>CAXAMN010004147.1:205537-224234 GCA_963970005.1 Durusdinium trenchii
CCAAAGGAAGATTGGAATTGTTGCCTGGCGATGTTCTTGATTTACCTTGCAAGGTACTCCATTGAACTCAACTGCAATGCAAGGTACTGCACTTGTTTAGTGCCCTGATGTGCGTGTGTAAAGATCCCTTCTCCTCACCCTCATCATCCCTCACCCTAGAAAGCACAGGGTTTCACTCCCCCTCCGCGCGCCACGACTTGCCGCGCAGATGAGGACCATTCACATCGAGGTCTTGGACAAAGGGCGCTTCAATCCACAGCACACCTTGGGTCAGGCAAAACCATTGCTAGCCTCTTGGCCGAAAGATTGAGGGATATTGATGGACTGGGTGGATGCCTGGCCGTAGGCCTGGCCGTATTTTGAGCTTTAGAACACTAGAGTTAAGGCCGCTTCTGAGTTGCCCTTCCGGTCCATGTTCTGCTCCCCAAATGACCAGATGAACTGGTAGACGGTTCACCTCAAACCACTTGGAGCGTCGGCGGCTCCGTCTACGACTTGGCGCCCTCTTCGAGGTGAAGGAGGCCGTGGACCAAAGCGGCACGCCAATTGAGCTTTTTGCGCCGGTGGCAGGCCGGGTCGCCGAGTCGCCGCGTCGGGTGGGTGTGTTAAGCCGGTCGCTGGTGGGTCAGTCAAAGGTTGGTGGACAAAAAGGGCTGGAAAAGGAGAAAAGACAGCAGAAAGCAACACGTCGTTGGGTTTAGGTGGCAGTCGTTTTGGGAAGTGAGGGGGCAGTGCTTGCTGTTTGGGGAAGGAATTGAAGCCGCAGGGGACCATTAGAGGTTCACCTCCCCAAGGGTATGAATGAGTTTACCAGTGGGATGTGCCAGAAGAGTTTGACGGGTCAGTCCGGTTGCTTTGTATAAGTGTGCCTACTGAAACTGCAATGCGGCTAGTCACGTCGACGAAACCGGCAAAGGCCAAAACGGAGGGCCTGGGTGGCGCCAATGGTCCCATCCAGCCGTGGATGGTCTAGGCTGCCTGAAGCTCCCATTCTTTAGAAAGTCACAGCCATCTCAGTCTGGTCGCTTCTAGACGCCAGTTGCACCGGTTTTCCGTGCGCAGGGAGCATCGTGCGCTCCAGCGCCAAAAAGGGAAGACTGTGAACGGTCGAAAGACTTTGGGAAGTACTTGGCAAACTGTGGGTTTCAGAAGCAGGTTCTTTTGATCCAAAACCCAGTTGGTGAAGATCTGGCACGAACGGAACAGCGAACCCTGGTTGTTCAGCATTCGGCAGCCATTTCTGTGGCGAAAATCATGGCACCTTGGGGCAGCAGGGCACTTATTATTATCCATACAATTCCATGGTCTCCATTGCATTGCTCCCTTTTTTCGCTACTAGGGGCTCCTGGCCTTACTACTAGAAGCTACGAACGGAACCAAGGGCATCGCTACGAACGGAATGTTCGGACGCTACTAGCAGCTATTTGCTCCTAGTAGTATTGCCCGGAGCCACTATAGCAGCTTCTGACCGCTCCGTTCGTAGCGGACGGCCTTGTAGCTCCGACCGCCTTGTAGCTCGCGAAGACGAGGCTTAGACGAGGTCGGCGACGAGTCCTGCGGAAGCGTGGACATGGAATTCGAGTTGTCGCTTGGGCAGCGTCGCGCGCGCGCTTTCCTTTCGTGTGATGGAAGTCGGTTTTCTCGATGCCTCGGTTGAGGGGTCGCCTGGTGATTTTCATGTCTGAAAAAGCGACGAGACGTGGTATTTCCGATTCCGGTCCTTTTTTTTTCCCATTTCTGAAAGCTATCCAGTTGGGTTTGGGACGAGAAGCTGCACAAAACGGACCGGAGGACCGGAGGAACGACTTGTTGAAAGGTCGGAGCTTCGCAACTAGGCCGTGCCATGCCGTGCCCCATGATGCCTCATGACCTGTGTAGGGCGGGCCCAGTGCGCACATGGATGATAGGGCCTGGTTGCAGGCCTTTCTCAAAAAGAGTGATCAGCCTTTACCAACTATTAATACCCAGTTCCCAACCTTGTCTGAGCTCTTGTCAGAGCTCTTGTAAGGTACAGGTTGATCAACTTGGAAGGGGCCTGAGACTGTATTTGTTGCAATCGAAGTTTTGTATGGTCGCACCATCGACTGCACTCTTTTCAGCAGCAAAGGAGGCTCCCCCTCTCTGACCTCATTGGGCACTGGATCGGATACCTACGGACTCGACGTTCTCAACAGAGTGTTGATTGGCAGATGTTGTTCTGTTTTTGTCAAGCGTTTGTCCCTATGTAAACATGTAACAGTCAGTAAACAAGCAATTCATCATTTTTGAACAAGGCCTGCAACTGAACAATCATAATCCACTGTTACAGGTAATAGGATAGACCCAATGTATTGTTTTAGATATGTTGTTTTCGATAGGCCTATGTTGTTGACATGTTGTTTCTGGACATCGGACATCCTGCAATGACCAGATGAGGCAAATATCCAGTGCCAATGGAAGAGTGCATGTCACATGATAACCTGCAGGATGAACCATCCATAAAGACCTATTTGGGTCAGGGTGCCCAAAAATTCATGAAGACCTATATGACGCTCACTCGGATTGAGGCTCCAACCCCGCATGGGTCTGCGACCCCAATGCGAGCTCTGTATGCTGCGAATCAAGATAGACAAAGTCTATGTCCCTGAGGCCAAGCTGACCCGCCGGGGCTATGGGGTGATCAAACATGAGAAACAACTTGACATTTCCGGCGAGTCAAGTTGATCAGGAGACATGGAACAGACCTGCAATGCCCTGGATGTTCCTCCTGGGCTGGCCATGTGTTTGTTCGAAAGAATCCTGGCTGGACCAGTCCTTGGACCCTCGTTTTGCTTCGTGCGAACCCACCTCTTGGAACTCCGACTGATCCACCGTTCACGGCTCGGAGTCGAGTCTGGGTGTTTCAAGACCAGTGTGTCGGACTGTCCGGTTCCCTTGGAGTCCCGTCCCAAAAACCGAAAACCAGACTGATCAGCAAATGCTCCGATCATGGAGTGTTTGGGATTGGAGTGTCATGGAACGCAATTGGGGTCCTATATGCCTCTCGCACGTCCGTCTACGCTCGTCAGCTCCATCAAATCCGGATCCTGGGTTCAGTACCGCCAGGCCTTCGCAGCTTTCGTCAGAACTGCTTCACCGCACGATGGGTCGCATTCCCTACCACCTTCCCTACGCTTCCGCTTTCGGCGTCCGTGTGTGTTCGTGCAGAACCCTACCATCCGGTCGAGTCCGTGGCAGGAGTTCCCCCAGCCGGTGGCGCTGCACGCGCGGTGCAGCGATTCCGAGAAACAGACGCCTTTCGTGAGCCAGATGCTGGGCGTTGGAGCGTTGGATGGTCGGGAGCTGGGCGTGCAACTGATCGGGCTTCGTGACAAGTCCGGTGGTGGCAGGAAAGCGAATTTAAGGATATAGGATGGATGGGAAGGGCTGGAACTAGAAGAGGTACGCAGCCATTGATTCTGGCGGATGCGCTTTCTTATGAGAAACCCAATGTATGAAGAGGAAATCTTTGAGATCGATCCATATCAATCCTCCGGAAAGCATCTGGGACTCCATTAGCTTCCCATTTTTGAACATGGTTGAAGGAATGTTGGAGAGACAAAGTACACCTGAATACCGGTGCATATTGTTTCATGGTGCAGCTCCCATGTGGGGTGGATTCTCAGATTGGTTCCAGCTCCCAAACTGTCCGGCTTAGGGCGCCCTTCGCATGGTTGTCCGAAAGGGGAGAAGAACCCAGTGGAGCATCCCATTTTCTAGTCTTCCTGACAGTCACCATTGGTCACCCACTTCCTCCGTAAAGGGATATAGACATCGGCGCCAGATGTCACATGAAGGTCTGGTCATGTCGAGAAATCCCAAGCAAATCGGCTTCTTTAGCCTGGCTTTGTCGGCCCCTGACGACAGATGTTTATAAGTGCGATGTTTGTATTGGATGAGCTGAAAGATAGCAAAAATACCGTAAATGAGCTCCAGTCACTAAGAAGCCAGTAACCCTGCTATACCTTCAAGCCAGAACACTCCAACAACCATGAGAGATGTCATAATATGTCATAACATTCAATGCTTGTCGGGTGTGCTTGATTTCATCTGAGGAACCAGTCAAAGATCTCCTTAGTAGTCCATTCTGTTCATTTTCTCATGTCAACCCAGGTAGCCGAGTTTTGGCCCACACCCATTTCATCTGAGGAAACCAGTCAAAGTCGATGTGAAAGAGAGCAAGGATGCCAAGGATGCCAAGCCACCGCAGGGAGCTGAGGAAGAGCCGTTTTGTGTTTTTACTCGTCTCTCAACCAACACCGTGTTTTTGAGACGGTGATGCTATGTTAACACGTTTTGTTGTATTCAGGGTCTCAAGGCAAAAGGAAAACAAACAAGGTCACATGGCCACTGAGCAAATCATGTTCTTTTTTTGTTGCTGTGCTTTTTTTTTGTGCAATTTTGTTCAGGGTGTCCTCATGCTGAGGATCAAGCGTTTGGGGACCTTGTTTCCAGAGGCCTTACGGCGTTAGTCGCAGTCGCAGTCCTCGGACAGCTTCAAAGTCACTATACGTAACAGTTTTGCTTCTAGCGATGTCTCTGTTGGCTGGGATACTGGAATTGATTGGTATACGCTTTTTTTCAGCAGCGAAACGGAAGACATCTTTGTGTCGTTTCTGAAGCTCGTATACGGGAAGAGCTTGAACTATCGGTGACCATGTACAATGATGTCAACAGGTCCAAACTGGAACGGAACCGTTTGACGCCGCTGACCTGGTCATGAAGACTGATGCCGTGGTAAAGCGTCAAAGCAGGAAGAGGAGAAGCAACCGGTGGAGTTGTGCATTGAGTACGTGTGGCTCAGCTGCAGCCACTGCACGAGGCGCTGTCAGGAAGACTGGAAGACACAAGAACGGCTCTAGCGCTTCATTTAAGGCTCAGCTGCGGCTCAGCCGCTCCAGTGTCAAGAAGAATACCTGAACGTTTTGGCTTCACGGAATCTGAAGATTTGTGTGCATTGTTTTGATAAATGTGTGTCCTGATGTAAGCCTGATGTTTTTTGAGTCCCTGGTTTTGCCTATTTCCATGTTCATCAACAAATGTACAAGATTGTGAAGCAAGAAGACTCCTGATGTCCTACGATGTCCTACTGAAACCTCAAGATAGAAGCTTCTAGACGCTCCTGTGACCGGTGCCCAGCGAAAGCAGAGGGCTGAAGAAGCCTGGCCTTGTTTCGGAGAAACGCACCTCTCTGAGGCTTCACTTGTTGCTGAAACAGGAAGACCTCAAGACACATACCCTCGAGCTCCAATTGGTGGACCGGAAGAAACAGGTGCCCGCGTGCCTCCCGCCCTTGCGCATTTGAGCATTTGAGCACCAAAAAGAGCAAAAGGGTCCGACATGATTGGGGCGTCAAAAAGAGCAATTCAAGGTCCATGCAAGCATGGTCTACAGTGTTGGTCTACAGATGGTCTAGGTCTACAGATGGTCCAGGTCTACAGTGTCTTTCTTCTTGTTTTCTTTGTTGTTCAATGGGTCCCTTCTGTCGCGTTCGAAAAGGAACGACGGCCGGCCATGTATCTCTTCAATACACTCCAGCCGGTCGACCCGCCATTAGGAGCGATCATTCGGATCGGCCACTCGGTGTGACAGAAGAAATCCTGATTCAAGTCGATTCATGGAATAGTTTGACAAACCCAGAGCGAACCAAGAGCTTTACTTGAAGGAGGGTTTGCATGAGTTGGATTTGATCTGATGTACTGCTGTAAAGGTGCTGCAGCAATTCTGAATAAGATTCCTTGTGTCAGTATACATCGGTGTGTGGAACACTTGTTTCCTTTTTTGCAACTCTCAGCAGCTGTCAGGACCTGAAACTCAAGGGAAACTCCACAGGACATATAAGACTATAAGACATACTATGGTAATAACTAGAATAACCTGGCAGGCCTTGGCAGAGGTGGCATTCCAACCTGCGCGTTACGTGTATGTCTCGCGCGTTACGCGCGGCCGTGAAACGTGCAGGTGTTCGCTTCAAAGGAGGTCGAGTTGAAACAGTTGGGATCTCAGAGAGTTCTACTCCCTTTCCGTTTTTGTTGTTCAGATCTTCTCATGGTTCTCATCCTGAACACCCCAACTACAGGTCGGTCATCCAAATCCGACTCATGGCACTTCGGACCGGTCGGACTGGAGGTTGGTGGACCGGAAGGCCTTTCGGAGGGTCTGGGGAAGCGAAAAGCAGTCGCTCATGAACCTCAGAGGACCGTGGGAGGTGTTCGAGCCTTTGGTGGTTTTTGGGTGTTTTTGCGGTGATCAAGGTCTGTCCATCAAGTACCTAGTATGGGATCCAAAGATGTAGAGGCTTTGGTGTTTTGATGTTTGGGGTGATCAGGGTTCGGTGTCCCATCAAGTATACCACTGGATATACCTGGAATAGGATCCAAACACGTGGCCAACTTCACCGGTTGGAGGATCCTGGCATGGTGTTTGGCATGTGCACGCGAAGATGTGTGAGCGTGTTGGAGGTGCTGCAGAAGAATGAAACGTGTGGTGTTGGACGGGTTGAGGCATGTTTGGAAACCAGCTGCATGGGTCATGATTAACCATTATATACACCGGAAAGAGCGTCAAAGTACTCTACAAGATGGCTACAAGTACCTGACACACGGTCATGAGTCATGTCCCATTTCCTAGGGCGTCCAGAATGGGTTCTTTCACAACCGAACACCTTGGTTTTTCCCACCGAACATGAACAGAATAGACTACCAGACATGGTCAACCCACCAGGTGTCATGATGTTTGACGGCCACATGGCCAACCTGTGGTTTCCGCCGTGTTGCGGCTGCACATGGTGTGCAAACCTCATGCACCTGCACGATGCATGCCGCATTGGCTCGACGTTTTGGTTGGCACATATAGAGCAAACGACAAAGAAACGTACACCGGTTTACTGCAGTTTCTACTGCTTGGAATTTTGCTCGAAGGAAAGAAACGTGTCCAAAGGGATTTGGGTTCATCTGGGCTCTATAGGCGTGAACTCAGCCTTTTCTTTGTTGGTCTTCATTTGTTCTCGTCTGTTAGAAGTTAGGTGTGTCCACTCAGTTGGCCGATGCCCGGCCCAGCGGAGGACAGGGTGGCAAATGCCAGGCCCAGCTCGAGGTGCAGATCTCAGGCAGCTGGGCTTTGACTCGCGTAGACTCGGCGTAGACCTTTCCTTTGAAGTGATCAAGTCTCCATGGAACTGGAATATTTACCGATCAGTTGGGGTGGCTTGAGGAGGGGTCAATGTATATATATATATATATATATGACAGACATGGAGTGTTTGGGATTGGATCCCCATGCAGGTGTTGGAACCTGAAGACAAGAGATTGCATTTGGCCCAAAAACGCACGCGTGGCGGGACATGCACTCATGAAGACTGAGCAGACTGATCTCAAGCTGACCCGGGCGTTTTTCCTTGGTTTGGCATCTGGCTTGTTCCTGGTTGCGGAACGTTCCGAACAGTCACAAGGGGCGAGAATTCCCTGGCAGTTGCATGCCCTAACTTCCCAGTCGAAACGTTTCCTGCGGCCCGAAGAGGCTTAGATGTCCAAGTTACTTCCAAGAGGCTGGGGGGCGTCTAAGATGGTCATGCACGGTTGGGCGTCTTCCGGGGAACGGAGAAGGACGTAAGAGAACCTGAATAGGACAAAGCAAACCGAACATGATACAAAACCTTACCGAACGAAGAAAAAGCAAAACTGAACTGGACCATGATCATAGATCCCCCGTTTTTTTGCTTGGTCCAATGGATGATCCTTATTGGGGACCGACGTTGGCCGGAAGGTCTCGTCGCGTCACCTGGGCGCTGGTCCCAGCACTCCGCCGGAATCCGGCTGTATTTGCTCCCACTCGGGAAGAGACCCACATGGACATGGATGGTCTCACTTACGGCGCAAGCAGTTAGGCAACTTGCACCCAACAGGCTTGCAGGGACCTGGTGGCATGTCGCTTTGAGTCACTCAGCCAATACAAAAATATATGCAAAAATGAGGATATATATAGCGCTATAGCTATAGTCCCATAAGTCTGACACATGTCATGGTCACATGGTCAAAACATGCTTTCACACCCCGCACGTCTCGCACCCATTCTCACCTTCGCAGTCTGCACTTCGTTCGGTGCAGGGCGCCGCCGCGCTTTAACCCGGACTTTATCATCTCGACCCCTAGGCCGTCGGTGGAACGGGATGGGCTCCGCCACACCCTGAGCATCGGCTCCGCCACACCCGTGTCAGGTTGACCATGTGAACCGAAGTCGATTCGGTTCACTTTCGGGACTACCTCGGGTTCGGTTGGTGCCATGACCCAGCCATGAGCCAGCGAGTCCAAGGTCCTGGCATCCTTTGACCGGTCCACCAGGTAGCTCAACCGGTTCAAAATCCTGATGCGCCCCACAGACACAGAAGAATTCGCGTCTGACTCCTCTCTTCTTGGCCTGGCGCTCCTTGTAATTAGGCAAGAAGGAAAATGAACTGTATACTGTATACCATGTGCTTTGTTGCTACTGTGAGCACTGTGCCACTGACTCAGTTTCACCACAAACATGTACATACATCATCTCACGTGGCCCATCTTGCAAGACTTATGAAACAAACCAAGCCCTGTGTTTGGTTGGTGTGTTGCATTTTTAGTGCTTCCGAGTGCCACCATGCTCACCATGCTGTGAGCAGATGTCCCACTTGGCCTCAGTCCGATACCACGTCACACTGCGGATGTTTTGTCCCATGGCACCGGTACAGGTGAGCCTCCCTGACTTCCGTCCCGCTCCAAACGGATGTAGCGGAGATGTAGCTGTGATGTACGGCGCACTCGACACGAAAGACTGAGGTGTTTGTGCAGCCGCTGCAAGTTGAAACGCGAGTCTTGGTATTTGATGGCTTTTGCGGCCAATGCCTTGCTGGACACCTGGCGGAGAAGAAAGTGGACGAAAACAAAACACCTACGACATCCTACGACGAGATAGGCAGGATGTTTCACTTTGGACGTCAAAAGATGGCTCTCCAAGATGGCTCCGAAGTCGGTCACCGTGGAGACCCTAGTTGACCAGTGAAAAAGGTGAGAAGGGACTACAAGACATGGTCAACCTACCAGGTTTAGGGATTCCAGGTTTTGACCCGCAGCCAATGGTCTTGTTGCTTGCACATCACATTCTCGATGTGTTGGCTATAGGCTATACATACGTAAATTCCTGAAACACAGTGTTTTTGTGTGTTTCAGAGTAGACTCAAACATTTACAAGAGTTAAAGTTACAAAAACATTGATGTCAAAACATGCCAGAACAACTGAGGAAGGCGTGGCTTGCCGCTTGGACTGAATGAATAGCAATCCGTTGTGTAGGGTTGCATCAATCACATGGAGTTTTGCAACCAAAGCCGACCATGTTTCTCCGTAATCAGTTCGATGGTAGTTTGGATTGTATAAACATGTTTGTCCCAACCCTGTCCGCGTTGGTTCGATTTGATACCGAGCAAAAACCTGAAAGTCTATGAAAGTCTTCACATGGCTGTGAGCCTTATCATTCCAGGCTAGCCCTCTCTACCTTTGGAAGCAAGCCAGTGCCTATACCAGGATAGAGGCAAAGACTTGTTCAACAGGAATGCCGGTGTGGATCAACAGGGGGTCTCAGACCTTCATAGCAGGCAGCTGTTTCTGTTGTAGGTCCCCAACAAGAACCTCCGGTTGCACGGTCGATTCCGTTTCGACGTCCGCGAGGCGTCGGCCGAGATTCCGCGGGTTCATCGCTTCCCGCTGAGCTGTCGACACACATGTTAAATCATGTAGATGACAATGTTCATGTAGACTCTTGATGAATCACCCTCCCATAGGAAGAGGTTGTTGCACTCCAAATGTTGGTGGAGTGATTTTTGTCCAGAGTCTGACACCAGGGCCGAACAGGCCACAAGTGTGACACCCAGCCGGAACGATTGGATTCGATGTGGCCAAGTCAACTTGTCCAACACACCTGAAGACTCTGACACTTCTATTAAGTCCACCCGCCCGAGTCCAACCGCCGATCCAGTTTGTGTCCAAATACCTTTGACACCCCAACCGTCGTAAGATGTCACGGAGGCGGATAGAGTTGCCAGTGGGGGGTGTTTGGCTCTATTCAAGGGGGTGTTTTGTCCTACCTGGTGTCCTCCCTTTGGTAACGGCTGGTGTCCTACCTGCTGGTGGTGGTTTAACCACCCTCCGGAACACCACCGTCTCCAAAGCTAGGTCCCCCCGAATCTGGCGACCGGTGGTTGGGTATTCCAAACCTGGTTCAACCGAGTGACCGGGGTGGTTACCACCAAAAATCCGACCTCAAGGTTCCCCAGAAAGTGGCACACGATATGACACGACCTTATAAAAAAAAAGAAACACACAACCAAAACATAATAAAAACAAACAAAACCAAAACAAAACCACAAACACATAATTATATACATTGTACGAATTTCTCAGGTACGGACTGAGACACCGGTAGCTCGCGTAGCTGGGCTTCCCAGGTCTGATTGCTGCGCTCTCTGGCTTCCTCTTGGTCTTCTTTTGGGACCTCTTTGGACCCAGGTGAAGCCGGCTGAACGTGTGCGAAAGATTTGGTGGTCCAAGAAAAGAACAAAAAACGGCTTTGGTTGTATCCTAGAAGACATGATTTCTTTCTTAAATATACCTAGATCTTCAGTCCGGCACTTTTACAGGGTCCGGCGCCGGACTTCCAACTCCGGCGCTTTTCTGGATTTGGTCCGGCAGTTTTTCCAAGTCACTTGAAATGTGGATTCTCAAGGCTTTGCATTCTTTGTGGCTTGCATTTCTTTGAAGATAATGATTTGCTTACCAAGTGTGCTCGTTTGCCTGTTCCGCTGTTTTCTCATTCCACCGGTTTCAGCATGGGTCACACTGGATCAATCAGATCCGTTTAGGTGATCTTCTAAATGAACCGGATGAAATTGGAACAGTGCGATGCACGTGTTGAAAGACCCAAGTGGGTGTACCTAAGCTGAAAGAACATAGGCAAAGATGTACTCCCATTGTTTCAGGATGTCGGGGCGCTGGGATATAATTAGTCCTAGTTGCGCAGGGCTGCAGGCCTGCCGGACAAGTTTTGGGCTGTGGAACTTGTGTTGTTCAGAATCTCAATGTTTTGCAGGGAGTTGCTAAAGAAATGCACGTCGTAACTCCGGCGTAATTTCCCGTAACTCCGGCGTATTTTCCCGTAACTCCGGCGTAATTTCCCGTAACTCCGGCGTATTCTTTTGGACTCAGTCTTTTGAATTTTGAAAAGTTTTTCAACTAAGAATTTCGACGGGAACCCTGAGTTCTGCTACTTTATTGGCGGGGCCGTCCTGAGGCAAGCTTTAAAAAGACCATTTAAAACCATAAGAATCATGGAGAGCCACTTTGTAAACAAAGAAAAACTTTAGTGACACGGTTGCAGAGAAATAGGGGCTCCTTGCCACATACTCCTTGGTTTCTTCTTGGAAGTCTTTGCTTGGGCACAAGTTTGCTTATATTTTGTGATGGTTCTGCTCTTAGGCCATTCGGAAGATGGGCGAGGGCAATGGGAACGGGAAGGCTCCAGTGCTGGGTTGTGGAATGAGTGTGTTCCAGAAAAAACTACTTGTGGTGCAAAGGCAGTTTGCTATATGATCCAACCTTTTATCATCTCTGTTTTTCAGAATCTTGGATCCGGATGTTTTTTCAGGTCTCCGGCGTTTTTTTCGGAATCCGGCGGAAAATTTTGCCGGATTGAGGTCCGGCACTTTTTTCCGCCCAAAGGAGGATCCAGGTATGGGGTCCCCCGTCAGCGTATATGTTTGAATAGACGTACGACGTCGTGGTTACGACACAGGTACGAACTGAGACTCCATCCTTCGTCCCACACGATCCATCAACTGGCGCAAGTATGAGCTACGTTCACCGCCCGAAAACAGTATTTGCTTATATATGGATCGTCTGGGAGTACTATGACATACTATAAACTATCGCCTTTTGCTATGCCCAGCTGCCGGGATGGCAGTTTGGAGGTGCCGCACTTGGTCACACAAACACACGGTACCTGGCTGGGCAACTATAGACGACTATGATGCCGCATCACGAAGCGAGCCCGATGTTGCGCATTGGCTCGTTTTGGGATCAGCTGGCCGCACCAAACACCGCAAGCGCACGGTCAGTCTTTTTTGGGGCTGGATGTTTTCCCGATGAGAGAATGAAGGGGTCCCATGCGCCGGTCCTTGCAACTCCATGTATATACTGTAACAACAAATACTACTGAGAGTGTCCCGGACAGTCCGGACAGTCCTAAGTGTGGTTTCACTGATGTCTGTCCATTTAATATCATGTTCACCTTCAATAATCAACTAGCTTAGCCAATTGGTCCTAGAGACCTGTCAAGTCCGGGGATCCAGTGCATCCACTGAATGCTCTATTTTTTTCACACAGATACCCTCACATCTCCGGACCCGACTTCAAGTGCTCCTCAAAAATTGGATTGTGAGCCTATTGAACACATATGAAAACACAAAACCATTCAAACCATTGCAAACCAATGTTTAGTTCTTCGATTTGTTTAACATGATATTTTAGTGAAACCATAACATGGTGCAGTGAAACAAGAACGGTGTAGTGTGGCGGTGTGGCCAGGTGTTCAATCTTGGCCATTTTGGCTCAAGATTGAATAGCCGGAATAGCTGGTATCCCTCTCGAGCGTTTTGAAGCCAACCCAACCCATCCTGATTAGTTGTCAGGGCTCGCTCAATGTCAGCCACCTAGTTGGCTGCTATTGGGTAGGTGTGGCAGGTGACATGTCTTTGTTGGATGTGTCAGGGTTTCAATAACTTAAGGTCCCCTGCTTTGCAGCTATTGGATGTGTCACCTGGATGTGTCAGGGTTCCCCTGCACTTGTTGTTCCCCTTTTGCAAGAAATCACTTCTCCACCAGCTTCGGGAAAAAAACGATGTTGCTTTTGATGTGGGTGGGGTGGTAGGGGGATCACTACACAAGCAGTGTTTCACTATGTTTCCAAATAATTCCCATGGGAACATCTCGATCTGGCAGTTCACATCAAAAAGCATATACCAGTACCACCCTTGGGGTGGTTTATAGAGCCCCCTGAAGATGTATTTTCCATCTAAAAACCACCCGAATTGGCTGGTGCTGGTCTAGTGTTGTTCATTTACTTTGGACCAACAACAGTGCGGCCCCAACCACTTTGCCGCGGCAGGCATCGTCTCCAGGGCCTCACGCAAGAGGAAGCGGATGAGGACGAAGATCTGGGCCACGTGGCACAGGTCCCCGCCACGCTCTACGAAGGCAGCGGGGTCGAGGGCGGAAGGCGATTCCCAAGCAGAAAGGTGTGGATGGTGCAAAGGGCATGGATGGTGTGTAGAAACCATGCGCGGTGGGGGGAAAGGGGAAAGGGTGGTCCTAATGGTTGTGGATGCATGGACCATGTGTGGATCAGGTGGAGAGATTGACACCGAGACTAGGGGAGACTTGTCTTCTAGGAAGCAGGAAGCTGGTAAGTATATAATTATAGCATATTCTACGTGCACTTCCGTGTTCGATGTTGATGTTTGTTGATCATTGTATTCACATCCAATTACAATCAAACCCAATCTTGTTTGACTGTATCAAATCAAACGCCTACCACCCCTTCTCAACCGTATCACCAACCCCTACTGAGTATCTAGATGTATCAAGTATCTACCATTATAATATGCAAAAACAACAACAACAACATCCTTTCACCCAGAAACCTTGGGCCCAAGGCTGAAGGCCTCGCACGCCTCCACCTCCCACATCTCCCACCTACCCACACCGCCACCGCCACCCTGGCCTGCAGGTGGTGAGACGAGCCGAAGTACCAAGGATCGTTCCTCACCTGTGCTCACTCGCCTCGATCGCCCGGTCTCCCTCCAAGCCCGCCCCGCGAGCGTGGCCGAGCCGCGCTCGCCCACCTTCGACCTGACGCCCACGCGCCATAGCACCAAGGATCGCATGCGGGCACACACGGCCAAGTGACTGTACCCCCCCAAAGAACATGACGCATGAAGAAAGGAACTTATTTATTAACCAAATGAGGAGCCGGAGATGGAGACAGAAACAAGAACATGGAAGACCATGCCATGCCTTCCATTTTGTTGATGTTCTTTTCATATCTTTTCATAAGTCATGAATTTCACCATGGTGTTTGAAACTCCGAACCCGAACTTCGAGGGGATTCAGGAATCCTCCCTTGGTGTGGTCAGCAAACTGGAAGAGCATCAACTCACACTGGAGCAGGATATATCAACTCAATCAACTCAATTGGACTGTTTGTTTTGGTGCTTTTCGAGTTTGGCCATACCCAACTTGGGTGGTGGGTTTCAGTCTTCAATGTGAAAAAAAAGGAAAACACACGTCACTTGGCCGATTAGGGAAATCCCACTAGCTCATATGTTCAAAGCGAAACCATCAACCAGCCATCCATTCAACAGCGGATGGGTGCCTGAGAGGGCCGTTTTTCTGCCAAATGGCAAGTGGTCAACCGAGGAATTGATGGATGTGGCGATTGTAAAACCGGTGGACCTGCGCAGGCGGACAGTCAGGTGGACCTGCGCAGGTCTGGACATCAAGACCCCCAACCAGGTGAGTTGGACCTCGTTATACTGGAGAAAACACATATAAAAACACTCTACGAACCATGAGGTTGTATTGACCAGGCTTTACTTTAGGCCGTTGGACCGGATGACTAGATGAGTGATTTTGGACCGGAACGCCACGTTCTTCGTGATCCTCCCTCAGACACCTGGCAAATCTGGCCCTGGAGTCAGCAAGTTTGTCAGCAGGTTGCAGATCATTTGGGTGAGTTAGATGTGACCTGCTGTCTTAAGATATCTTGAGATGCAGACCACAAAAAGGGACGATCAGCGAGAGCGCCTCGAGATCTCTGAGATGGAAGGCAGGATGAGAGTGGAAGAGACATTCTTGGGAGAAGACAGATGTCCATTCTGGCACGGTTTTTGCCAGTCGAAGCCCGTGCCGTTCGTTCGGCGAGGAGTCAGTCCTCACGAACGGAAGACCTACGAGTCACGGGGTGCCGAGTGCCGGGTGGGTCTCGGGTGCCCAGAAGATCCATCCTCACTATATGCAACTATAGGGATGAAAAAAACAGTACCCTTTGTGACTCCTGGTAAGGTTGTTTCGTTGGATAAAGCACCCCGGCATGGAGATGATGCCGTTCTTCCATGGGTTGTTTTGTGAGTTCTTGCCCACCGAAAGGCAGACTGAGATGCAGGCCTCAGCTTTCGCTGGAAGGCTCAACGGGGGGAAAGCCCCACTAATCCGCCGAGGGCGCACCAGCGCCCAGCCCGCGCGCCGTTGGAAAAGCGTCGAATAGGCCAGGGGACAGTCACGCCGCGACGCTCTGTCTCGGCTCCAGCTGGCAGATGGGATGAGTGGATCAGCAGGTTTCAAACACATGGCGAAGAGCCCCCCCCTGCGGTGCCGATGCCCGCTCAAGGTCTCACTGAAATACACCCACCATTCAGCCCGTCGACACGGAGGTTGAACACCCGATTTGAAGACATGGAGACTGCAAAACCGATGGCAAGTGGTGGATTTGAACTAACTTTCCTCTACCAAACCTGGAAAGCTTTCTTTGTCACATCGCCCATGTGTTGCGTCATGTGAAAGTTCACATCTGGCCACGTTCAAGAGACTTCCTCACCAACTAAAGACAAACTCTGAAAGTTCCTACCGTTGAACAGGCATGTTTTGCTTCCAACGGGCCGCGCCGAGCCTTGCGGGTGAATTTTGCGCTCATGAATGTCAGCAGCGATGTAGTCTTCGTGAAGCAGAACACATCTCATGATACAGCAGCTTCAGCTGAAGTTTTTGCTCTTTACTTCCTATTGTTAGTTTTCGTTGTTTTAATCAGCTCGTGGGATTGTTTTCACTGAAGGAGCTGAACCGATTAGACTTAGTACGACATTGGTACAGCAACAAGTAGTGGTAGTAGTAGTAGTAGTAGTAGTAGTAGGAGTAGGAGTAGGAGTAGGAGTAGTAGGAGTAGTAGGAGTAGTAGGAGTAGCAGTAGGAGTAGTAGGAGTAGCAGTAGGAGTAGGAGTAGGAGTAGGAGTAGCAGTAGTAGCAGTAGCACTAGGACTGGGACTGGGAGTCCATCAAGAAGGGACACCATCCTAGCAGCTGCCTCAACTGAACCCTGCAAGGAAATTACAAGAATTACAGAGCAGATTAGTGGGCTGGATGTAAAACAGTTCTTCTGGCTCAAGTTCGGTGAACAAAAAACGGCTAACATGTTTGCAATGGTTTGCCCAACTCCTGCTCTCCAGCTCTGCACTCGAAGTTCACCCAGGAGAGCTTGGGCTTCGCCCTTCTCACATCGCTGGCCATTATGGTCGGGTGCTCCTGGGTTTTCCACCGTCTTCAGCGGCGGTTCCCACACCTCTACGATGCAAGTGAGTGTCCGGGACGAAAGCTGAAGCGTTTGTTTTGGCCAACAATGGAACGTTGCTCAATTTTGTTTCCCCACCTGTCAGGTGAGGGTTGTTAGATTTATTGCAGGATGGCAGTGTTTCCCGCTGGTAGGAACACACAACCACAAAGACATATATTTCCAGCACACGGCCACAACACTCAACCACACCACCACAATCACAGCACACAACCCGAGGACCCACAAACAAAGACCAGAACCACAAAACTCACGACCATGGCAACATGCTCCTCACCATGGCATGAAGACAAATGATGGAAATGTCATGGTGGGGATCACTCGAAGTAGAGTATGTTTGTTCGCTGGGTATGGCGCGGTTGCCTGGGTACTGTGCTTTGATGATCTACAACAAGTTTGGAGTGCTTGCTGGATATCCTTGGAGCCCGAGAAGCAGGAAACTATCAGTTTCCCTGCTCATAGGTATCAATATGTATCGATATAGGTTGATATATGTATCGCAGCTGAAGGCTTTTGTCGGTTTCATGTTCAAGACTTTTCTACTCAGCCACATGGAAAAACTATATATATAAGCATCAACAATACCATGTAACAAATTGACCATGTAATCTGTACTGTCGTTTTTGTTTTATATTGTAGTTTTTTGTTCTGACAGTTGGTGCTTTCAAATCTGAATTTAATTGGTATTATGTGCCTGCCACAGTTGGTGCAGTAGCTGAGTTCATATTGTAGCAACTGGCCCATCAACAAAGCCTAATCCTCGTGATTTCGGAATCACTGTCCTTACCAAAGGTCGCTGCTGGACATCAGCATCTACTGGCTTTTGTGTAAACTCAAAGGGGCTCTTTTGTTCCGCGGGACAACGATATGAATTGGGTCCAAGCCTTTGATGATGTAATTAAAGGTGTCTATGGTCGACGAGTTCAACCCATGTTTGGTATGAATCCAGGGCCGTCCACATTCCCCAAGAGGGATTCTAAAACTTCCAAAAGTATCCCTTACCCCTTGCCAGTAGCGGCTTCATCCACGATAAATCAAATGTTCCACCCAGACGTCATGTGTTTGGGCACCAGTGGTTTGGCGAATGAATTCCATGTTGAGGCCTCGAGATGCCATGAAACTCCCCTTGGTGTCTTCTGGGATCTTTGGCTGGCTTCGTGCCAGCTTGGGCTTCAGGAAGCGAGGGCGAGGGGCGGAGATTGTTCAGAACTGGGAAACTGTTTCGGTCGGAAGAAGAGCTCAAAGCAACACCACTTAGTCGATTTGAGTGGAGTATCCCTCAGCGCCGAGCGCTCTTCGATACTAGAAAAAGAGTCAGATGTTGCGATAACAGGTTTCTGGACATCCAGGAAGGCTGCTTTTGAGCATCCATGTCAATGGCAGTTTTCATCAATTCTGGACCGGTTTGTGAAGACTAAGACTGACTGAATCCCCTGTGACCTGAAAATCACCCCCAGATACCTCCTTGGAGACCCTCCTTGGAGTCGGGACGTCCTGTCCAGTGGCCCATTTCGCTCCGCGAGTTCGCCGCTTGGCGCTCTGCTGGGCGCTGGGTTTTGGAGGCTCAATGATGCAATGCCAGTGGGCATGGACCAGATCATGCTTCTTGAGTTCACCCATTTCGGAATGAAAGCCACTCGTCATAATTTTCAGAAGGTCGGCGCTTCTTTTTTTCGCTCAGCTCGTGGTTTGCTGTTTTTTTGTCGTTGCTCAGGAGACAGCCTGGGGACTAAAGATGAAGACCTGCATTCCAAGTGTTTAGACTGGGTGGACACGGTGGGAATGGTTGGAGCATTTTTGGGCCTGTTGATAGCAGAAGTGGCGGGCAACCATCCAAATCTGCCATTTGTCAGCCAATGACACAGCTTTAATATGCTTTAATGATTTTAGTTGCAAAGTCAAAGCCAACAAACACCTACTATATATAAAGCGTGAACAAAAACATGACGGAACACACAAAAAAGATACAAACCTAGCGCCTAGCTCCTTAATGTTCCTTGTGATAGTGATCGATAGTGATCATTAGGGATGCAGTGATGGGTTGGAGGATTCTCAATCCTGAGGCCATGTTCGGGATTGGTCTGCCTGCCACGATGATTTTGGCTCCACTGCACTCCACTGCGACACATGCCACGGATGACTTGCTGGGCCAAATCAGCAACTTGGCCGAGAGATAATGAACACTGCGAAATCAAAGGCACACTGCAACAAGGACAGGGGCTCCTGGCCTTACTGCTAGTAACAAGGACGCTACTAGGGGCT
>CAXAMN010004147.1:224244-252090 GCA_963970005.1 Durusdinium trenchii
AGGGGCTCCTGGCCTTACTGCTAGTAACAAGGACGCTACTAGGGGCTGCTGGCCTTACTGCTAGTAACAAGGACACTACTAGGGGCTCCTGGCCTCACTACCAGTATGGCCCGGGAAGGTAGTTCTAACTACCTTCATGAGAACAAAACCGGACCCGAAGGGACCAAGTCAGACCAATGGAGGGTGGCTAGGGTACTGGGAGGTTTTTCAGTCTCCATTCTCCCGAATAAGCTCAATTGACCTAGTAGTTGCTTCAAGTATGGTCCATTTTGAGCTAGAGTACTGGGACCCTTGCAAAACGGGTGCTTTCCACTTCAGAACCGCTGCTTTCTACTTCGTCTCACGAGCTTCTTTGTCCGTCCGTCCTTCACTGCGTGTCCGAGGTTTGGGCGATGGGGCAGAAGCGTGGATTCTGTGGGCGCACGTGGCCTTTGTCCCTCGGCGCCGTCCGAGGAAAGCACCGCGCTCGGCGCAAAGGAAAAGCCGGTCTACCTGCTTGCAGGGGACCCTGCAGTTGATTCGATCCGGGGAAGAGTGGATGTAGATTTGCATTTCTGAGAGGCGTCTTAGACCGGTATAGATATATGCATATGCTGTAACTAGATCATGTTCAGATATGTTCAGCATTTGGTCAGGTGTTTTGGAGTCTGTTGTCATTCCAAAACGGCTGTCGGTACCAGGATTTTCAGGCTTTTTCCGATGCTGCTCGAGTTGCTGTGCCTGGTGGTTCGAACGGCGGTTCGACTCACGGTTCGCCTCTCGCGCAGGTCGATGGGTGTTCAAATCATTCCCTAGGGATGCAGTCGTGCCTTCTCAGGTTCGGTACGACTGGACCCGACGGCATGACCTACACAAGGTTCGTGTCGAACACATCACCTGAGAAGGTACGACTGGATCCCTATAGGGACTGAGGTCCTTAAGAGGGATGAACTTGTCCCGGAGGGATGGACTTCAAACAGTCTGGCTAATTCAGGGAGTAGCTGGGTCGACCTTTGTTGTGTCTCATGTGTCTCGAACGGTTATCCGCATGGGTCCGTAAATTGCTCATTGCTCAATGATGTGTGCATGTTGGACATGACTCTTCTTGGCGGATTGCAGTTGTGTTTTTGAGAAGAAAAATCAGGGAAGATTCAATCTACAGGGAGAGATGCGCGCTATACTATGACATCTATGTATAGCAATTGGAATGGAGGCCGACCATATAAAAAGGCCAGTTGCAAGATTTGGTTTGTGGATCCAAGATCAGGATATCGTGTGGAGGTTTCAAGGGCTCTTAGCCATTGCAATGGCGTTGGTGTTCAGAGATCCTGGCAGCCCGAGTAGAGCATTCTAAAGTACACACACTACAAACATGAACCAGCATCACCCACGTCGGGTGGTGATTAGATGAAAACTACATAACCACTCTTTGGGTTGTGCTGGAACATGGAATTAGATGTTTGCCGCAGCATGGTTTCCTCCATGGGATGAGAATCCACAGAACAGATCACCTGAGCTAGGTCTCAGGGGTTTTGTTTCGAGTTCTCATGTTTTCAGGCTTTTGGACTGGAGATCCTTATGTTCCTTTGCTGACTGGCTCAGGTGTGGTATGTGGTACTGCTGGTACTCTACCTAGCCCCTCGCCTGCCAGTTGCAGGAGGAAACGCAGAACCTGAGAATCTGATCCCAGGTTGAGAGGTGGTTCACCCAGCATATGTTGTATCGTCCAACGTTTGACACCTCCAAACCGGTGCGAAAAGCAGGTGGCTGGCTGGACATGACACCTCACAGAGGCGAACTCTGTTAAACAACGATGTGTGGTGTTTTCACATCGTTTTACGGATTCAAAAGTTGTTTGGCATGTGATTGCAGGATGTTTGAAACAACCCCCAACAGATGAAACCGTTTTGATTCCTTCGGCAGATATACGGGGTTGTTTGGGAGGTGCTGTCGAGGAGTCGAGGGTCTCTATCTACCGCATCGCTTCGCTCAAGAATCGAAGCTTAAAGGATTCCCAGCTAGCCGATGAAACCACATGAAACCAACAAAACCCAGGATTCTGAGCGTTCCTAGCATAGCTGTCTTTGGATAGTCCTCGAATCAAGCGTGAAAACCACTGTATGAGATGGTCTGAAATTGGACCAGCCTGCTTCTTCATCACTTGTTGATCCAGTACTGAGAGTTGTCCGACGTATACCTGGTACATGGAAGTTTCCAGCGACCGGATGGTCCGGGTCGCCAATGTGAAGGATGTTTGGAAGTCAAGCACTTGTGTCATATACTTCTTCCCCGCTTCGGAAGATTTGTTCAGTCAGGGAGCTGGGGACCATCAAGGGAGGTGTCACATCAACCCATCGATCAGGAGTAGCAGTATCGAAATCCGCACCTATAGTCGTTGGAAATGACCCCGGTTGACAATTTTGTTTGGGAAGGGTGCCCAAACCACCATCCAGGTCAGTTCAGAAGGCTTCAAAGGCTCAACCAGGAGATCAGGGCGCCCCAAAAAAGGAGAGGTTTGGTCAGTGCCATGCGGAGCGGTCTATCCTAACCTCCGGTCGCATTCCGATGAATTTCCAAACATTTCCATTCACCCCAGTATCACCTCATACCACCTCATGTTACCTGATTTGCAGTGATGAAGTCTTTTTCTCGACCAGACTGAGGTTTGGCACGTGCAGCGGAGCCAATTTCGTCAAAGGCGCAGCTGCTGCTGGGCAAGAAGAAGGATCCAACTAACCTTGAACCTGGAGCAGTGCGGTTGATGGAAAACATCCTGCACCACCCCACCAGTGCAGCTGGCAAGGGTCATGAAGCAACCCCGCCCCGTCATTCAATGTTGGTGCCACGCGTTTGACTTGCGTAGGTGGTGCAGGATTTCGGCCAATGCAACTTGTTTTGTTCATTGTGTTTTTCTTTTGTCACTGTGGTGCTCCCAATTTTCAAAGAGGGAGAACGCGGGCCACAAGAATATTGTGCACACAGCAGGATTTTGGCCACCAACAGTGATTATCAGACTGGATGTTTGGTGCAACTGTTTGAAGTAATGTTTGTTCTCAAAGACGACAGAAGACGAAGGGCTCCAGAATGCTCCAGAAGCTTCTCTTGGTGGTTTGCTTCTCTTGCATCGAGGATGTAGTGGTAGTATCACAGCTTTGCATCCTGAAGAGTCTAGACTTGAGCCCTGCGTAGCATCAAACCATTGCGCCATGTGAGGAATCCAATATATAGTTTAAGTCTCACATGGGCTTGCAAAGATGCAGTTGAAGTGACGATGGATGCGGGTGTTCCAAGTAAAGAACCCAAGTGATCACTAGATAGCTGAAGGTCCTTTGTTAACTGAATGTTCATGAACCCATGTTTAGTTACGTTGTCGTGCAAATATCCAATTAATATATATTTGTTCAATATGTTTTGTTGCCCTTAGAAGTTTACAAACCTAACCTAGTGGTAACCTACCTGTAGCAGCGGGTTCCTTCCCATGAGAGCATTTCCATGTGCCGACCTGATTTTGTTTGTTCGGAAAACGACGCCCTAAGGCTGGCTTCAATCTCTGCAAGAGCCAATGTCCACAAGCCTATTGGTGGAAGGCACACCCCGGTGGAGACATAGCAGTGAGAAGAACGCAGACATAGCATCCCTAACGGCAAGCGACCAGAGGCGGCCTGGTGCCCCGAAAAAAAAAAAAAAAAAACACAGCATGGTGTCATGCAGACACTTCAGTCCCAGGTTTGCAGCGGCGCTTGACCAAAGTTGATTCTTGGAAAAGGATTTCTGTACGATAGGACTACGTGCGAACAAAGTTGGGAACTCCGGAGGTGGACCTCCACGCTCTTGTATGTTCTACTCCCCCTGCCCCGACCACGACACGTTCGTTGCCCCGGAATCGTCTCTTCAAATGGATGATTGTTTCCACCTAAACGCCTTTTTTCGGAATGTACTTTCCACACGGTTCATCAGCAGGGCTCAGCAGAAGTCAGTATACGCAGGATTCATCGTATTTGCCCCCCAAAGATGTTGAGTTTCATGATGTCTGGAGGCAAAACATGTCGATGACACAAGAAGTCCGACGAAATGTTACAGCAAAAACCATGTCATCGGGTCACATAGTCACACATAGTCATATACCATCTTTTTAAGAAAAAATGGTTGACTAGTCCTGCCTTCTTCGGTCCAGATGTTGTCCTGCCACTCCAGGCATCCCGGAGGTCGGTCGCACGGAGGAAAGCTTGGCGACTTGACCCAGTCGTGGTGAGTCGTTGGGTCGGTCCATCAGTCATGGTGGTGGGTGACCCCGGGAGACCTGTTCCCACCCAACATCGAACACAAGAGACTACATGAGGCGAATTACGCAGGTCAATCTATACCAGGCCCCCAGCTGAAACGGACCCACCAGCTGATAACAAGGTATCAGATACGGACCAGGTATCAAGGCTGCCGGGCAAGAGAGTCTTTCAACAGTTATGGGCACTATAGAGTATTCCAAATTCATGCGGCTTAAAAGGGTTCTGAATGTCTTCAAGTCTTGCACCTGTCGAGCACCCAATAGGTGGTCTCCACGCAGAAATCGACCTGTCGATTCAGTACTGGAACCAGCAATGAGGCCCTACATCTGTGCTACTGACTGAGGCCCACTTTTTCCATGAGATCTTCGGGAAGCCTGTGGTGAAAGCTGCCAGCTTCGTCCGAGACACCTCCTCGCTGGAGCCACTCTTGGAGGCGCTTGAAAAATGCATGGGCCATCCACTCAATTATGACCCCTGCAGAAAACAACATGGAAGACAAACATGTCCTCTACAACCCGACGTGGTTTTGGGGGTGGTCCTTTGCGGTCCTGTGCAGGAGGGTATTCCAATGGGTGATAAACGCTACGTATATATATATATAAATCAACAATTTATTCCACCTGAATCGAGGTGATGGCACCAAAATCCCAGCATCGCCCTGATGCGTGTTACTTTTTCTGGTCGCGAGGAGCGGTCTTTCTTTCGCGGCTCCACACGCAATTTTCAGATTGTTTGCTCGCTTTTTATTGGATTTTTACGTCCCTGCAATCGTTTTCTCGGATTCATCGACTAGTCCTCTTGGTGCACATGGGTTTCTACGGTGCACATCGTCCAGCTGCCAGGAGCGCAATGCGCTCTCAGAAGAGTTGGCTGAGAAGGACCCCACCTGTGGGAAGACGGGACCGGACTCTGGGCACCAGGGCTTTGTGGATGGCGTAAGCCAGTTCTGGTGCAGATTATTGAGGTTGCCAAGAGTTTATCGACGGTCTTCTGGAGTTGATCTGTCAAGACTTTTAATTATATACTATGTGTTTCTCCAGCCTGAGTGTCACCTGTGTGAAATCTTTAGGGGGACAAAAAGCAACAATGATCTTCACAAAGGGTATTACCTCCGGATAGGACTGCTTGTTCGCATCCCTACTGTATTTGATTCATATATAGGAAGAGGGTAAGACATTACTATTCATAGGGGACACTTGCCAAAATCATATGTCGACATGATGTGGTTGATGAGAAGCATTTACCCATAGGCTAGATAGTGGCTAGACCAATGGCCTACGAAGTGAATAAACAAACATGACAAAAGCACACTTGCCAAGACATTCCACATTTTGTGACAAGCCCCTAGGGATCCAGTCGTACTTTCTCAGAAGATGATTGGAGACTATTTATGTAGGCGCCAGGAGGGCCCAGTCGTACCGAACCTGAGGTTCGGTATGTGGATCCCTAGGGAGCCAGGAGATCCTTCATTTTACCCATATCCTTCACAAGCCAAGAGTTTGCCAAATGTTGATGGTTTCCGGGTGACCTGTTTTGCACCAAAATTGGTCTCCAACCAACCCAGATGTCCCTCAAACCTGGCGTGTGCCGCCGGCCGTGGCCGGCCATGGCCCTGGAAGGCGTGTGCGCCAGAGCACGCGGAGCACGTGACTCGGATGCTGCGCTGCTTTTCAAGGTCGTTTCAGCAGATGTTTTGGTTCAGGGAAGACCTCTCATCACATCCTGAAAGGCAGGAATAGTGGAGATACACTCCCTGGAACTAACATGGAAGTGGATGCCCATGGACCCGAAAGGAAGACCATGAAATCCACGAACCAAACAGGTGCCATCCATCCACGTAACCATGTGAATTTCAGGGAGAGTAAGTGGATCACGCACAGGAACCCTGCAAAACCTGTCGTGTTCTGTTCCTTTTTCCTCGATTTCTTCCCCCTTATTGAACGGCATGGCTACAGTGCGGCGGATCCTCCGGTCGGTGTTCCTGCGGACTGGTGCTTCGTTCAGAAACACGAAGGACATCCGCAAAGCAACTGGAAGAAACCAGCGATTCTAACATGAAAGTCAGATGTGTGTGCATTGCTTGACATATTCCGAGGAGGATGAACAAGTCCTTTGGTCCGAGAATTGAGGCCTTTGCACACCCCAAAAACCTCGGTACTTTGCTCAGAATCCATCCCATCCCACTGAATTGAATACAGCTTGGGGCCCTGCCTTTTGGTGCCTTTTCTGCTTCAATTGCAGACCACCACTCGACGGGGCCCGGCAGCAGGTCCAAAGGGTCGAAGAAACCAACGACCTCGATGAACCGACCATCCAGGACCACATCCGCCCGTCGGCTGGGTGAAGCCGGGAGAGTTCACCTGGTTTCAAGTGGTTTCCACCATGTGAGGTACCGCAAGAAAGCTCCGCAAAATCAAGACACCTCCGCGATTCAATCGTTTAACTCGTTGCACAGCGAGTTAACGTCGTCTAAGTCATTCTTCAGAGCCAACAAAATCTCGACAGTGACCGCATACAAATCCGGAGCTTTCCATTCTCTTTCCCCATCCTGTTCTGCGCCGCAAAGCGGCGCCTGTCAACACCGCACCCTTGAGGCAGTTGAGGTGGAAGCGCTTGAGCAGCGCTACAACATGGCGGCAAGGGAAGTGGAGCAGCTGGCAGAACAAATCTTCAGTCACTCGGCACCTGCTGCCATGGGTGAGACATCTCCCAGTGGACCTGGAGGAACTTCCTCCAGGTCCCGTGGGGTGAGACCTGGCGTTTGGAAGCTGCGCACTTGGTGTCATCACAACAGCCTTCCGACAGACTCTCTCAGTGAGGGGTCGGCCGTCCCCGTTCGCCCCGTTGAGGACGAAGGCGGTCGCACATCGGCCGGTAAACCGTCTGAAAACACCGGTGTTGCACGGTGCTGCTCGACCGGAGGCCATCGCTATTCCAGCTTGACCTGGACCCAACCTGGGAACATACTCCTGAAAATGGGGCCCCAGTCGTACCTGCTTGATGTCCAGATCACGTCCCATTTTCTAGGGTGGAGTGTTCAGGATCTTCACTTTCCCTTGCCGCAAAAAAGCCAACGCTGCAACACTTGCCAAGTACTCCCGGCACACATTGGGGTAGTTGAAAAGGGAGTCGAGTCAAAGGGTCGGCATATTTGGATCTTCCGACCATGCCAGCATGTTTGTCTTTTGACATGGCTAATCCATGATGTTCAATGGAATCAAAAGGCAAAACATGTTGCACTAGAAGCTAGCATCTAGAACATTCTAGAACCTCTTCTGAAGGGCAGAAGCAACAAGTAATCAACATCAAATCTCTTATTTTTCCATGATTTGCTCACAAACATGAGTCCCTGAACCCTCCGTCGTAGCAGAAAAAAGTGACAGAAGAAAACACTGCACATCATCAAAAAAAGCGTTCATGCCTTGAAAAAGCGTACCACTGAAAGTCAGGTGTAGCTTCATTCCACCTTGTGTGGTCTTCAAGTCCATTCCCCTGCCACATGCTGGCACCCATCCCATGCACACACAACACACGCTCACACACTACGAAGCGGCAGCCAGCAACCCCTTTCTTTGATCTTCAGTATCAACATAAAAGATTTACTTAAAAAACAATCCGCCACTTTTTAAAATTGCACCCGGGTTGCGGGAATTTGCGCCCAAGTTGCGGGCACGCTTAGTGGAAAAATTGTTGTAAAGCACGCCCAGAAGGTTAGAACCAAACCTTTGTGGTTTCATTTGCACATACTAGGAGAGGTCATATAGGATTTCCACCCGGTCCATAGGGCCCCCAAAGGCCCACAAGGGTTGATAAGGACACTGGTCAGGAACCAGTAGGCTTTAGAATTTACAACACCAAAAAGCGCTCATATGTCCTGAAAAGTGTACATACCCTCAATTAACGCTCAAACTTCCAATAAGTGCTCCAAACCACGGTTCGCCAGAAATAAGTGTTACAAAGGATGCTTCAGGTCTTCTAATTCTAAGCTCGGTCTTTGGGACCCTGAGCTGCTCATAAGTCCCGCTCCACCGACCCCCAAACGGCTCCACCGACCCCGCAGGTTCTCCCAGCTACGCCTCCGACGCGGCCTTCGTCACCTTCCGCGACCGGCGCCACGCGGAGTTCGCCCGGCGGCTGAAGTACAGCGAGAGCCGCTCGGGTGGATCCGGCCCCGTTCGTGGCGGAGACATCGGAACCCGAACAGGGATGGACCGGATGGATGAAGGGGGGCATGTACGACGAGGAGGTGTTCATTCTTGTTTGTTTGGTGACAGTTGTGAGGATGTTATGAAAGCGATGTTAGATTTTAGTGGTTTGATATGTTTGGATGTTTGATGATGGATGACGTGGCATGATGCATGATCGTTTGATTGCTGAGTATGGGTTCATGCTTTCTTTTGGACAGCAGATAGGACCTTCGGAAAGGAAGGCAACTTACACCATGTTGCACCTGCTAGGAAACAGATATGAAACAGATATACGCTGTCCCTTGCTGGAATTGAGCGTGATGTGTCACAGTTCAGTTCATTTTATCAATCATGTTGCAGCAGCACATTACAAGATATCGATCTCTATCATGGCTTGCCAAGTGAACTTGGCCATGCAAAAACCCAGGGTTTCGTGTGACTGTCCCTTTCACACATCGCACCGAACTTTACAGAATGATCTGTGGTTCTTGCACTCAACAGATCAACATTTGGAGATGGAATCTTAGAAGCTTCCTGTATACCTTAGGGCCCTAGGGCTTCATTGAACGCAACAACGCTCATTTAACGAAGCCAGAAGTCTTTCTTTTTAACACCGCGGGCGGCGTTGACGCACCATCCACCGGCCCAGCACCAAGCACCAAGCACCTCGCCTGCTGCAGATCCCAACGTCTATGCCGTCAGTATGGCGCCGGCGCCCTGGGATGTGAACTTCGGCAGCTTCAGTCAGGAGACCCGGAACACCTGGGAGAGGTAACCAGATGTAGCCAGTGACCGGGACCATAGAACCGGAACACCTGGTACCAGACTGGCTTGCGTATAGTAAAAGCATGTATCCTTCAGCCATTCCTGTGCAGGTATCTGAGAATCATGGGCCCAAAAGTTAGACAGCAATGGCATGGTCTCTTTGCACGCTTGCGGACAGTGTCGCGACACGGCGCGATGCGCAGCGACGCGGCGGCACCCGGAGCCGATCCGCTCCGTCGTTTTTTGCCGGAAGAAAGAACCGGCGCTGCAGCCTATGGTTCATTGGTACCTGCAATAGAAGCTTTGACTAACAAGTTGAAGGTAAATGAGTGTTCAGCTCAAGACATGGGAGAGCGAGCTCCTAGATGTTCCCAAGCGACCCCCTGGTGAGGGGGCTTCTCACTTCTGGTTTTGGGGATGTGGTACCATGGTGTGAGCTCCATCGAGAATGGCTGGACACTGAGTTGGAATCGACTCTTTGTTCATTGTTGTTCCTTTGGATATTGGTGCCCACAGGTCACTGCAGTGTCGCAGAGGGCCGTGTATTACATGAGCGAACGAGCGTTGGCCGCCTGTCTCTGGACCATTTTCACCCGAGCCCCACACAGACCCCACCCAAACCCCAAAACGAACGAGAGTGCCGCTGGGTTTTTTGACCCTGTTGCCTTCCCTCAGTCGACCTTGTTGCCTTGGGATGACATGTTCGACCTGTTCCAACTCATCATCGAGCATTTACCGACCTTCCTTTCATTCCACTTTCAGAGTCGGCCGCTCCAGCTTGAATCGAGTCCGTTCGTTCGTCTCTAGAGACCCCGTGTTCCATCTCGTCGCACCTTTCCAGGAGACGGCCAACCTCTCGAAAGGCAAAGCCCTTCTGGGTCGAATCTTGGCATCGTGGAAGCAAATGGCAAGCTTTGACATACGACTCGGCTTGTTCCACAGACGTTGTTTTATTCAGACTGCTTACTATATAATTGTGTTGCTAGCATTTGCTAGCAGATTTCATGTGTAATTCCAGGAATTCATGTGTCATCTCATATGTATACATCCAAGGAGAGCGAAGTGATGCAAGTTGCAAGAAACACATCCAGCTGTTTCAGCTGTTCAGGAAGATTGAGGAAGATGTCAACTTGGTTCCTTTATGGCTGGATGGATTGGCCGGTTGAATCTGAACTTGTATGAACTTGCCCAACAAGTCCGCAAGACTTTAACTGGATATTTGGCTGCCCTTCTGAAGTGAATTGCTCTACCCTGGATTGTGATCCCAGGTTGCGGCTGTGTTCTTCGGCTTTCTTCCAGTGGTGCTCTTTGGTTGCACCCAAGCCCGAGCAGAGCTCAGGACCAATTGCACCCTAAGCTGTTCGTTGGTCTCTCTAGTGCTGAAAGAAAGTCACTAAATCACAGCGAGGCAATCAAATGATCATGTCATTAGATATTTGTTTGTGCTTGTGTGTTTGAGTTTGACACTTGGTTTTATGTCGACTGTCTATGACTCTATGACAGCCTAGAATAGAGTATGATATGTATACAAAGCCCTCCATTTGCTCTGCTTGATTTGCAGGGCACATCATTTGCTTGATGAGCAACAGTGGCTACACCAGGCTGTACTGGTTATTGCTTTGCTCAACAATGCCCCCTCCTTGGTATCGGGCGCTCAACAACTGGAGTCAGCCCATTTGTACGGAGTCAGCCAAACATTTACGCCACATTTGCACGGTCCCATATGTTCCCTCTTGCAGACACACCTCGATTTCATCTTGGAACAGACCTGCAGAAATCACCAGAATTATATAGAATTATATTTACAGTACCCCAACACCAATGTAAGACTTCTTACCTTGTTTCATCGTCGGTGGTGACGGAGATGACGCTGGTGCCATCAAGGCTGACCCAACGTCTCCATAGAAAACGACCCAGTTCCACACATTGAAGCGTGTGATATCCTCAATATTGATCCTCAACCACTGGATGATTGGTGTTTTCCAACAGATCCATCCAGCTTCTTCACGAGGGAACTGGGAGCCTTCCGAGGATCGGTATCTCTTCGATGCTCTCGGTGGATTCCCTCTCACAGTTGCTTCCAGGCTTGAAGGACCGACCTGGGAGGCCGGAGCCCCCAGCGGACGTCCTGTGGACTGCCAATGGCGGCCAATGGATCCCATTCATCGTCCAGAGCCAGTTTTTCTCAGACACTTCCGCCCCCCTTTCAGCCACGGCGAGTCCGGTGTTCGCCGGAGTCCCGGAGCTTGCAGGAGTGGTCGATGGAGTACACCTACTTGACGGCCGCCTGGGAGGCCTTGTGCCTGGGACGTGACTGTGACGCTCGATCGACGCTCGCAGGGAGGTCGACCGTTTTTGAGGAGATCGTCGACTCCAGGGAGGTCTCAAAGGTCAAAAGATCGGGGGCGAGCTGACTAGCTTGCACCAGTCGAAGGCGCGGATCGAAGGGTTTGTTGGGCGCGTGGTGGCTTGCCAGCAGAGCGGAGAGCGCCACCTGGAGTCACGTTTCGTCAGAAAGTGGGTACAGTCCTACTGAGTGGTACATGTTTTAAAACCGAAGTTGGATCGAAGACGACCTGACATGTTCCCGTATCTCCTCGAGATCACTTGAAGGCAAAATGAAAAAACACACATGAAAAAGAGCTTGGTGTTCAGTGCGCCATTCGGGGACCAGCCAGCCAACCAAATTTGTTATTTTCCAATCGTTTATACCCACACCCATTCTTGAAAGGTCAGAAGTCGCGATCAAGCAATCAAGGTGGCAGCCCCGGCCATTCGGAACGTTTCGTTCCCCACCTTCTCGCAAGACTCGTAGACCACCGTCGCCGCCGTCCATACAGGACGACCGGACGACCATGGCATGTCTCTCAGGTGGGGCACAAGCCTTCTATCGATGCTCATGGACTTAGTTCCCTGGATCCTGCAAGTCGTCTTCCGTCGCTTCTATCGCCTCCGCAGTGGCGTGAAATGCCAACAGAAGATCCAGTGGCGCGGCACAAACAGAAACGCCGCTGTGCCAAACAGGGTGGGTTGGAGGGAAGTGGGTGGAGGAGGGGTCGCTCTTTGGGGCTCTAAAACGATGTCTCTCGATCGAGCTGGTTTCCGAGCGACTTCGGTGGTGGTTTCGAGTGCCAAGGGCATACAACATGAAGTCAAGCAAGCTGTTTCCCTGGGACCCGACGGCGGTTCGTACCCGAACGAACATGAGACATGGACACACCATTTGGTACGACTGTGACCCATTTTCTGAGGTACGAAATGAGACTTCTTGCAAGAGATTCACCACCCTCGGAGAATGCGTTACATCAATTGAAACTGAGCAAGCCAAGCCTGGCAGATGTTTGAAAGAAAGCGCTTTTTGCGCGAAAGCCCAGTCATGTATTATTTTGATTGATAAAAACCCTCCAAAAGAAGGGGTTTTGCAATCCAAACAGGACGGGGATATCAATTTGCAGATTCTACACTACTGCTGGTGCATGGGGTGACTTCGCTCACCTGGAATCTTCGTCCAACATCTGCTGCCGGACCTAAGGCGGTGGTATTTCACCTTCCTAGCGTCTCAGATGCGTGTCAAACGGGTGGGCGCTGGGAGTTCCAACTGGTGGTGCCGAAACGCGAGTTGCGCAAGTGGATCGAATGGCCGCTTTGCACGTCACAGTGGGTATTGAGAGATATTGAGAGACATCGTACCCCAGGTAAGAACTGCAAATCAAGTCCGTTGAAGAGCCTGGGTAGCCTGGGTCGGCCTGCAAAAACCCGTCAAACTCACGCAGCAAAGAGAAGGCAGAGGGCCCTGCAGGTTCTGCATGTTGATTGGTATCTCATGGTCAAATCAGTGTAATTATTATATGTATATATGAAACATTATGAAACCAAAAACATCCAAGGCCGTCTCAGGCATTCTTCTGATCTCCCACTTCTTATATATGTCTGAGTCCATCACACCAAAGAACAGCCAAATGCTTGACCCCTCCCACCCAAACCCCCTGATTCCAAAGACTAAAGCCATAGACCTCCATAGTCCCGGTTCCTCAAGAAAATGGTAATCTGCGTTTTTGGTCACAACTGTTTTCTGCTGGGTAGGGCCAAATAGCCCTTTTCCTGCCCAGAACACCAGCTCCTCTCATGCCTCGCGCCGGACCCGGTCCTCTCCTTAGACCCGGTCCCGACCGGAACTCCAATGCCCAGGTGGTCTTCGTCCTCCTGGTCACGGCGGTCGGCACGTCGCTCTTCGAGGCAGCCGCACGCTTCGCACAGGCACCCTTGCAGGCGCGGCCGAGGACCGAGGACCGCTCCGTCTCGGCCATCGGCGCGTCGTGTGAGACGCGGCGCGGCGCGAGAGAACGGCGACAGGTGCTGAGAGGGTTCATTGGCGTTGAGAAAGGAAAAGCGGCCTGTGATTCCTGGTGTTTGGGAGAAAAATGTCATGAGAGCGAATGAAATAGACCATGGTGCTCTTTATATGGATGTGTTCTGATATTTTTCTATTCATCACGCCATCACGCGGAACTTTGTTCATTCACCATAAATCAATCCAGGGGCCAAACGGCAGGGGTGCCTCAAGTGGCCACTGGCCGGTGTGAAGTCTTGAGTTGGACGACTTGGAAGCAGTGGTCAGAGACCGCTAGCTTGAGGTGTGAAGTACTGGGAGTTAGGATGAAGTAAACCCTAACGGCCCTAACAATCAATGTGTATATGGAAAAATTGCTTACATTGGGGGTGATTTGACGATGGTATAAGGGTCAAATGTAACTTCATTAATATCTAGGCTAGCATACATGGATGGTCTTGAAACGGGACGGCCTCAAGGTCCACAGCCGGCTTAAACCTCACTTCACACGAACCCAGAGAAGCACCCCAGTCGATCCGACTGACGCTTTCCGTCGCTCCGACCTCCTCGCCCCAGAAGGACTCGCTCGATGGACGCATCGAGGTCCGACGCACCACCCAAACCACACCGGCCAGGTCTGGCGCTTGCTGGCCATTCAGCTACCACACGCCACCAACTTCTACCTCCGCTACGCCGTGCTGTTGTGGGCGGCCCCCTTCTTCGACTTGCTCCGAGGTTCCCTTGACCTGGAGGACATCGAACGACGGACCTGACCTGACCTGACCTTCATACGTGGCGCGAGAGACTGACCACCGTATCGCCAGTCGACTCGCAGTCGTGTGGGGAGTGGAGTGATGAATGAAAGGCATGTGGTATACAGAGAGAGTGCCCTTGGTTTTCGCTGCCAATCCCTGGCGTTTGGGCCTGACCACGGTTCTTCTGGCCTCGTTTGGACCTGTCACGTTCAAACGAACGTCTATTCCGTACATGCAGGGGCTGCAGGCAGACGGGTGCCGGGTGTCTTGGTTTATCTTTGTTGTTTCACCTGTGGTGGGGGGGAAAACCGCTCCATCCACATCTCACTCGTGGAAGCGGGAGTGTGAGAGGTATACCATGCATTGTTCTACCCTGTTCTTCTAAGTGTCGATGTATCCGCAAGAAGTCCAAAGACGATTTGTTGCGCCACCGAAGTAAAGGAAATCCCCTTGTTCTTCATCACCTATAAGTCAGACCATTGTTAACATGGTCGACCGGACTCCCATCTTTAAAACCCTTTGATTGGCCTCAAAACGCTCGCTCCAAGCTACGCCGCGAGCCGCGAGGTTTGCCGCTGCTACGCTTTTGGCGAGCCGTGCAAGCCGGAGAGTGTCCTGCCCATTTGGTGGGTTCCGCTTTGGATGAGTCGAGGGATCAGTTGAGGTGACGGCTCCAGACGCAGCAGTTGTAAATGTTGTTGGCGGGGAATTAAATTTTGGATCAGAGAAGGATCAGTCTTCAGGACGATTTCCGTGGGAAGCGAGCTTTGCAAACTTTTGAATTCATGAAACACCTGCTCGATTTGACCAATCAGTCACAAAATGTCATGAGTCCTTTATTCCACAGACAAGCTTGCGCTAGAAAACATCCATTGGCACCTAACTTATCACTGATGCCATCTTCCTGAGGCCTGTCAGCACTGCTAGGCAGATGGCAGAGCCGGAGGCCGCATTATCGACTCCTTGCAGTTCCAAACAGATTCTTCAGCTGTACCAAGAGAGGTTAGGTGACCATAAGTAGGACCCGTCACCCGGGGTGTCGAACTAGGGTTCATCAACCACTCTGTTGGTAGACTTGGACTCCAAGTTTCCAAGCTTTCTTGTACCCTGAAAGCCTCACTCGTGCGACACTCGTGCGAGCCGTGCAACACAAGGGATCTGCAGGGTTCGTTTTGTCTCGTACATAATGACATGTACACATTCAATTCCGGGACCATCCTGTCTGGGTGTCTAAAATGGACTGGGGATCTCCATTGGACACCCAGATGTTCGGATGGTCCAGGATTGTGTTCATTAACATGTGCTGATGGAGGGCCCAGTCGTACCTTCTCATGTAGGCTTGGAGGACCCAGTCGTACCGAACCTGAGAAGGTGTAGGATTTCTGGCCGAAACCACACCCCATTTCGACCGGCCGCTGGATACCGCAGGACCAGGCGTTTCATGGTTCGGGCGCACGCAGTGCCCGTTGGTCGCTGCACGTGGTGATGGGTCTCACGCTTTGTAGCCACTCGGAGTCTTCGGTGTCATGGGTTTTTCACCCGTGACCTTTCGGACCGACGTCGGCGGCATGGAGAACCCACAAAAGACGGAGTCTTCCCAGACCACCAGGGTGGTTTCTCTACATCAAAGTGTCCACCTTTCCATGTCAGTGATGCCTTTCTTCTTTTGTCCTGGTTTTGCTTCAGGTATCTTCAGGTTATTGTATGGTGATTTTGTTAATTGTATATTTTCCCTATGGGCAAAATTCCGTTTCTGGTGAATATCTTCTATTCTTTCCAGGTTCTGAAACAAGCAAATCCAAGTTGTGCTTCGTGACTTCGAAACCGCCCCCCTCTTGGTGAAGACAGCGGAACCCCCATGTGGCGGTTTCGCTCGTTCTGCGGAGACACTGGAGACACTGAACTAACGCGGTCGACCGCGGAACTCCGTGTGCACCGAGAGTTCTCCGCACGGTTCGGCACCGTGGGATTCGACGGCTGGGAAAGCGCCATGGCTTTCGCCCAATTCGTCAGATGTTCAGGACACCTCCGACACTGGAGACGGTGTGTGTCCCAATAACGCCAATAAAGTGTCGGCAAAAGGATGATCACTCTTTTTGAGATGGAAAGGCCTGTACTAAGGTTACAGTTACAGGCCCCATCATCATCCAGGGCCCTGGAAGATTGGGATCTACCATGATCTATACCAGGCCGGTACATCAGGCTCACAAGTTCCATCCGGATGCCTCAGGACATCCACAACCCCATGGCCCATGCTGATCATTCCGACATGGAACTGCTGGAACTAACAGGTGAAATGAGATGACACACATGTCCAAGTTGGGTGGTTGTGGTTAACATTTATCTTGACTTTTGCAGCTAAAAGACATCTTGGGTGCCAGACGCTGCCAGTGCCATTTGCTCAAACTCATGTTTTACATGTATATTAAATGGATACTTATTATTGTTAATATATCTTTCTTTTTGTCCAACATATTGGGGCGTCCCTGGCTACCACACTGCAGGTACTTATACCAATTCACGTACAGCATCGGATCGTAGAAAGGTCAGCGGTAGAGCAGTGTGTTGCTCGAGCTCTTGGGTGACACAGGGTCTGACGTTTGTAGCGGCATCCGTAGGCCACGAGCCACTATTTCTGATGTCTCGTTGTTTCCATCGAAGGTCCAAGCAGCACAGGCGCTCTGAAGCACCGAATAGTTCAGGCGTTCGACCTTGCACGTTCGACTGGACAATTCTGAACAAAAAACAGGTTGGTGTTCCGAGTGACCGTTCACCAGGGTAATTAGACTCATTACTCTATCTTACTCTCAAGGCCATGCCCTTCCAAGGCTTGCAGCCCTTCGTCCCGGTGGTCCTGGGCTTTGGCTTCCTATGTCGGCGCTTGGTCTTTGGGTTTCTTATGGCCTCTTGACAGGTGAAAACTAAGGAACCAGTCAAGCGCGTTTCATGGGAGATGGGTATCCAATCATTTCAGGGGAGAGTTCCCAGCAAATCGGTTGCCATTCCTTGAGTGAGGGCAGGGGTCCAGCATCTTCTCTTTGTTTGATGCTCTTTTCCGATCCTTTTTGTTATTGATTTCCATTAATGTTCGATTTGGTTTCGCTATGATATCATCCATCCAGGAGGTGAACCAAGACGAAATGAATCCATCCGATCAGGAGCTAATCAATATAGCTATGCGCTATAGGATTATAGGGAACCCGGAGGCAACCTTCATCAACCTTCCGGAACGACCGTTCGGCGCCCGCCTTCGTCACCCTTCAACGGCAAACGACCGAGGTGTTCGTGGAGACGAAGAAGTCGGATTCGGGTGGTCAGCTCTGGCGTGTCCAGATGCAACACACCCAACTGGGCTTGGTGATTTATATCATCGCCCCGGCCCGAGACCGTAGACACGTCGGTCCGTGAAAACCGCGACGACGCGTGTCGGGCGACGTACGATCTTGGCGACATGCTGGCCGTATCCGGCCCCGAAGAAAGAGCTGAGAAACACCATCATGTGCAGACTGTAGATAGCAATTTTGGCAGAAAGGATGCGGTAAACTCGTGTTGAGAGATGCAATGTATAATTTTGCCCACCAGCTATGTTGAAATGTGTTGAAACAATGCATTACTTGCCATTTTTCTATATACATTCGCTCAGTTCCTTGCAGTTCTTCTGCGTTTCGTGCCCTTGCAATACCGACTTCTCCGAGTCCATCTCTTCTCTCCATGCACGCCACCGGCGAGCGGGGAGCCGGGTGGGGGAGCCGGGTGGCCGGTCCGACCTATCAGCAGTTTCAGGTCATGACATTGATTCTTCTGGAGCGAGATGAGTCCATGGTGTGCCTCGGCGCCCGACTCCGACCTGACCGGACGAGTTGAAGAAATGAATCTGACGATCCGTGTGCGGTCAAGCCGCTGAGAGCATGTGTGCCTGCATGTTGCAAAGATCCACAGTGATCTCCAATTAAACACCAAACGGATCCCTAAGGGATGATCGCAACCTTGTTACTTTTTGGGGCCACATGATCGCATGCATTCCCTGTTCTCCTGGGCAGCGAGGCCATGTGGCATCGATGCCCCCAAGATCGTCAGGGTCACCGGAGGTTGGGATGTTCGGATTCCATGTTTGGGCAGAGCTCTCCAGTAGACTTGGTGATTTGTACATGTGAAGAGGGCTGAAACCAATCCAAATGAGGGGGGGTAGAACCAACAGTCTTGCAAAGGATCCAGGTGTCATAGTGTAGCCATATTGAAACCATCTTCCGTCATTCATGATCCCTATAGGGATCCGTCCAGTCGTACCTTCTCCTCAGCTTTTGGTACGAAGGTTTGGACCCTCCAAACCTGGCACCTACATGACAGTGTCGGTCTCACATCACCTTAGTAAAAAAGAAGACGATCCTTCATCACTAGGGCATGATCCTAACATCACTGCTTGGTCCTCCTCATTTGGACCCTAAGACCCTCTGGCCGGTGACCCCGCCTGGAGCCCAGGGCGGCGATCCTGGCGGGGAGCAGTGGCTTCTTCGTGGCACTCTTCTGGCCCGTGGCCCCAGCGGGGTCTGGATGCTGGAAGAGGCGTGTGTGGCCAAATCAAATCTAATAGTCTCAGCCTTAGAAAGTGGACACATGCCGTAACCAAAGAGCAAAAATTCGATATTCGGATGGAAGATCCATTACTTTTAGCATCTTTTAGCTATATTTGTTCCTTGTTTCGGGACCCAAACACCCAAGAATGGTGTGCAGGGTCGAGAGTTTTTCGTATCGCTGAGGTTTTGGTATCCATCTTTGCTGGAACTGGCCTCCTTGCCTGTGCAGCAGGCCGAGCTTTCCTTCCTTTCTCTCGGAGCCGCTGCTTTGCCGCTGAGCTCGGCGTTCGTCCCGTGTAACTCGACACCTGCCCCCTGCGAGGATCGCGACGACTTAAGGGGCTTGATTTAATGGTGGGGTTGGAGGACTTGGTTTGGAGATCCACGCATGTTTTGGATCTAAGACATGGCTTCCAACTATATAGATGTGTTCCATTGTGTTCCAGTTTCTCAGTTCAGTTGTCCACTTGGACCATGGCGGCAAATTAGATTCTTAGTGCAGGGCTGTCGCGCTGCCCAAAGTATACAGATGCTAAGCTTTTCCTGTTGACTTGAGCCCTTATATAACTTGATTTGCTTGCTTGGGAGAACATCTCAAGTTGGGTCATGACTTATGACTTATGACAGTCATACAACTCGTAGCATGTAGTAGCACACCAGAGCATACCGAGCGGAAACGATCAATGGCAACTCTCAGACGGGGCCCAAGAAATCCCAAATCATGTTCCCACATTTGGTCCAAACCCGAATCATCTAAAATGGTTTCCGCCACCCCAAACATGCAAATTTCTCCAAGCCAACTAACAATTCCAAATTGATTCTTCCTTGCCACCTTGCCACCACTGAGCAGTACTGTAGTGCGACGTGGTCGAGAGGGCGTCGATCGACCAAACGCCACGGCGACCGGTCAAGCAGTGGAACCAGGGCCGCCAGGGTAGTTGAAGATGCTGGTCCCGTTTTCCGGTGTGTCACCTGTGTTCACCCATGACGGTCGCGGCGATTGGTTGACAAACTGACTTGATTCTTTGTTTGGTTGCAACACCCCACAAGTCAGAACAGTTGAACCGGATCCGGTGCTCGGCAGGCGGAACAGGCCACGACGCTGGGACGCAGCTGCGAGGAGGTCGAGGTCGAGGAGGTCGAAGTTTCAACTCCTTATCTTCAGCCAGTGCCGCGGTGCCAATGCCGATGCCGTCGAGTTGTGCATGGCGATGGCGGTGGTGGTGCATGGTGCGGTCCAGTCGTCACCGAGAAATTTCTCCCAGCGAGACGAGACCGAAAACACCTGAAATAATGGAATGAAAGTACAGGTGTTTTTCCAAAAGTCAAGGTCCAGAAGCCATGTGTCAGATGGACCTGGTCTAGGACATGTGTGTTATCATGTGGTTTATTGAGAGATGATGGTAGATATCGGTACTTCACAAAGCACTCTAACTGACTGCCTTTGACTCCCCACCTGTTTGTGCCGTCGTCGTGTTGCTGTCAGGTCATTGGTGGTGTGTTTTCTGGATTCTGTTCTTGTCCCGCTCTCCCAATCTTTGTTATATGGGCAAACCAAAGGCAAACCAGGTAACCATGGGCGCGAGCCAGCGCATTATCCGCTCTCACCTTTCATGGAGGTGGACATGGATGATTCGTACACCCACCCGCCCCGCCCACGCGCGCTCTGCGCAGAACCAAACGATCCTGAAGGTGTAGCGGGCCTTTCCGCGTGAGCAGATGCAGGAAATCATGGCCGCCATGAGGTTCTTGTTTCGTGGCACAGGGCGCAGTCTTGTTGAGTTGGTCTTCTTCCCATTGGCCCATTGGTCATGTTTCCTTTGTAGCGAAGCCGGTCAACCTTCCGTGCCAGCGGCACGCCGCCGCCCAGGAACTGCAGCAGTCCCTTCCGGTGAGTCTTTCCATGGGGCGACTTGGGTGCAGAACAATGATCCGAAACAACCAGCATCACTCAGTTTTTTCATGGTCCTTGGCATGGTTTTCATCACATGCGTCATATACGTAGTGAACAAAGGGGTCTCCGTATCTCAACATTGACCACCCGAACAGGGTTCTGCTGGAAGTAGCCCTGGTTTTGCTTTTGTTCAATATTTTTTCAACTTGGCCCACGGGATTTTTCTGAAACCTCCCAGACCGCGCCGGCCCCCAGACCGCGCCTTCTGAAACCCCGCGCCAGGTCCACGGTGCACTGGCGCGACTTGGACCGAGCACTGCAAAGGGCCAGCGAAGGTGCACTGCCGGAGCCAAAAAGGAGGATGGAAGTGGAAGAGTAAGTGGAAGGTCTGAGTAAAGACTCGCATGAGCATGACCATCAATGCTCAATCCGAATAGCATGGTGAGGTGGAGTACGTTCATCCGAGCTCCATATGATCTTCCATGATGATTTCAGGGTATGTAATGTATTGTAATAATGTACCCTATGTACCATCTCCTGTTTGGGTGTCCAAAGGTTTCGCCTGGACAAAGTATTGCTTAGAATAATTCCATTTTGAAGATCCCGCAACAGAGGAACCTGGATGAACCAGGTATCCAAGGGTATACATAACATCAACGTGTATAGTATAGATACATCATACGTTTACGTGGGTAGTCTGGAAGTTGGCCAAGTGCCAGGGTATGGAACCTTCCGCCGAACGAACACACTTTTTGCATTTGAAGCATCCCCATATCCCTGGCATGAAAAAAGGATGATGGAAGATGTATTTCCCAGTTCCAGGGCAGTAAATCCAGGTCTATCAAGTCACTCTTGAGTTCAGATCTTTGTTCTACCATGTTCTACCTTTTTTCAGGAGTCCAGCATCATCTGAGGAGATCAGATCGGCCTTGCACTATCCTCACCCCAGCGGATGTTTTCTTCGTACAAAACCACACGGCCACCCAAGAAAACACATACACTCCCTGCAGGCCCCTGGAAGACCATTTTCCCTCTACAATCAGGTGGTGCCATCCACTTATGCATGATGATTTCAGGGACTGTTGCTTCCACCTTCCAGACCACCAAATCCACCCTCCTCGGACATTTGTGACTCGGGAGCTCTCCAGGTGCGCTCGCCGCAAGCGCCGCGCGCGTCAGCGCGAGCGCTGCGAGCTTGGCGCCGAAGCTGCCCAGCCGCAGCAGGAGGCGCCGAAGCAGGAAGCGCGTTTGGGGATTGCCGGATCGCCGGATCGGCTTTCAGAAACACGGTGGTAAAGAGGATGTTCGTGTCCCGTGCAGCTCGGTGGTGTTGCATGATGGTTGCTTGATGGCTGTTGGTTATTTTTGTATATGTTTGCGACCTTCTTTTGATGGAACATCACCTGGAGTCTCTTTTTTGCAATCAGTACTGTATGCACATGTTTGAAGCATTTTCTAGAGTGCTTCAGAGGATTCAGTTGAGTTGTATGTTGAAACAGCCCCCGAGTTTGGCATCTTGTCATTCAAAGCAGCACGCAACTCGCTTCGATGCAGCATTCAACGGCTCAAAATCTTTGACCAGATACCCTTGCTTTGCGACATATTGCGATGGCAAAAGGCATGAAGTTTGCTGTCCTCGTGGCCCTTGGGGTTTGCAAGGCAGAGTCGGACGTGAGCAAGGCATTCGAAGACTTCATCACGAAGTTCGAGAAGAGCTACGCCACCAAGGAGGAGCCGGACTCGTTCTCCATTTGGCTTTCCGAATGGCGCAGATGGGCTCCAAGTATATACCTTGAGAGGGTAGGGACTGAACTGGTCAGTCACCCTGCCAACCAGTACCTTATAGACGGAGATAGTTGGACATTGGAGCCCTACCGCAGCCATCCTATATTGAATGAAGGCTAGTCTACAGGTGACCAGGCTAGTCAATGGCTGGTCAAGGTACACCAGGTTTGTCCGTATCTTCCCGCTGGACCTACCCAGACAGTGGATAACCTTTAACCTTTTTGGGGGATTGGTTTACTAAGTATGAACAGATTGAAGATGGTTATAAGTTATAACCATTTACTGTATATATAACCTATTTTTCAAGGGAAACAGAAACAGCAGGAGTCAGTGGATGTTGGTTTGAAGATGTTTGAAGAGAACGGAATTGGACTTGGTGCCAGACGTTCCAAAGTCGCTCCAAATCCGATCTGAAGCTGCAGGTGAGACTCGTCTCCTAAGGATGTCGTTGGATGTGTCCTTGCAACGCCACTGAAATCCTGACCATCTAAACTTTGTCCAGTTTCGGGTGGTGTCAGTGGTGTCCAGGTCTTTCGCCAAACCCTACCAGCCCATGATACTGCTGAAGCGCCCTGCTCAGCCAGCTATGCTCTTTGTGGAGCGCCCAATCGCTCCCAATCTGCATGTTCCACCAAAATGCCAGGAGCGCCAGAAGCGTTTCGACATTTTCACCTCCAATGTGCAGCACATCGAAAAGCACAACGCTGCAGGGCACAGCTATCAGCTGGGCATTACTGCCTTTACGGATCTCAAGCCCGAGGAGAGAACTGCAGAACCTTTCTTGGCGGAATCTTTTCCAGCTGCTTCCTTTCGGGGTCACCTGGCTGGATATCTCCGCACTACGTAAACTCCAGACAGGGCACCCCGACAGGAAGCGCTAGGACCCTGCCTGTGTTGTCCTTTTCTTTGCGCACCCTGCCTGTCAAGTAAAAGGTCACTGGAACTCACACATCTCAACCACACGGGTATACGTGGACTGAACACCTTCTGTTGTGGAGGATTTCAGGGTCTTTTAATGGGGCCATGGATTCCACTTTCATGTCGGTTCCACAAAGTTTACACTCCCTGGAACTAACATGGAAGTGGAGAATGGCCCCGAAAAGAAGACCATTTTCCACTACAAACAGATCAAACAGTTGGTTTTCCACTTCCATGTTAGTTTCAGGGAGAGCTTTTGGAAAGGCTTCTACACATTCGTGTGACTATGTGACGTGTCTCAAGCATATGCTTTGAGGTCCCCGTGAGCAGGTGCAGGGGTGGGCGGGTGACAGTGACGAAAGCAGGGGGTGAAAGCAGTTGCAGGAGTTTGCCTTGGACCACGTGGGCTGCATGACCAAGTCTAAGGAGCCTTGGTCTGGTTTGCCCTACCTGGGACGCGAGGAGTTTGTCAACAAGACCCTGGGACAAATGGAATCAGAAAGTGTTGCATTGCTGTTGGACCGTTGCTAGTTTATATCCGGTTGTTTTATTTGTTTCAGAAAATAACATAATCTATCACTCTGAAGTATATAGTTGTTTGCTTAAATAAGCTTGTTGCTGTTGTTGTTGCTGCTGCTGCTGTTGTTGTTGTTGTTGTTCTTGTTGTTGTTTTCTTATTCTGTAAAAAGAGCTGCTTTTGGTTGGTTTCCCTGCGCGTGCTCAACCACCCCTCGTCGGCCTTCAGCCTTCAGGACCAGCTTGCCCAAGTCGTTGGACTGGGTGAAGAAGGGTGCGGTCACTGACCCCAAGAATCAGGGCAAATGTGCCCTGGGCCGGTGAAAGTTCGAACGTTCGATGTTCGACATGGAGACATGTGGACATGGCGAGAATCGCCTTCTTTTTGAAAGTAACAACTATATAACTCATGTTTGAGACATGAGATCTCTGTTAACTGTTAGGCCTTCGATTTGAAGAAAGAACTACGGTTGATGGAAGGTCAAACCCCAAAAGGGATGGCACGTCCGGGCAGGAGCTATGATTGAATGATTGTTTCAATATATTGTTCGATATTTGTTTACTTTGCATGGCATCCTGAAGTGTAAGTTTGCATGGAAGGTGTTTTCGTGTTCATTGTCGTTTTCAGTGGTTATTTGTCTATATACTCATTTAGGGCATTTCATGGTGAATGTCGACCAGTAAGAGAGGCATCCCTCCCCAAACTAGGAAGAGTAGATGAACCGTGGTGCTCTTGACCCGATATGATTGATGCGGCAAGCAGTTGTCGTGGGGAGAAAAGAGCGAGCAATTAGACATCCGTGTAGCTCAGCCTTTCGTGGAGCCTCAGGTGGTTCTTGCTGGAGTTTTTCCACTTCCGGAGCTTTGGAGGGCGCCTGGAAAATTGCCAGTGGAAAGTTGATTTCTTTGAGTGAGCAGCAGCTGGTGGATTGCGCCAAGAACGGCTCCTTGGCCCGGATTCGTACGTGCGGAACTTCAAAGGAGTCATTTAGAGCTCCCGAAAGCTTTGATTAAAGACACTCCACATCAGGTGCTTCCCATCGTGCAATATTAGGGTTTGGTGGGAAGAATCCGGAAGACATCCCGAAGTTCACTCGAGGTTGCCCATCATACCAAGCTTGGTGGGAATATCATGGAATATCCATGAATGTCCGATTCCATTGAAACGTGTTCTCCTGGAAGTAGTTTAGACGTGTTTAGACATCCTTGGACCATGGATGCGTTTCCCCAAATATATTGTTGTTCCCCTACATCCATGTGCTTACCATCCAGCGACGACATCAATGAGCTGGGTAGTGTTGGAAGACACCCGGACTTTGTTTTTTTTGCTGAAGACATAAGGAAATATGGGATGCCAGGGAGGCTCTATGGACTTGGCTTTCTCCTACCTGGAGAAGCACAACGTCTGCACAGAGCAGAGCTACCCCTACTTGGCGGCACAGGCTGAAACGATGCATCTGTAGACAAGTGCAGGAGTTCCAAAGGTGTGGTTGTTGATCCCTGATTGGACACTCCGACCCTCCAAATCCGCATCCCTTTTGGAACTGGGTCGTGTGTTTCTGGCATCCTTGGCTTCATTGGCGGATCTCATTGTTCAATTCACTGGCCCGGGTGATGTTGAGTCAATGTGCCCCCCCCGGATTCGCCGCTGGAATCGAAGCGGGTGTGGGGTCGGACTGGGTCTCGAGTCCACAGCCACACCACGCAAAGGCTTTCAACGTGTGGGGAAGCAGAAACCGTGTTTCTTCGCCCGTTGCAGGGCACCTGCCACCAGACGAACTGCAGTGTGGGCGTCCCGAAAGGGTCTATCGTGGGCTTCAAGGATGTCTCTGCCAAGGACATGAATGCTCTGATGCAGGCTGATGCGGGTTGTCACATTCCTGTCACGTTAGCTACCTGGACGCTCGAGGCCTCTTCATCTACTCTGAAGTTCTAAATGGCTGAAGAAGGGCTCATGTCAAGTCACTATTGATCAATTGCAATATGTTCACCCCTGAATAACAAACACCATGACCAAACTACTCTAATTAACCCGAGCCAAACATGCAAACGCTGCAAACCCATTATCCGACTTCATAAAATAGATTATATAATAGTTAGTTACCAGAACCACCTAGCACCACCACAACCACCACTCTCCATGCGTGTGTTATACCCCATGCATGTTGGACTCCACCTATGGCAGAGTTGAATCTCGCAAGTTCTTCGCCGATGCCTCCTCATCCCTCGGGTAAGCCTCATAATTTGGCTAACTTGTTCTTTTTTGCCGATGCTCCTTTCTTCCTTTCTCAACCAGTAGTATGTGAACATTAAAGTTAATCAATCAAAACACAAGGGTTTCAGTTAAACAGTTAAACATGAAGGGGTTTCAATTCAATATGAAAGAATATCAGGACATGTCAGCGGATTCATTTGAGGGAGTGACCAGACATGTTTGTTTGAAAGTAACGACACTGCTTTTCTTCTTCTAGATTGTACGTTTGGATGCATTTGGACGAATCAATTTAGTGCATATCCGGAAATCCTTACGTGAGAAACACATATCACATAGTGCCACATGTTAAGTTGATAGAGGTTCAGCTCAGCCTGACTTTGGACATCACAACAAAAATTGCAGCGACCTGTCGCAGGATGTCCAGTCACCTAAACCGCGACGCGAGGTTTGTTTGACCTGATTTCTCCTATTTCTACAGGCACTGGATCCTGTGAGGCACGCAAAGACTGAGGACCCAGTCAGTCCAGGTCTAGTGTTTTTCATGTTTTCTTCCAACATCAGTCAGTGCAAATGGTATTCCGTATTATTCCTTTTCATCTTTGGAACCAGCCAAATGGCCAACATGTTTCATAGTTGGAAGATCTAGGTATACAGACTATGCTGCATATCTGGGTCATCCCCAAATCTCGAGAGTGCTGTGTTCACTTTACAGCCTTTACAGCCTTAGATGCTCCAAACTCCGGCCATCGAAAGCCCGCCCCTCCGCCCACCCCGCCGGATCCCGGAGGGGCTCGCGACCACCGCGAGGGGCGACAGCGCTTCAGGCGGTGTCGAAGCAGCCGGTGTCCGTGGCCATCGAAGCTGATCAGATGGCCTTCCAGCTGTACAAGGGAGGCATCTTGTCGCAGCAATGTGGCACCAAGCTGGACCATGGCGTGCTCTTGGTAGGCTATGGCACCGAAAACGGTGTGGACTACTGGAAGGTGGGGAATGTTGGATGAGGAATGTTGGATGCAGACCCATAGCAAGATACAGTACAGTACCGTACATCCCTACAACTGCCTATATTTGTACATGATTGTATATACTAGAATTATATACTTAGGACTTAGGAACATGGAAGGAAATACTACAATCCCGCTTGGCTGCTTGTGTCTCTCTTCACTTCGACGTGTGAAGTCGACGGAACGATAAAACGCGTCCTGGTCCAAACGACGACGCAACGACGAACGACTCAGGTGAAGAACAGCTGGGGTGCCAGCTGGGGTGAGAACGGCTACATTCGCATGAAGCGCGGCGTGCCGGGCGACGGCGAGTGCGGCATCAAGGACCAGCCATCCTACCCGCTGGTCAAGGCGAGGGACGTTTTTTTTCATTGTTCCCCACCTGCCAGGTGAGGGTTGTTAGATCTTATCACAGTTGTTCTTCCTCCTCCGCCTCCTCCTACTCCTTCCTCCTTGCTTCCTTCCTCACCAATCTTCATCGCAAATCTGCTTCGCTAATCTGCTTCGCCGATCTTGTTTGGCCAGCTCCCGATCGCAGTGTGCACCCCTGGACCTCAACCGCAAGGATCCCCTCGCAGTGTGCACCCCTGGACCTCAACCGCAAGGATCCCTTCGCAGTGTGCACCCCTGGACCTCAACCG
>CAXAMN010004147.1:252100-273119 GCA_963970005.1 Durusdinium trenchii
CCTCAACCGCAAGGATCCAATCGCAGTGTGCACCGCTGGACCTCAACCGCAAGGATCCTTGCGGTTGAGGTCCAGGTGTGCACACAACCCCAAACACAATCACAAACACACAACTACAAACACAACTACAAAGACACAACCACAAGCACACAACCACAAACACAACCAGAAACACACGATCACAAACACACAATCACAAACACACGACCACAAACGCGCAACCACAAACACACAACCACAAACACAATCACAAACCCACAATCACAAACACAATCACAAACACACAACTACAAACACAACTACAAAGACACAATAACAAACACATAACCACAAACACAAAACCACAAACACACAACCACAACCACACAACCACAAACACACAATCACAAACACAATCACAAACACAATCACAAACACAAGCACAAACACGCAACTACAAACACAATCACAAACACACAACTACAAACACAACTACAAATGTCAATAGGGATGAGGTCCCAGTATAGTTGCTATATAGGTACTTGCCATATACTTTTGGCTCAAGTGCCCAACCAGGTAAAAAGGAGCTTTAGCGCGCGAGCTTCATGTTGAACTAAGGGCTAGAACGGGGCCAGGGCACACCTTTTCATCCGTTCGCAGGTTATCAGCCGTATCCAGACTCCTTTGAGCTGGGTACGTGCTGCGGCCTTACACAACACCATCTAAACGCACACGCATCGGATAGATCAGTTACTCTCAGTCACTGAAGATGGAACAATCCGACGCCAGCACTGCATCCTTTGGAGCAGCTGCTGCGGCCGCAGATCGGATGAGTGCATCCCACAACTCTAGTCCAGGTACGATCGAAGCGGAGACTCTGACAGTGGTGAGAGAAGGTGCGACAGGTAGAGCACGAAGTCGTTCCCCGTCAGCGCAGTCGACACCACCGGGGGGGACACCAAGATCGGGCCGTAGCCCTAGGGAGACGAGGAGGAGGACTGACACCGGAGCTGTGAGAGTGCTAGCATTGGAGGATGGATCAACTGTACCAGTGCCGTCGGACAGCGAAGCTGGAGATGGAGCAAGGGCAAGCACTGACAACCTACAACTAGCACGGGCCGATGGAGACCTGAATGCGAAGTGTGCGCAACTACTTGCCGAAGTGCATATGTTGAACCACCAGAACGCATGGATGGTCGAATGTGAGCAGAGACAGAACCAAATTATACAACACGAGGCCGAAGTCCACGAAGTAGTGATGGCACACCTCGAAGAATGTTACGTCGAAGGATATGGAAATCAACGAAGAATCTCCCAACTTACAGAATCCAGAGACTGTTTGCTCTCGGCAGCACACGATTTGCAATACCAGATTGACGCTGATCGTGTGGCAATGCGGGATCGTCTCACCCAGTTAGGGGAGTACGCTGATCGTAACAGCGCAGAGATGGTTAGCCAAGTTGTGAGCATCGGCACGGAAGAGATCCAGGCTATATCGGCGCAAAGAGATCGAGCCGTAACCGAGGTCATGACTGCAGTCGCAGATGCTGAGAACATTAGGGATCTGTATAGACAGGAGTTAGTTGGACTACAAAGGCAGAGTGCCAGGAACAAACACGAATATGCTGAGGAGATGAAGATGAAGGAAGCAATGTATACAAGCAAGATCAAATGGTTATCAGAAGAGAATGAGGAGCTCAGCAACCAATCTTGTAATCAGGACAACTTCATCATGACCATCAGGGAGCAATTGAAGAGGGCGAACGAGGAGTTGGCGCAGGCGAGGATTCAAGGATCCGATCGACTGTCTCAACCATCCAACGTCGAACTCAAGAAAGCTGAGGTCAAGATGAACATGTTGGAAGAAGACATTCTACGTAAAGAGAGGATGCTGAATCGTCTTCAGGAAGAATTGATCGAATCAAGCGCAAGTGAAGCACAATTGAAGGTCGCACTGACGTTGAAACCACCAGACATGGGATCAGAACCCAATGTGGAGAATGAGGTGATGACCAAGCTTAGAGCGGAACTTGGACGTACCGAGAAGTCATTAAGGTCCGAGGAGAAGGAGGCAATGGAGTACTACGAAGGTATGATGCAGAACCAACAGGACATGATGGAATACGAAGCGCATGCAGCACGGCTCAGAGATGAGAGGAATAAGTACCGGAGGAGGTACGAAGAGGAGCGCTTGAATGCAGAGAATGCAGCCGCAACCGAACATGGTGCCGCTTCATCCTCTAGCTCGGGTGGCTCCAAGATATCTCGGAAGGAACACGAGAAGATCAACATCCCTGCATGGCCCAAGATACACGACTTGGAGGTTTGGAAATCCCAGGTTGTAGCGGCAGTCGTGACGGCATCGGGCGACGAAAGACAGGAAGACTGGATCCAGTGGCTCTCAGATGCCTTCAGATCACCATATGACCCATTTCTGCTCGAGACATCAGGCGAAGCAAGATTCGCTAGCATAGACGCTAAGCTAGGTATCACCCTACATACGATCATCCACGCAGCAGGCGAGAGATCTCATGACGTACAACTGAAGGTGAGGCAGATGATGCAGAGACGTGCGAGAGGCACAACTCCTGGAATGGTCAAAGGACGAGAAATGTTAGCGTTGATCGTCGACAGCTTCCGGAGTGCCGACAACGTTGATGTGATGTATGCATCCAAGCACTTATTCGATCTAAAATTCCCTGGGGATAATCAACTATCCAGATTCCTTGGACAGTGGGATGAGATCATATCAGGTATGGATGCGGATGACATGCTTCCTGACAAAGCACTCCGCAACCTGCTTTGGGATAAGATTAAGGATTCCAAAGTTATGGCGTTAGACTTGTCCGTGTACGACAACATGTTGGACAAGGATCCGGATAAGACCTACCAGAAGTTACGAGAGATCATGGCGAAGTGGATACGGAAATCAATCGAGACCACAAACAAGAAAGAAAGGGAAAAAGCTTTTGGGAACCTCGTGAAGGCCACACCAGCGGAGAAGAAGGACCCTAAAGCGAAGCCCAAGAATACCAAGGCCGATCCACCGAAGCTTGACGCCGCTCCAGTACTTCCTCAGAATAATCCGAAGGATCACCAAAAGAAGGACAAGAAGCAGGATCGTGGAAGGTCAACCACGAAGAGCCCAAAGGGGGATCGTGGCAGATCAACGACTCCGGCAGACACGTCCAAGATAGGATGCGCTTTCCACTTCCATGGGAAAAACGGATGTTCTAGAGGAGACAAATGCAAGTTTAGTCACCAGGAGAAGCACAAAAGTTCTGCTAAGAAACCAGACAACCTCAAGGGTGACAGATCAAAGAGTCCTGGTGGCAGAAGCACTAGCCCTAAGCCAATGAAGGATCAGGTCTGTTGGAATTGGCAGAAAGGATCGTGCAAGTTCGGGGACAAATGTCGACGTCAGCACCAAGCTGCTCCTGCTGCAAAACAAGAGGCTAAAGGCAAAGCCAAGCCCAAACCGGCTGCGCCAGCCTTCATGCTTTGCGGAGACATCGAGAGTGATGACGAGGACATGCAACCAGCACTTCCCAACGTACGACGAGGTGAGTTGGCGCTTCGCTTTAAAGTCAGATTCAATGACCAGGCGAATGTGACCACGTTCCCCTGCGATCCTGGTAACGAGCTAAACACCCGTCCCCTCAGGAAGAAGAAGAGTGAGGTACAGAAGGTGGACACCGAGCTCATTTCATCGTTGAGAGCCCTCAGAGTGAACAATATAGCTGCACGAGTAGCACATGCCAAAGGTAAGATGATGGAGCTATTTTCTGCTGAACACATTGCCAAGGCATGGATACAAATCACTCATGATGAAGGAATCGAGGTGAACGTCGACCTGTCTGATTTCAACACCAGCGAGGTAGTAAGGAAGGATTCTGTCAACTACACGATACCAGGAGACACAATGTTCATGGCTGTGGAGAGGTATGATGGACCACCGATACGCTTCATCATGGACACGGGATGTGGACACGACTTGATCTCAAGAGAGAAAGTCAATGCCATGGGCCTTACCACCAAGGAAGGACCCAAATCCGTAAGCTTCATGACAGCGAATGGTGTAACTAGTACATCAGAGATGGTGGACATCAATGTGGACGAACTACCCATGATGTCCGAGGCACACGTGTTGGAGAGCACACCATCAGTCTTTTCCATCGGGAAGCGGTGCATGGAACAAGGGTACTCATTCATATGGCCGGCAAACCAATTGCCATACCTCATCGACCAGAACGCGAACAAGATTCCGCTATCGGTACATGACAACATACCCTACATTAAGGTGAACGATGATGACGGGAGATGTTTACCAAGATCAGATGGCTTGGCTACGATACTTCATCGCATACTGTCAGGTGTGGGGCATGAAGACGAGGCCACAGCAGGTCAGGAGACGCAACAAGAGGAACCTCCGCCCAAGAAACCACGGAGACGGAGGAGAAAGAAGAAAGGTAACCAGAGAGATCAGGATGGTGAATCTGATATCAATCCAGCCGTTGTAGGCGACGAAGGAGAACCAGAAGAACACGACGATCACGGATATTCTCCTGAAGAGGGATACGACGGGGAAGACCCGAGAATCGATCGTGATCTCGATGGCCAACCTGAAGAAGCCGAAGACGACGAACATGGAGGTGATGCGGATTCTGAACGAGAGGAGAGTGACATTGGTGAAGATGAAGAGGGGTTATTGGAAGTCGATGTGGTCGACGGGGAAGCCAGACTATCAAAACCAGGAGTGCTGAAGAATGAGGCGAAATCCATATTGCACTTGATGACACACCGATACAAGAACCCATACTGCAAGTCATGTGTGAGAGCAAAGATGAAGCACTATAAGACTAGCAAGGGAGCTTTCAAACGGAAATTGAAGGCATTCGGTGATCTTATCACTTTCGATCTCATGAACACTCAGAAGATGGCGAGAGATGGAATCATGCTGGATAAGGATGTATTGGTGATTCGAGATCGGTTCACTGGTGTGATATGGGGTTATCCTTTGAAAGCAAGCAATAGTGACGAAGTGGTGCAGGCGATGAAGCACTATATCGGTAAGAGAAAGGTCACCAACGCTTACTCGGATGATGCGCCACAATTCGAAGCGGTACTCAAGGAACTCCGGATTCCACTGGACCAGTCGCTTCCAGGACATCCCCAGAACAATTCACTCGCCGAAAGAAACAATCAGTTCATGATGCTTACCACATCGACATGCCTATTAGAAGCCGGACTACCACCATGTTTTTGGCCATTTGCAGTGGAATGCGTAAGCCATTTGTTGAACATCGAGAAGCTGAGCGATGGCAGCAGTGCATGGTTGAAGTTGCACAAGAGCGAATTCCCAGGCATGGTGATACCACTCGGGGCGAAGGTGTTCTTCAAACCTAGTGACGCGAGAGAAAGGGACCAGGATCACAAGTTCGACCCCAAGAGCATACCTGGCATCTTCGCAGGGTACGTTATGGGGACCGGGATGAACTGGTCGAGGAAATACAAAGTCTGGGCTATAAGCGATTTCGCACAACAGAATCTAGGCTATGATGCCGAGAGACCGTTGAGGAAATTGATTACTCCTCACATCACAGAAAAGATCTTTCAAGACGACGGAATAGAATTTCCTTTGAAGAAAGAGTACGAGAGGTTGAACAGCACTCTCGAAGGAATGAAAGTCCTGAAGGAGAGAGCCGGTTCTCCGGATGCACCTACCAATCCCGAGTTACCCGATCCCGACGACAGCGACGATCAAGATGACGACGATGATGCGCCTGATCCACCAGACGGGGATCTGAAGTCAAAAGCTAGCGAAGTTGACGCGATCGAGGATGAGAAAACGGAGGAGCTCGCAGCAAAGAAGAAAGAGGACTACTCCGGTCCCGATCACTACTCCGTCGGGGGACCAGGTGACAACGTGGTCTACTTGAACAACGACGGCGAACATGTCAAGATCGCAAAGGACGGTCGTCTATATAGAGTGGGATCGGATGGGAGGCGACTCTTCCACAACTCACCAAGACCCAAGGACTACCTTACACCCGAAGAATGGCAGAAGCTATCGGTGAAGGACAGGGCTATAGCCAAGAAGGCCGGGAAGCATGTAGACAGGGTCGTGGATAGATTGTCGAAGAAAGCAAAAGGGCTTGGGAGCAGTACGGATAAAAAGGAGGACGAGGAGTACGATGAACTCTTGAAGGACCTGGAAGACGTCGAGAAAGGTGATGGAGGAGGTAGTGAAAAGAAGTCCAAGAAAGACAAGAAGGATAAGAAAACCAAGAAGGACAAGAAGTCCAAGAAAGAAAAGAAGTCTAAGGGCAAGGAAGAGAAGGGTGAAGGTGGACCAAGCCTGGCTATGCCTACTACCTTTAGGGAGTGGGACACTGATGATGATGAGGACCCATGGTCGCCCAAATCCTTTACATCCGAGTCCACGTGTGTCCCCAGTGATGAAGAATTCCTCACCGAATGGGACGAGAGTGCCATGTGGGAGGACGGCGATGACAATCTTGCTATGGCGGCTTGGAAGACGGAGAACGTCTACAATCCACTGAACGGTCAGATATGTTGTTGCATCACTGGTGACCCCATTGACAACGATATAGTTGATGAACCATTTCCGACGATGCCATGCGTAGTGCGTGACACGCAACATCGCCCAAAACTTATGGGAAATAGATTGTTCAACGCTGTGGTATCAAGACCTGTGAGCCGTGCCGAGATCCTATCCAATAAGAAGGCAATGCAATCTATGTTGGATGAATGGGGCGGACTCTGGGACGAGGAAACATTCGACGGGTCGTGGCTGAGAGAATATGATGAGATCGTGGCGACCTCCAAGAAGAAAGGAGAAGAAGTTCACTTAGCAAGAGTACATGGAATATGTGTGGAGAAGAACTATCAGTTGCCTGACGATGACCCGAAGAGGAAATTCAAAGGGCGAGGGGTTCTACTCGGAGATCAGGTGAAGAATCAGAACTTCGAGGCAGCACTGTTCCAAGATCTTGGAAACTCTCCAGCTACATTCGAAGCTGCTCGATGGGCCGATTTCTACGGTTGCCTGGAAGGTAATGATGTGCAGATGGCAGACGCCATTCGAGCATATATCCAAGCATTATTGGGCGGTGTACCGTGTTGGGCTGAACTCCCGTGGGAGGCATGGCCCAAGCACCTGCAAGAGGAGATCACCAGAAGGGGTCTCAAACGCCCTATGTGTCGTGTGAACAAAGCATTATACGGACATCCAGACTCTGGAACGATGTGGGAGCAACATTGCGACGAATCTGTACGCGCATTGGAGTTCAAACCCGTCGGACCAGAATGGCCGTCGATGTATTACCACGAAAAGCTAGACTTGCTGTTAGTGATATATGTGGATGACTTGAAGTTGGCAGGGCCCAAGGAGAACCTGAAGAAAGGTTGGGACCTACTCCGATCCAAGCTGCGCATTGAACCGGAAACAGAGGTCGGATTGTATTTGGGATGTGTTTTGTCGAAAGGCGAAGATAAATTGGCCGATGGTTCCAAAGTCACTACGATGACATATGATATGAGCGCTCTGCTCAAAATGAGCGTGGTCAAATACCTCGACATAGTAGGTAAGGACACAGTATTGAAGAAAGTTGCAACGCCGATGTTACCGGATGTCACAAAGGATCATCCATCGAGAGCACCATGCAGTACCCAAAAGGGACTTGCTGTCACATGCACATGGTGTGGTACTTGCTTCTCACCTGACCAGGCAGCTTCCAAGGCCAGGTCAACAGACGATGACGTCAAGTCTGACACGAAGGAGCAACCTCGTGGTACCCTAGCGCCTCATGCTGCTAGTCTCCTTATGAAACTGTTGTACGCTGCTAGAATAGCGCGTTTCGACTTGTTACGGGCCATCAATGTGCTGGCCCGCAATGTGACAAAATGGACAGTTGCCGACGATGCTAAGTTGCACCACCTGATGTGTTACGTGCATCATTCAGCCGATCAGAAAATGATAGGTTGGGTCGGTGATTCCAAAGCAGACCTGTCGTTAGCCCTATTCGCAGATGCGGACTACGCAGGATGTGGTCAATCGTTGAAGTCGACTTCCGGTGCACACATGCATGTCCAAGGCAAGCGAACTCGTTTCCCGTTGGCAGGAGGTAGCAAACGTCAAGGATGCGTTAGCCACTCCACCCCGGAGGCTGAGATCGTCGCGGCGGACTACGCATTGAGGACACTTGGAATCCCCAGCATCAGTGCATGGGAGACTTTGATGAGGACGCCACCACGGATAGTCTTTTATGACGATAATCAAGCGATGATTAATGTTATGCGGAGTGGGCGGAACCCCACGATGCGTCACATGGAGCGAACTCATGGTATTTCCATCACTTGGTTGTACGAGATGTTCAAGCGTGACTATCTGTTGCTCGTATATGAGGTTACTGCTCGTATGGCTGCCGATATCCATACTAAAGGGTTCGATGATGCCAACTCATGGAAACATGCGTGCCTGTTGATCAATATACTGAGCGACGATGGTCTGCACAGCCAAGCATTGCTCGACTTGATGAAGCCAACTCATGATGGGTTGTCTTACGCCAAGCAGCTCCAGAAAGATCGTTACAGTAAGGTGCCAACATATCCTTACACCACCATTCCGGTTGTCCCGCCACAGCTGTATCAGCCGGGACTTTCGAGCAAAGAGGGACTGCAAGAGATCCCTGGATGCGACCCCTACGTTATGGTTCGTACTCCCAAGCTGTACAGGCTGCGCCCACCAAGGGCTCCCCCTGATATGGCATACCTTCGCAGCACTTGGATCTTGCAGGACGCGCGATGGCAACAGATCGAAGATAAGGTTGACCCTACCTTGGAACCCGTTCGGTTTGACCGTTGGGTCGAACGTGCGTTCTTTCAGTTTCATCCTTTGTCTTCTCCGTCACCCGAAGCGTCCGTTCCTGCGTCTCGTCATTTCGACGCTGCGACCCTTCCACGTCTTTTGTTTAGCTTGCGTCCGCTTGTCCAATGTCGCGAGTTGCAACAGACTCTCCGCGATCCGTCCTTGTACTTGTCGATTCATCACTGCTCGACCTCTGCCATACACGTGCTCAACGCCCTGACGCGCCTTGTGCATGGGGGGAATGGGGGGTCTGGGGGGTCTTCCATGATTTTCGACAAATGGGGGGTCTGGGGGGTCTTCCATGATTTTCGACAATTTTGTTTCGGATCCTGAAGAGCAAGAGCACTCAGTTCACGATCATTGGGAAGTAGACGAAGCAGCTAAGACACTAACAAGAATACACTCGTCTCCAAGGAGAAAGGCGTTCTGCCCGAGTGACGCACCATCTTGTCCAGTCGACATGTCACGGATCAAAGACGACAGGATGACTTACCGTCAGGGAAGTCAGCTCGAGTCATCAGATTTTGAGGATTGTGTCAAGGACTATTGGCGACACTCAGGCAGAGGTACTCATACCAAAACGCACCTCCGATGGACAGGCAAGACTGTGTTCACCCTTAGGGGAAACAACGCTGAATCGGAAAACGAGGAAGCTAAACCGGCTGCGATAGCGTTGTGCAGCACTTCAAAACGTATGAAAACGATCCCATTGAAGGATATTGTTATCCCAACGTTTGTCTCCGTTAGCAAAGCCAAGAGCGAGGAGAGTAGAGAGCACAGAGTAGCTGATGTAAACTTGAGACGACATGATGGGAAGATAGCATATCGGTACCAGTTCGTGCTGTGCGAAGAAGATCACAACCTAGCCGCCCGCGACGAGCAGATGGTAATTGATCTGTACGACATAGGTAAAGAACCCGCATTCATCCTACTGTGTTCAGAGGAATGTAATCACTTCACCCATCTAGCGGCGAAGCACGATTGCACCATCGTCACTGTATCTCAAAGCGATGACCTCACTTCACCATACGGAAGTGCACGTGCGCTTGCGGCAATACGTTCGGAGAAGGATGCAGTAATGTTTGCAGGACCCTGCACAGGCGGATCGGCATGGTCGAGATACAACGCTAAAGTCAACGACGCGATAGCTAAATCTATAGAGCTTAAGCGAGCACTATACTGGGACCTCTGGGAGCGTTTTGAAACTGTTATGGTTCGTGTTTTGAGAATCGGAGCCGCCGCACTGTTTGAACTACCAAGACACTGTGCCTACTGGAAAGATCAGAGGGTTCAAAGTTTGTTGAGTGGCACTGATTGCGACTGTCATGTGTTTGATGGATGTATGTACGGGTTAGGCGCTGAGTTCAACGATTCGCATTCCGACAAGAAACTCATCAAGAAACCTTGGAAGATTGTATCATGGAATCTTGAGTTTGGCAACCAGCTCGGTAGGACATGTGACAAGAGCCATAGCCATAGAGATTGTGCAGGTAAATACACTAAGACTACTCAATTATATAATAAGAAGATAGTCGGCATCATCCTGAAGACCGTGACCAAGAGAATCGATGCATTCCGGAAGTCTGAGAAGATGATGCATGCCGTTCCGTGCCTTATGATTCGAGCCTTGGGTAGTTCCGTCAATGAACGATCAGTGTGTGATGCAACATCAAACGAGACTGTGTACACATGTGATGGACATGGGACACAAACATCACACGCACGACGGATCGAACCACATGGCAGTCATGATTATCGGGCATGTTGCATTTGTTCGTGTGACCACAGCACTGCTTCACCCGTACGCTTCAGCGACGTGGCTATGGCTTCTGTTGGTGGTGTCATGAACTATAGCGGCAACACGAGCGGCTACCCGACTTTCATCATCAAGATCCTCGATGGCCTGGTTGAGATGAAGGAGAGTGGGCAGATCAGCCTACCTCCAAGGATGTCAAGGAGTACGCATGGGTTGGATGTGGTTGAGGCATGGATTGCCGTCGGCATTCCTCCGCTCGTCCCGTTATCCATCAACTATGCAATGTCCAGGACAAAATCCGATGACACCAAATTCTTGACCGCTTCACTGAAGAAGCTAGCGGGCTACATGAACGAGGAGGAGAAGAAAGAGAAAACTGGCGACTTGGCAAGACGCTATAAAATGTCCATGACCACCATCAAGGGGCGCTTCGGGAACGATGCGAGTGGGGTTTTCAGCAACCTTTCTCGATACCTCGTGGAGCCTGATGAGATTGGGGTGATCGATGACTTATGGGACGACGTCCGCGACTTCATCAACAGCGGCAGACTCGTTGACACCATGGTTGCCTACCAGCAATGGAGGAACCTGTCCGGGTCGGCCAATGAGAGCATGAACATGCGTGAAGCCGCGGATCCGTCGGATCACGTCTATGCCACCCGTCTCGAGAGTTACTACACGATCTTCAGCTCGATCTTCTACCACACCTCTGACAAACTCACCAATCGAAACGCGAAGGAGAAGGTGAAAGAGCTGATAGACACGGTGAACAGAGAAGTCCGCAACATGGCACTGGCAATAAGGGTCCACAACACGGACAACACGACCGACAAGATCCACGTGATCGATGTGCTCGAGGACCTGGTTGCCAGGAGGAGAGGGTTGCCAAAATACAGGTCAGCGGCTCAGAACCATATGGAGACCTTCCTAGGCTCCATGAGCGTAATGGTGCAGTACCTTGACAACTGCAAGCCTCCTATAGCCATGATAATACCAGAAGAGCTCAGATTCATGAGGGAAAAGGTCATGCCGATGATCAATGAGTGGATCCCGGTTGAACCCACCATGTTTCGAGTTCAGTACAACGCAGCTGCGGCGGAGAGCGGAAGGCAAAATGAGTACAACCGGCGGAGCAGCGCCTTCAAATCCTACACCGACTACATCGAGGAGTTGAAGAAGAAGATCGAGGACAAAATCATCCCCTCGTTACCATTTTGGGACATGGTGGAGAGCGAAGGTCCTGAGCCCCCTGACGTTGCTCATAGGCCACAATGGTGCCCGCCGCTTCAGATCTACGGTGACTATGCTAGACCGAGGGCCAAACCGATGCCTCGCGCACCAAGACCTCCTCCACCGTCGTCGACATTTGAACAGCAGAACTTTTCGGAGCGTCCTTCCGACAGTTCAACTGGACATGGGCCGGCGTCCTCCAAGCGGTGGGGAAGGACAGGTGGATCAGAACCCACCGGTGAGGCATCAAGGGATGTCTCAGTCAACACATGGTTTAGAATGCCGTTGCCGATGGGGTCATCCAAACACTACGTGTTTGGGAGAGACTATTTTTCGCGAGACATGAAGGTCTATGCGATGGTCAGCGCCAATCAAGTGCCATCCGGGCACATCGTAGAAGGTCCCTGTACCGTTAACGGACAGATGACATGGTTGCAGTACTTACGAAGGTTGACGTCGTATTTGATGTTTTGGCATGGGGAGTACCAAGAGACGGTGATCAATCGGAACTACTACAAAGAAGACGCACATTGGTTCGCTCAGTATGCCAACATCTACGACTCAACACAAGTGTCACTTGCTGGAGGGCTACCATCTCCGAGAACGCTATACAACCTTTGCTACCCAATGGAAGCCAAGGTGGCTGATGAAGCGGAATTGGAGTTGAGGATGCGTGAGACCTTGAAGGGCTTCGTCCCAAGTGTCACGTGTCAGCCAGCGACTCGCACCATCGACGGTGAGAGTGTACACTGTGAGTTCATCGGCGCCATGAAGACCAGTAAGGTGGTTTTGATGTCCGACTTCGAGTACATCACCAAATCGAATTCCGGAAAGCAGACAGTGTTCGCCCAGAACTTATTGTCACTTGGATGGGACAAGGTCATCAACATGTCTTGTATGCCTGAGTACAAGAGAGGAGAGACGACGGATCCATATGGATTCATCAACTTCGTTCGTGCTCGAGTTGATGATGTCAAACGTCATGAACCCACCTCCATCCATGTATGGTTGTCATTGAGCAATCTGGTGACCGCGGGCGAGAAGGGGACATACAGGACTGTGATTGCCCCCGTGGACTTCGTTCCGAGACTCAGGGATGTGATCGTCAAACTTGACGCATGCTGCCAACTACCTACCTTCGTGAGGATTTGCGCAGACGTGGAATTTCACCATGCCGTCGGTTCGTTCGGTAAAATCGCCAACACGATCAAGGACGAGCTGTCGTTGAATGGCATGATGTCCACAACGTCGGACAGATTCTGGCGAGCCATTTCGGTCGCCGGAGGCGGTCATCCCTACTCTATGAAGTCTGGAACCTCTTTGGTCCACGCTGTCATGGAAAAGTACTTGTTCAGAGAGAAGATGCTCGCTTCTTGTTTTATGGCACCGGATCCCTTGACTGAAGCGAATAGCCTCCATGATCCCAACTTGGAACACGTGTTGCAGGACAAAGAGAGGCTGTATCAGTACTTGTTCGGAGAGTCCGTGAGAGGAAGCCATGCATATCAGTCCACTGCGGAGCCTCCAGGTGAGAATGAGGCTGAGCGGAAGAAAAGGGAGAAGGTAAGGAGAGAAAACAAAATGCCATGGATGGATGAGTACTGGGGAGTCCTTCAGCCAGAACCAATATACACGAGGACTCAAAGGTGGTACGTCATTGATGACTTTAAGGAGGGTGAGGAGATTTGCTGCGATTACTGTCTGGTCTGCAATCCCGTAGACTCCGATCAGAAAGATGATTGCTATGCAGAATGCATCAACGGAGCAGCAAATAGGTGCCGTGGGATGTCCGCAGAAGACTACGTCCAGAAGCGATTCCATGCATGTGCTCGAATGCTTTACAACTTCGGCATGGGACAAACGGTATCTTCCCCCACCGTCATGATCTCCGAGATGAACCCGCACGAAGACTTGATGAAGTTCTTGCATGAGGCGATGATCATCTTCAACGGGAATCCAGGTTTCCAAAAGGAGATCTCGTTCTTCGGGGGGATCAGGTTGTCATCAACAATGACGGAGAACTTCTTCAAAACGAGGAGAGGACCCAGCATCCATGTGGAAAAGCAGATAGTCGGCAGAGCCATGTACTACCAGGGATCTTATGACCTTGGCAACGTGTGCTACACCAAGTACCTCAAGACCATACTGGAGCCCGATGTATTCCGCACTATATTCGGGGACGATCCCACAGAGGAACGGGTAGGTGACATGGTGGAAGCACTGCTGGGCATGCTCGAAGTTGCTCAACTCTTCAGGCACCTGTTCAAGGGATGGGGTGACATTGAGGCTTTGAGGACGGGATTAGAAGAATCCATCAAGCGCGTCACTGCATCGCTGTACGACAGGACAACGTATGAGAACCGAAAGCGATCGACGATCAGGACCTTGGATCCGCACTCTGAAGAGGCGGCAAACGTGGCACTGATTCTCGTTCGCATGAGGACCATGCCGCCTCCTGAATTCGACATCGACCACTTCTTCGAAATCGGGAAAGAACCAGAACAAGGAACAGAGGCTACTGATCAGCCCGAGGCCGAAGGTGTCGATATGGAGACGGAATTTGAACAGGAGAAGGAGGAGCAAGACGTTGACATGTCCGACCCGAAGACATCAATACTGCAAGCCATCGACGAATTTGAGGAGAAGATCGGGCAAGCAGAATTCTGCATCCACTGCATGAAGTCGGGACACACAACTCTCAATTGCGAGAAGACCCCTTCATCCTCACCTACAGTCACCTCAGTGTTGAGTGATTGGAAGAAGAGAGTAAAGGGAGAGGTTGCACCCGACGATGTACCATCTGGACATCCAACCGAGGAGCCTAAGAAGAAGAAGCAGAGAGCATCGCCTACTCCAGATAGGAAGGTCGACAGCGAGTTCAGGCGAAAAGAGATGTTGAAAGCAAGAGTCGTGACAATGTTTGACCATGACGGATTCACCTTGATCGAAAGTGCCGATGGAGTCGAAGGAGGGACACATTCCTACAATGGGCGGAAGCTTGCGGAAGTAGGCCCTAGGGATATGAGGGTGGTGTACGAGTTCGTAGAGAAGGCATTCGTGCACTCCAGCTCCCTCAAACCAAGGGCATGTCATCACTTCTATCCCCTACCGACACGGAGGGAGAAGGGATACAAGCCGATCGACCCCATGACGATGGTCGGGAAAGTTGAACTAGTACCGATCAACGGAGTCACTTTCGCTGCAACGAACTCCGACTATGGCAACCACAAGTATCCGACTCCATACTGCCGAGTACCTGAATACAGCCAAGCGAGCCAAGCCCTGAGTCGTCAATTGGGAGCGAAGTTGAGACATCGAATTGGACGCCAGTTCAGGACAGGTGGGAGACTCACACCAATCAAATGCGATGAGGGCGCATGGGTGTCGTGGGAAGATCTGTTGGGTGATAATGCAGTTTGGGAAGACGGTTATCACTACGGCAACGTAGATACCGTGACCAAGAAGGCGCGTTTGGAGAAGTTCTTCGACCAGAACTATGAGTGTTTCCGCATAACCAAGAGGATCAGATTCCAAATGTTGGCGGTCCGCGTTCGTCCTGATGAACTCAATGACCCTGATGACCCGATGGAGAAGGAATGGATTGACGAACTCAAGGGCATGGGAATCTCCAAAGGAAGACTCCACCACAGCAATGGATGGTGCTTTCCCGTGGCCGTAAGAGCAACCTCAGCACACTCATCGGACGGCGGAGGTTATGACGTCACCATCAATATCGACCACATTGGATCGAGAATGACCAACGACATGGCCCTATCCTCTAAGACCAGATTAGACTATTTTCTAACTATTAGTCTATTTCAATAATTCTAACTAATAGTTAGAATTCAAATAAACTAATAGTATAAACTAGGGGATAATTTAAAGTCTATTTTGTTGAATAGACTCGAGTCTATTTTGCTAAACAACCTTGGAATGTCAAGATTATGTTGGAAAAACCTGAGATCTTGTAAAGACATTTTGTTAGTTCATTTTAGGTGTTTGTGGTCACACTTTTGAAAAACACAAACTTGAGCAATGTGTGTGGCCCAAGTAACATTGAGCAGAGCCTAAGTAACATGGCCTAGGTAACCGTACATGGCCTAAGTAACATGCAAATTTTCTTTCAAACTCACATCACAAAGTATTTTTGGTGTCAAGTGTTGTGGAAGGCTCACAAGCTTCCAGAGGATCAGCAAGACTGACAAAAGGGTAGATGTTGTAGTTTCATGAAGAAACAAGTTTTGTCTATGTTTGTCCTAACTAGCATCGCACACATCTCCTTTCTTTGCTTTGAGCACCTGTGGCACACATGGCCGTCTCTAAGGGAATGAAGGTGTACCCTTCCAGTGGTGTGATGGACCTGCAAAGAGTGCTGCCAAAGGAAATGAACAGAGGAGCTGACAAAGATCTGTTTTCTTGTTTGAAGCATCCTACCAATGCTCAGTGGAGTTGGAAGACAAGTTCTTGTCCTCAATGGATGGCTCAATGTCATGAAATGTTGGTGTATTTCTTGAAGATTGCACCAAATGGGCTACTATAGGTCAGCCAAAGTTAAGCTAGCGCTACAGAGGATGATCCAAGACTGTTCAAAAATGGTCAACAAAACACACTTCCATACAGCTGACTTTGTGGACCAGGTAGATCAACGGATTCGTGTTTTGCTTGCACAAGCCAGAGGCATCAAGAAGAACCATGAAGCTTACGCAACAGCAATGAGGAAGGCCACCTTCGATTCCAAAGAGAAGGTTGACACCATTTTGGAACACCTGCAGTTGGACGGAGCTGATGACAGTACTCCTTCGACAGTACTCGCTCCACAGCTGATGACAGTACTCCTTGCATTTTACTTCACCAAATAGGTCAATATTACGTATACAAGCCCAAACAACATCTCAATAAATATATGGAAATATTGCATTTTAAAAAGTCAAATTCAACTATGACACCAAAGTGACACAAAAGTGACACTAATAGTGCAACTTTTATTTTGAAACTGCAACTTTTTCAGTGTAGTTTTAAATAAAAGTGACACTTTAAGTGTCAGTTGCAATGTAAAAGTTGTCACTTTTGTGTCGGTTTTGTGTCGCTTTTGTGTCGGTTTTGTGTCGCTTTTGTGTCGCTTTTGTGTCGGTTTTGTGTCGGTTTTGTGTCGCTTTTGTGTCGGTTTTGTGTCACTTTTGTGTGTGTGTCACTTGTGTCGCTTTTGTGTCGCTTTTGTGTCACTTTTGTGTCGCTTTTGTGTCGGTTTTGTGTCACTTTTGTGTCGCTTTTGTGTCGCTTTTGTGTCACATTTTGTGTGTGTGCGTCACTTTTGTCGCTTTCGTGCCGCTTTTGTGTCACTTTTGTGTCTCTTTTGTCACTTTTGTGTCACTTTTGTCTTACTTTTGTGGCACTTTTGTGTCGCTTTTGTGTCGCTTTTGTGTCAGTTTTGTGTCAGTTTTGTGTCACTTTTACGTCGCTTTTGTGTCACTTTTGTGTGTCTTTTGTGACACTTTTGTGTCAGTGTTCAGTACTTTTATTTCAGTGTTATAATATGTTTCATGTTTTGCTTACGTCTTTTGTGATTTTGTTTGTTAAGTTCGCGTAGGTTAGTTGAAATGGCTAAATGAAAAACTAGGCAACTACATGCACAGTAGTATGAGTCCACTGTGGTTATCTATCTTGAAGCATTTGGCAACTTGTACTATTGTTTGTTGTGTTGTCTTTTGTGGCTCCAGAGTTGCTTTGTTGCAACAAAGTGTTCTTGTGCATATGACAGTAAAAATATGTAAAAATAAGCAGCACAAAGTAAAGGACACAAAACAAACCGACGCAACGAAAGACAAAACGTGACATAGAACAACTCAAACATAAAAGTGAATCTAGGTAGCATTCAGTGGGGGTCTAAGTAGCACTTGGTGACCAGCCACGGCTTCACCAAACAAGAGGGAAGCAGCTACAGAAGAAGCAGCTACCCCTGCCAAAAGTGCACGGCAGGCTTTGGCACCTACGACACCATGAAAAGGCCAGCAGTATCAGTCAAGCCTCATGCAAAAAGCAAGGCAAAAGCACCACAGCCAAAGGCGAAGCCAACCATAGAGAAGAAGAAGGAGAAGGAACAGAAGGCAAAAGCCAAGAGTAAGCCCAAAGCAGTTCCAAAAAAGCATGAAAAGGACAGCTTTTCAGACAAAGTGCAGAAGTGGAAGCTGAAGGAAGACCACAAAGGTGATGAGCCAGAATCAGATGATGCTGGTGAAAGTGGTAAAGGCGATGCAACAGTAGCAGCAAAGAGGGACTTGTCTAAGACAAGAAAATACAAGAGGTTGTCCGATGCAAATGCAATTCACCAACACAACTCAGAACATGCACATGGCCTCAGTAACAGTACATGGCCTATGATAAGTAACATGCACGTTTGTTTTTCACAATATAACACCACAAGTTTAGGTATATGTTTGTATCCTGATGTTATTCTATAGAATAACCTCAAGGTTATGTTTCAAAATAGACTATTTCTCAGTCTAAATTCAAGTCTATTTAAAATAGACTAATAGTTAGAAAATAATCTAGAAAAGCTGTTCTAACTATTAGTTAGGAAATAGTCTAATCTGGTCTTAGAGGATCTATGGTGACTGCATTTCACGCTACCAACCTTGGAGCGCTGACTTCAATCATGCGACGGGGGCTAGTGCCAGGAGGTCTCGGTTCATCGGGAAGGGATTCTATCCACTTCACATGTTTTCCGCCATGAGCCTGGGAGCAGGGCTACAAGGGAAAACCCTGGCTGGGTCGTAAGGTCGCATTGAGTGATCGCCCAGTGGTTCTCTACATTCCGGTGTGGAAGCTGCAGGAGTACGGGCTTCTCATCTCAGCGACTGGCTCTCTATTGGTTGAGAACGTCGTTCCCTTCGATGAGGTTAAAGGGGCATGGTTGCAATGCGACAATGCGGAACCCGGAAAGCCTGAGGAGATCGAATGGATCAGGTTACTCAATAGGGAACCCGACCCTGGGAGCTACCTTGTTCTGGAGTCCAAATACGGAAACCCGATCATGATCCCACGCTATCAGAAGCTTGAGAGTTTAGCGGTTGAAGTTCAGGACGATACCTACTCCGAGGACGACGCCAAAATCTCAAAACTATTGGGTATGATCGAGGAGAGTGGCGTGCACCCAGAATATGATAGCACCGAGTGGCAGGAAATCTTTGAGGAGATCGTGTACCGCCGGGCAATGAAAGACTATGACCCAAGGCCGTGTCCTAACTGTCTTGGCGAAGTCGATGTGCGGTTGACGGTATGTCCGCACTGCGTAGCGGTTTTGATCGCGAATGGGAAACTCACGCACGTGGTACCCAAGGAGACAAGAGACCGCAATCAACGATCACCTCCGAAAGATGTCCCAGCCAGTTCTTCCGGTGAAGCAACCTCTGCTGCAGGTGCAAACATCGATGAAGTCATCAAGAATGCACGCAAGACAGCCGAAGAGGTCATTGAGGTCGAGGAATCCGAAGGAGAGGAAGAGGAGGAAGTTCCTATCATTTTGAAGGAACGACCGGACGAAGCTGAAGGCGAACCCGAATATCGGGAGGTCCCTCAAGATGGATACGGGAATGAACTTCCGCAGCCTTTCCCCTTCGCAATTGACGAATTGCCACAAGAAGCTGCGATCCCCATCGACCACAACTTTGCAGTCACACAGCAGTTTGATCTGAGGTTGATGAAGTTGATCAAGAGCTTGGCCAACGCGACGTTCGACATCAACTGCTTTGAGAGTCGTGAAGACGTACTGCGAAGGTTCGACGATGGACAGCGGCATGATACTCCGTACAATAGATGGCCAATAGTACCGAATGATCCGGATACTGGGTTTCCAAGACGTCTCCAGAGAGCCGAGGTCGTAGGCATGAACAAATGGACCAACGACACGTTTGCGACAGAGGCGTGGCAGATCTATGAGTTCCACGCCCATGTTGTACACCCGATGATGATCACTGCAATCCGCTGCGGGCTTAGCCACAAGTACCTCAAGGAGGTCGGCAGCACTCGGCGTAACATGAGTGATCCGAAGGCTCGAAGGTCTGAGACCCAGGAAGAGATCATCGAGAAACTGGCATTCATCTCAAACTTCATCAGACGCTTGATCAGGAAGACCTTCGGAGCGAGCCGATATAGCTACTACCAGAAGCCAGATGACGAAAGTGCCGCTCCATACAAATTCATCGACATTAGCCCCGCCATCAAGTCGGAGCGGAAGAATGTCACGAAGGAGATCCTCGTTGCATGCCGCTACTATGGCATAGAGGTATCCGATATCCAAGCACAGAAATTGAAGCTCTTCGAGAACCAGATCCGAGCGGGAAATCCGAGGAACGTCGAGCTCATCAAGGACTACATTGGCTTTGTCGGCGCTGACTACATGCGGCAACTCACGAATGGTTGAGCATTGGGGTCATACCGACATGCCACTTTTGGTACTTCACGTACTGAGGGATCTTGGGTAATTCATGATGACCATTTAGGCATCATGGGAGTGAGATAGGATTGTGTTTCACACCACTGGTAATCGTATGATACCATAGGTAGGTGCACGTTTTCCGCTTGTAGCTCCATTACCTGTTTGATCCGACTTTCAGGCAAATGCAAGATCTTTTGCCAATTCAATTCAATAGGACATACTGGTTGACCTCCAATACACTTTTGAGAACATGATTCGTTCTCCGGTTTTTACATCCACTCATCTCCCTTCCCCGTCGAAGTACGGATGTGGGGGGTGTCAATAGGGATGAGGTCCCAGTATAGTTGCTATATAGGTACTTGCCATATACTTTTGGCTCAAGTGCCCAACCAGGTAAAAAGGAGCTTTAGCGCGCGAGCTTCATGTTGAACTAAGGGCTAGAACGGGGCCAGGGCACACCTTTTCATCCGTTCGCAACAAAGACACAATCACAAACACACAACCACAAACATACACACAACACACAACCACAAACACACACACACACAAACACGCAACCACAGACACAACCACAAACACACAACCACAAACACACAAACACACAACCACAAACACACAACCACAAACACAACCACAAACACATCCACAAACACAACCACAAACACACAACCACAACCACAAGTACAAACACACAATCACAAAGACACAGCCACAACCACAACCACAACTA
>CAXAMN010004147.1:286825-331654 GCA_963970005.1 Durusdinium trenchii
CATGATTAATGTAGCCAGCGTTAGAAAGGGCAAATGAAAGTCATCCTAATGCCAACTATGGCTAAATTGCTGTGCTTTTTTTGTGGTATGATTTGTGGTCACTGTTACTGTGCCGGGGCAAAGCCCAAAATATACTTTACATTCTTTGTTGGATGCTTTCCAGGAGAATGAGCCCGAGTTCAAGAAGGGACTCAAGCGTGATTGCGTCGTGACGCCAGACACTCGGCTCTACGTCGTGTGGCAAGGGCTTTCAGAGCTTGAACCACCTCACCCAGAAGCAGTTGTTCCTGTGATTGAGCAGAAACGGCTTGAACTGACTGCGGAACCCTTTATTTAGAGGATCGAGCCCCCGAATACCACATATATATTAGGATGTGAATGCACCGACTGGATGATAGGCTGTCAGAACGCATCAGCCCGTCCCTGCAGTAGCGGATTTGCTTCGGGGGCAAGATGATGGACCAAACCAGCAAATCAGGCTCCCATGAGGTTGAAGCCATGACATTAGTGCTTGTAGAGTGTATTTCACGTTATGTGTTTCCAGTCAATCAGACAAACACAGGTCACATGGTTGTACCAAAAGCGGTTCACTGCCTTAGTGCAGTACTGCAGTGCAGTGCCTCTTTCCGTTTCTGCTTTGAGTCTTGCTCCACGATCTCCGCCCAGGAAGATTGTGCTCAGGAGGGGGTCTCCAGCGGGAAGACTGGATGGGAATGGTGTTTCCTTCAGGTGAAGGGAAGCCGTGACACGAAACAATGCAGTTTTTTGGAGCGGGTGCAGTCTCTCTCAGATTATATACTGTACTTTTTTGTTTTCTCATTCTGCGAATCTGATGTTCCGAATCTCATTTGCTTGCATAGAGCTTCCTCGCCCCAGCGAGGGCAGCACGCATGGCGAGCGGCGGCCTTGTGTCGTTCAACTCTCTAAAGTTTTGTAACGGAGGATCCTCATTCCTCATGTCTCCATTTCGGTAGGAGTCCGTCTTTGGCTCACGGCCAAGCGTTTGAGCCAAAACGGCCGGCCAGACTGCTCATGGTGGAACGGGGATACTTCGCTTCAACTCTTAGGGATTACCCTTCTCGCCCACCTTCTCGCACGGGCGTCCACCAGCATGACCCCGGGCTGTTGGTCACTCCAACGTCCATCGAATTCGCGATTCGATGCTGGGTGGTGGTGGTGGTTCTAAGATGTTCTAAGATCTGAGCGTTGGTTGACCTAATTAGATGGTGTTGGTGAAGATACATGGTGGACCAGGACTCCCAGGCTTTGACCCATCTCATCTTTACGTTCATCCTTGACTTCGGATGATGGAAGTCAATGACTCTGTTTCGTGTGCGAGTCGAAACCACCAAATTTGGTAGATGGGCTGCCGTGGGCGAGCCAGCGAGAATTCGATGGAGTATCCCCCAGAAGTGACACAAAAGAAAGATGTTATCAGGCCATACATTTGCATGCATGGAGCATCTCAGGTACATACGGTGAATAGTGCTATGTTGTTGTTCCAGGACCTTCAGTGACTGTCCTTAAGATCCAATGACGACTCGCGACTCGCTCCGACTAAGTCCCAGTTGCAGTCAGAAACAGAGACTCCAGTTTGCGGTCACTGATTTGAAATTTGGAGTCCTGGTTGCGTCGGTTTAACCTTTTAGATCTCTTTAAATGTACATTTTGTTGCAATATGATCAATATATGTCGAAGATGTTTATATATTCAAAACTGCCCTCCCTCACTCACCGGTTTGGCCCACCGAGTGCGCCGTGATTCCCCGACGAAGTCCTGCAGCTCCGCCGTGACTCTTCTCCACCGGGAAAGGCGCAGTGCGCCGACGTGGCGCAGCAGCTTCGCTCTGCGAAGAAGGCGCTGAAGGCGTTGATTCCTTCGAAGTCCAAACGTCCATCGTCCAGCACGTTGAAGGCGCAGCAGAACAGTTTCTTCACTGGGTGGTCCAGTGGTTGGTGAGTCGAATTTCAGCTTTTGAGTTCTGGAAGAGATCTTCAGGGACGTAAGATACGTGCACTTTGTGTATCTATAGGCTGTAAGGAGGGGACAATATATTATGATGTGAGCCATTGGTGCAGCAGTTGGGAACAGTTGACACAAAAGGAATGCCTGGATGAAAACGTGCGTCTCAGCCCAGAGTTGGGAAGGTCAACCTGTAGAGTAGAGGACTCTTTTTTGACGTGTGAGATGAGAAAGTAATGTAGCACCACACACTACCACCATTTCGGGAATGTTCTGGAAAAATGACATATACATAAAAGTGATTTGTTATTGTGTGTATGTGTTCCTTTAAATACAAAATCACCCCATTCAGTCTCCGGGTTCCGGGTTCCCGTTCGGCCGTGCCAGTCATTCGTGACGGGGAAGTCCAATGCCGGGAAAACCTGCCATTGCGGTTGCGGCGAGATTTCCAGCTTGGATCCCTTGCAGTGCCAAAATTCGAACGTGCCCTGATCTGTGAAGGCGGGTTAGGTGAGGTCGCCGGTGGGGAAGGCGGCTTCGAAGTCGTCATCGAGTCATCATGGACATCGACACCTGCTCTAGAGAGTCCTTTGCGCAAGGCGGCGGAGATAGGTGAATGCTGAGGAATATATAATATGTGTGTCTCATTGCTGGTTCGTACGAAGTGGGTAGCCCTGGTGATTTGGCAGGTGCAGATCTGGAATCAAGCATCCATTTAATGCATTGTGGCCCCAAAAGAACTGCATTTGGCTGGAGGAACCAACAGCCCTGAAGAAATCCAATAACCCATCCCTGCATATCCCATCCCGTTGAAGCTTTTGGCACCTCAAAAGTTGCACCCTGGGACCTTGTGTTCAACTCACATGGGCATCGTAACTCGTCTCCGTCTCGGTGTTTTTTGGTTTCGGAGTGTCTCCGAGGATGCGTCCTGGGAAATGTATTGTCGGAAGACGCGGCCTTGCCGGGACCTGAGCATGAGCCAATGGCAGCGAAGGTGCTATAAGGTGCAGGTCGGCGGCGGCCACAAGTCCGGACCTGCTTACTGTGTATATCTGTGTATGATGGTGATCTAGATGTCGTTGCAACTTATGATGTTGCATTTTGTCCATTTACAGCCCTGTAGGCGAACATGCATCAAAACTGTGCGCTAGATGGACTTCTACAACACAAAATGCACTTCTCTACGCGATCGTTCGTGATCTTGACGAGATGCCCTCAGGCTGCAGCGACCCGGTCAAGGACTGCAAGGAAGAAGATCCATGGCCAAAGGCCCATTCAGTCCGAGCTGTTTTTCGTTTGGGTTGTTCCGGCTCTGTATATCTAAGTGGTCGTCAAAGAAGGGCCTTTGGGTAAGACATGCAGCAGATTGCTTCATTAAGCGCTTGTTCTACTGCCCTCAATGGAGCAGTCATTGCTGAGTGGACGGGTGCTGAATGCTAGACTTTTGGAGTATTTTGGAGTGATTGGGCTTCAACTCTGATCTCAAGCAACGAGTCTCCCATCAGCAAGATGTAGTCAAGAGACCAGTCCGTAGCCCCTATAGGGTGTCTATGAAGTTAAGAACTTGGTAGAGAGGCTCTCAAGAATGGACACCAAAATACTGGCAGGTTCCGAAGTTGGCACGTTCCCACCGGTGATCTTGTTGGGCTTCGGAGCGTTCTCAAGGATGGGAGACGGTCCGTGTGTCCGCGCGTCCGCGCACTCGAGGCCCTCGAGATCAGCCAAGAGGTTGGGTGCGACGGTACGAGCGGGCGTGTCCTGGATGGTGTCGTGCGGGAAATCCTTTCCACCGGCTGCTTTGGGCTCTAGGAAAAAAAACTGGATTTGATTGAATTTGATTCAATGATGGATGAAGTGTGAAACAGATCTGCTTCACTGGTAATTAAACCAATCTAATCTCTCTCTCGTCCTCTCTCCAAAAAAGCATAAAAAAAGCACACCCGACTATTGTTCAATCCAAATGGGAGGGGGGTTCTTAATCACCTGTCTAGTGGTTCTGTTCTGCAGTTCATCCCTCCAAAAACCGGTCACTACCGGGCACAGATTTTGGAAAATCCAACGACTTTCGGTAGAACCACACACATCTAGAACGAGAATCGATGTTCTATAGTATATAGTGTGTTTTTTTCATGTTTTCTGTTTGTTCACAGGAAGAATCCACAGGAAACCCCCAGTTACTGGTGCTTAAAAGTACAAAATAAATATACACGAGTCCTATAGATGTTCCCTGATTTACCCATGGGATTTCTGTTTTGGAGCCTATCAGGTCGAGGAGCTGGAATCCCTGTGGAAGGAATGCTTCAAGAGCTGCAAGGTGGCGCAGCAAGACGCGCCTCGGACGTAGTTAGACGCGTCGTTCTGCGGACCTGTATGCGGACCGACCGCCGCGTGCTGATCCAATGAGATCCAGCTGATTGGGAGACTTTTTGGTCGATCATTTGTTGACACTCCCCAAAAGTAGGTACTTGGTGGTTCATTTTTGGCTAGGGAACTTGTAAGTATCTTGTAAGTGGTTGGTAACTTGGTTACGAAGGGGTTACAAGTTCTGTAACTAGCACAAGTTTTTATGTTAAGATGTGGCACTTGCAAGTTAGTTAACAAAAGTTAGAAATTTCTAAGTTCTATATCTAGATTATCAAAAACTAGTCAAAAAAAAGTTATAACTAACTTAGGGAACTTAACTTTTTGAGATATACAATTTCAAGTTTTTCTAATTTACACCAAAACTGATCAAATCGTGTTTTTTTCGCACTTTGATTCTTAAACTTGAAATCGAGTTCATGCTCCGATCGCGTGTTCATCAAGCAGCTCACTGTGGATGTTGCTCCTGTATAAAAAAACATGCGGCTCATTGAGCCGCAGGTTGTGTCTCTTGCAAAAAAATATATACATTGAACCGCGTGCCATCTTGAGCAGATGATGGATGTCGCTCTTGGAGCCGCAGGTCGGGTCTCACGCACTAAGCCATCTGCCTTCATCTTTCGCCATGCCTCATAGGCATCAACCACCATCTCCGCCGTGTAGGTCTCCGGCCGATTGGACAGCAGGATGGTCCCGTCCGCCAGGATGCAAAACCCGCAAGGTGGCCGCATTGCCTCCAGCTGCTCCGCATACGTCATCCTCCTAGGCTGCACAGGCTCCATCTTCAGCAGTACCGGCAGCTGAGGACGCGTCGCATGAGCAGCGCACACTTGGAGCCAGCAAACGCCAGCAAACAAAAAGCATTGTTGCACTCAATCAGCAAAGCTCTCAATCAGCAAAACTTAAATCCTGACTCCTGGATTTTTTAAAAAATCAGGGAGTCAGGGAATGTCTAAACTTATGAGGTGGTGGGGTTGGCAACTCTGAGAAATGAATTCTATTTGATAAAAGCTCATCGCATGACAAGCAAAATGCTTAAAATTCAGAAATTGAATTTATACATGTTTATACATTTTTATACATTTTTATACATGTATAAATCGATTTCGTTATCAATTTATACATGTATAAATTGAAAATGGGGTGATTTATACATGTATAAATTGATATTTTTGATTTATACATGTATAAATTTAGGTCCGCATTGATTTATACCCTTTTATACATTTTTATACATTTGTGATTCCGTGATATGTGAAAACAATCGGCTAGTCAAAATTTATGTGTGTGAAAGTTGTTGGTCAGCAACCCGAATATTTAGATATATCAGGTGAAGCTATGGTAGTTCTGTTTTGAATGGTTCAATTTCTCATGAATCAAGGTTTGTGTTTGATGCATTGCTTTTCAAGGACTAGTACTTTTGGTACAGGACCCTTTGCATAAGGTCTAGAGTCTAGAGTATATGGTATTTTTCCACTGGGGCCGCCAGCCAACACATCTGGGCGGCCCAATGGGCCGCCAGCCAACCTAGATCTAGCCCATCAATTGACCACCAGCCAACCTATATGTAACCCCTGTATATTTTTCAAAGGGTTGAGCTGAATCAAGCTGAAGAAACAATCATTGAACATCAGTTGCCATTGAAGTTCAAAGAACAAGAGCAGTTTTGGTAGACATGACCAGCCTGTGCGCAGAACATGTTCGGATGAGCGTGGCCAACATCATGGTTCTCATGCCTTGGTTTGAGAAAGATGCAGACTTCCAGCTTGAGGTGTTGAGGGAGTGTTTGCTATGGCTGCGCTTCATGTGGTCTGACACGAAGGCACGTGGATCTGCAAACGAACACTTAGTTTTTCTCACAGCTGCCTGCCCATCTCAAGACGAAAATTTAGTTTTTCTCATTTGTTGGTTCTTTTAAAAAAACTTGTTTGAGACTATACTTTTGGTCGTCCAGGAACTTACAGAACTTATAAGTTAGTTACAAGTAATTTATACAACTTACGGTTATAATTAAAAAACTAATAAAACCTAAGTTCCCTAAGTACTACTTACAAGTTGCTTAAGTCCTATAAGTGTCTTAACTAAGTTGCAAGTGCCACAAGTAAAAACGAACCACCAAGTAAACATGGTTGAACTAGTGGAGAAACCATGGGTGAAGGTACCCGGACCAAATGAACCAATATATATATATATACCCTAGGAGTCATCGACCAAACTAAGTTTAGTCTCAGTCTCAGGGACCAAACTATGGCATTGGGCCTCGTGCTGGATGGTCATTTTTGTTGAGAACTGCTTGGTTCTCTCAGGTGTGGATCAAACCCGTGACTGAAACGCATGCATGGTCCATGTGATATAGCTGTTTCCCATACAGATGTCTTCGAACACCAGGACATGCATACTCAATAGACTTTGATCATTTTGACCACCCATTGTTCGCATCTCTTCCTTCGATCTTAGTTTTGATGCGCTGATGCGCCCATGGTTCTGGCTTCTCTTTGCGTGGCGGGTGGGCCTGACTGGAGCGTTTCAGGCTGATGTTTCTTGGCAATCATCGATGTCCCAAGCACAGCAACTGCTGTATAATCAGTAATTTGAGGGGAGATACCACAAATTGCACCAGCTGACCCAGGTTAGCCTGAAGCCGCGAATGAAAAGATCACTCAGTGCCAGCTACACCCTCAGAGCATACATCGCAGGATACCCCAAGTGGTCCGTCAATACTTTCCACCCCCGTGCCCAGGCCACAATGCCCTCGAGGACTTCAATGACTCGATTGCGATGGGCGACTCCGATGACGGTGGTACGCTGCCTGACCCAGCCCGTTACTGTCGACCTTTTGAGTCTATAGATCCCATGTGTCACCATGATCAAAGTACCTTTGTCATCTTCACGATGATGGTGGCCTGCACAAGATTATATTCTTTTGGTCTTTGGCTCAAAAGGTCGGGTCCCTTGCACCAGCGCGGACTTTTTTGGCACTGCAGATGCCAACACCTCGGCCACATAGGATGAATCAAATCCGCTTGGAGATGCTGAAGGATCGTTCGATTGTATATCAGAGTTCAATCTCGATCAACATGGGCCCAGGGGTGTTGTTCGATAAATCTATTTGTGCTTCGTGTTTTTTGATTCGCATTCACCCACCATTCGATGATTGATGTGTGATCTGTTTTCGTTCGGAGGAGATATTACAAAGATCTTTGCGACCCACAATTCTTGAAGCAGCGGAGGAAGAAACTTCGAGAGGAAGAGCGCAAGGCAGCAACTTACTGCGTTAAAAAAAACTCGTTGAGTTTCACCAGGGCCCAGTACTGAGTAATTGTTTTTGTCCTTGATGGTGATAGCTGACTGGAGATGAAATAGATTAAATGGTCAACTTGGTCAACCAAGTTGGTTCCCCACAGTCTGACAGGTGTTTTCTTTTGTGGATGCCACCTCGGGCAAGATTGGAGAAGATGAGGCTGGTCACGGACGGCTGGTCTCAACATGTCTTCATTGACCAACTGATTCATCGCCAAAAAACAAGAAACAATAAATCTCTTTAGGGCAGGAAAGATGCCATGACATAGTAAGATCTGAAACCCCACTATCACCAACCCCTTCGCATTGCAGGTGGTGAAGGATGCAAACTACCAGCATGGGATGGGCTTTTTGGCAACATTTGCTGGTGACCTACCAACCCAAGGTGAGGTCCAGGACTGCTTCAATCGCACTTTCCGGATTGGGCTGCTGGGTTCTTTTGAATAGAGCATTTTAGAATGAGAAACCCATATCCTATAAGTTGTCTCTGATTCCGGTTGCTCATTCCAGGAAGCTTTGAAGCTTGCATCAACTGTGGCCAATCCCAATTTTACCCAGCCTTCACAGCATGAGGCTGGAATCTAGAATACTTCATGATTCAGAGTTGTACTACTTGCATTTTTAGGAATGGGCCCGCGTGGAAGCGGGATTGCACCGAGCGATTGCCAGCTACGTGTGCAATCGCGTGATGAGGCACCCGAACGCCAGGCCAGGTGCCTCCCTGTAATTGATGTTGGCCGGACATTCCTGGAATCTCTTTTGTTCATGTGAACGCTCCTGAAGTATTTTGGCATTGCCAAGTCACTTGCAAGGGCGGGCCACCAAAGGATGCAATCCTTGAAGGACATGGCGCTGGCAGCTTTTGAGGCACCACTTCAATCACCTTACATCCATGATCATCCATGCAGGGGGGTCACACGCGCAATACATGAACCTTGTCATGTCCCCTAGGACAGAGGTGTTCTTCTCAAAGGAAAGAAGAAGAAGATTCCAACCAAAGGACGTTCAATGTTTCCAACGAAGGAGGCATCAGTGGATGTTGGTGTGAACAGTTAATGCCTTTCCGCTCATGCACGTACAAATATGTTGCTGCTTGCACGATCTTGCACGCATTCACCTGCGCAGGCTAAAGAGAAAGTGGAAACACAGTCCCCGGGGCATGACTCGCAGTTCTTTCCGCCACATCCATCCCCCGAGGTTGAGAAGACTGTGGAAAACACTGGGGCTCAACGTGTGGTTGCGGGCACTGGCGGGGAAGGGAATGAAGGAGCGGAGGAAGAGAAGGAGTTTGTTGATGACTATTGCGTTGAGTGCGTGGTAGGTCATGATGAGAAAGGTGCAGAACAGAGTTCTTATGATGTTCAGGAAGGTCGTGATGCTGATGAGGCCCCCCGCAGTACTCTACATCCCAACTTCCAAGTGAAAGAACCTCCCACGTTGCGGCGCATGCAAACAGCAAAGGTAGAACCCAAAGATTCTGAAAACACAACGGCTACTGCTAGCAAAGAGGATCCATTTGCCACTGGTTACTCATCGCCCGGGGCAGCTGTGGATAGCGATGCAGAGGGGCTGAAAGATGACGTTGAAAAGAGGAAAGCAAAAGGAACCCACAAGGCCAGATCTATTCATATGGGGTTCGGTTCCACTTGCAATATTCATTATGTTTCAATGTTGGTCACCTGTGGCGCAAGCCACTCTGCCTTGTGAACACTTGTTGGCTCCCGCAGGATCGTGCTTCATTGACCGAGCTTCCAAAGCCAGCTGATGGTTCTTTGCGGTCGCAGGCTGAGAAGGCTGCTCAGGAGTTGCTTGAGAAAGTTGGCACAAATGACATCGATTTGGTGAAGGCAATGCGTGTTGCGATTGATGGCTTTTGTTGTTTGAGCTTGTATTTTTGCCTAAATTAATACGTTAATTAATGCTACATGTTTGAGGGGTAGTCATTGTTCTTTGGAATTCCATGGAAGGCCCAAGCAAAGATTCGCAAAGCAATGAAAGACAAGTTTAATGAGGAGGGTGGGGATGCAGAGGAGGAGGAGGAGGATCCAGATCGCAAGTTCAAAGAGGACGACAGCGGCAACGAACAGAAGGCTTCCAAACGTGGGAGAGGGCGTGGGAGAGGGCGTGGGAGAGGGCGTGCAAAGAAAGAAACAAAGAAGGCAAATACAAAGGCTGAGAAAGCAAAAGAAAAGAAGGGAGAAGAGAAGGAACGAGCTGACCAGGAGACAAACAAGACAGAAAAGCCAAAGGAGAAGACTGTATCTGAATCGATTGAGGTTGAACAGGGAGGCAAGGAACCGGGCAAGGAACCGGGCAAGGGTGACAAGGAGCAGAGCAAAAATGTCGCTACTCCCAAAAGAAAGCAACGCGCATTGAAAAGAAAGAGATCAACACCATTGACGCCCAAGGATTCACCTGCAAAGTCTACGAAAGGTCACCCGACAACCCCCAAGGCGGCCCCAAAGCGACGTGTGAGGAAGACCAGGACCCCAAAGAAGGCTAAGACTCCAAAGAAGGCTAAGACCCCAAAGAAAAGGAAGTCTGCAGATTCCAAGGATGGGCGCATCCGCATCTGTGGTAACAATCATCAAAGTGGCAGTTCTTTGAACTTTGAACATCTTTTTTAAACATCCTTTTTACATCTTTTTACAGTAACTTGATAGAGGAGCAGAATTGCCAGAAGCTCCTTGCGTGTGCATCACGCATGGAGTTCTTGACGCTTCCATCTCACGTCCAAGACAAGAAGCCAGTAACCCAGCTTGCTACATTTTGTGCATGCACACATACACACATACATGTGTGAACTAGGTACTTCACGATGCGAGCCCCGGCTGGTTGTCTTGGCGAGCGTACAGGGTGCAAGCTGGCGTCGATAGGGGTGCAGCTAGGGTCTGAGAACTGCTTCAAGCTTTGCCACATGCGCATAAAAGAATGAATCATCGCGACCATTGCATTTTCCATGCAATGAGGCTGGACCGTTCTGGAGGATCTTTCTATGTCTCGCCCGTGAAGGAGGAGCACTGCATTAAGGTGAATGGCCATCTCAAGTTGGAATGCCAGGTGGGCTACCCAACACAGTGCAGTATATCTTCCTGCGCACGTCCATAAGCAGCTCACCGCACACGTAAACACTGTAGAATCCATGAAAAATAGCTGATGGCCACCAATGCGGCTGAGTGGCAGGTGAACAACGTCAATGGCGTGACGTTGACCTGGTCCACTTTCTCTGAGGATGGCCTCCCGCCAGCAGCGCGATGTCCTCAGCTGGTCAGGTGCTTGCTTCAATCACTTTGCACCCGGTTTTCCCTGCATGGCTGGTGTCATCAGACTGCATTCATGACGCATGACCCCATCTTCATTGTTCCCATTCGTTCTGGACAAACACACCCAGCAGAATCTTTTGTTGGCACTGAGATGGAATGTGGCGCTGATGATGGCTGGGTGGACCATTGTTCCGGCACCTGAGGGCAATGAAGGGAAGGCAGAAACCTAAGTAGCTGGGCTCCCAGGATACCATCCTAGCCGGTCCTGCCAAATAGCGCAGTCAGAATTTTATAGCGTTTATACCAGAGAACTGGACTGCTATCTTAAGGATCTAGTTCTGCTAGTTAGGCAGGACCGTGAGTGGATGTGAGATGTTCGAAGCCGTGTGAAGCATCATTTGCTGGTGTGAGAAAACTGGAACTCGCTCTATCTATCTAGCTGCTAGCTGAGTTGAGCAGCAAACGTCAATTCTGCACATGCTTGCGCACGCTTTAAACTTGAAGCGGACAGGTGAGCATAGGCCCAAGAACCCAGGCATCCTTTAGAAGATTGGAGACTGGGTCTAGCCTTCAGAATGGCTAGTCCGTTAGGGTTGACACCATCATCCATCAAAATGATGATAGCGATGGGGCTACCGTTGATCATGTTTCTGGGTTGCAAATAATACAGTCCATTGATCTAGATAGCGAAAAGGACCTGTTACCTGGGCTCAGGTTACACCTTTGCGACTACATCGCGGAGAACACGCCCTTGACAAGCCCCATGAGTCAGAGGGTGCTCCCCTCAGTTCACACATGCTTCATGCAGCTGAGTTTGAACAGCCTTCGAACAAAAAGAAGTAATTTAGAGAAGCTCTCATTGGGGCATTGGGGCTCACCTTAGACCACAAAGCCTTTTTTCCCCTGTGTGCACCGTCGCCACTGAGAACCTCATGTGCCTCGACCTCTTCGCTGGCCAAATGAGTGTGACGGAAGGATTCAGCTAGGTTCCCAGCTAGCATGTTGTGCAGCTACTTCTCCAACTATCATCATCGTATTCCAATCCAACTACTGATCTCAAGGCGCTGAACTGCCCTCTGTTACAAGGCCAAGCCTCCATGCGGTCGTCAAACCCTCAGCTCAATGAGGAGCAGTTGAAACGAAGTATAGCAGCTTCTCTTCCTGGGCAGTTGGCACTAGTGCACTGTGCTTTCCTCCAAGGGAGCCGTTCGACAACACGATTCACCCCAAGCTCCATGACCTTGGCACTGTGAGCCTTGCCTAGTATCCTAGTTTTGAGACCCGGCCCGGTGCCAAAAGAATCTTTCAACTTCCGTCCACTCATCAATCCAAAAGACACGATATTTGTCAGCCAACATCGACACTCTAACTTCTCACCTCTGCCTACTGAGGACTGGTCTGATCCGGGCGACTCAGTTGACGCTCAGGCTTGCAGAGGATGGATTGTTGCATGCAGGACCGCCCTGCAATACATTTGTATGGGTCTCTCGTGGCAGCACTGGTAGAAGCAGGGACCAGCCAGAGGGCAACACTGCATATCCTTCAGTGGCACAAGGCAACTTGAACCTAGGCTGATTTAAATTCCAAGGGGCTGATTTCTGGAAATAGTTGATTAGATTGAAAAAGTAGTTCCCCGTACTTCAACGGGCCCATCCAGTTCACGCTGCCATGTTCACAAACCCACTAGAATCTTGTTGGCATTGAGGCTGGCATCAAGACTATGCCTTTTGCTGATCATTGCCTTCGCGCGGTGTGCCTATTTTTGCGTTGAACAACCGCGGTCGTCGATTATGAAGCACTATTGCCACTTCCAACTTGTTGCCCACCATCTAGCTGAAATGACTGGACAAGTTCGATACAGAATCCAAAACTTGTGGCTTAATGGCATTATGTTCATGCGCACGCTTATATTGACCCCTGTTTTTGGGCCAAGTGGCCATACAAGCTGAGTTGGATGGGGACTTTTGGCCATGCTGTTCCAAAACCGTCTACATGCATGGCAGTTGCGTGCCAGCCCAAGTTTCCAACGCTGCCAAAGCCACACGCCATGCCAGTGTAGATGGACCCACTGATAGCCTTCTCGCATTGCAGGCCGTGGGTGGGGAAGCTCTACAAGACCCTTCCCCGCGACAAGCAAAGGCGCATGAAGGCCAAGGCGGCCAAGGCCAAGGTGGAGATGGTAATTCACTACCAAGACAAGCGTGGAATTTGGAGGGTGTGTGGGGCTGAGGGATGAATTCCTTTAAGTGCTTTCATTAATGAAGAAATTGTCGAACTCTAGACGGTTGACTCATTAATTTGTTTTGCCGCTCATTAGGAAAGGTGGCCGTGGATTGAAGCAAAGCGCTGTATACCCCAAACGGTATGGCAAAGCAGTAGCAAAGATGCATGCCAAGTACATCGAACCTCAGCAGCTTTTGACCAGGTTCTCCACTCTTGAAGTCCGGGGTTCACTTTTTGGGGGGAAGCCTCCAATTGATCTGAGGAGAACAACCCTGGCCAAATCAGAAAGGAAATCTATGGCAACAAGATCAACCTGCCGGATGTCAAGTCCCTGCTCCGGGAAGTAGCTAGCCCTTAAGACCTCGACAAAGTGCTCTTTTTTTTTGAATTTGACCAGGTACCAAATCTCGATCTCACCGTCGCCCGTCGCCCAGGCTCCCGACATGCGCCTTTGGGATCCCGCTTGCTTGGAAGAGCTCCGGTCCTTTTTGCAACAGGAAGTTGCTGCAAACAGGTACCACCCAAAGCTGAAGTGTGGTTTAGATGATGACTAGGGCCCGAATGAAATTTGCTCACAAGTTCCGGTCACTGTAGGGTGGCCCCCTGCGGAAGCCATGATGTCCACTTAATTCCCTTATGTCGACTAATACAGGCCAACTGGGTCTAAACACCTAGCTTCAATTCTGTGTGAGCGTATTTGTGGACATACAATACTGTGCTGAGGTGATGTGGGTTAGCCACATGTGCACACAAAGCTTCTGCCATACTTGCGTGTGAGCTTAATCAGTGCAGTCAATAATTCAGGAAGACTGCAGAGATCACGGGATCACCGCTACCAAAGCTGTGAAAAGGGCTCATGAGATCTGATGAACGGAGGTTCAAGCTGTTTGAAAGAGGTTCCCTAGGCAATCATTGGGAGTATACGAGTTTGGGGAAAGTTCCTATGAAATCTAGGGACCATCTTGTTGTAGGAAGATGTCGAGTACTTAGAAGGCATATTTCAGCTTGTAGACAGAGGTTCATGAGAGGCCGAGGGCTGAGGGGGTCAGGGGGGCGTGGTCACACCGTGGTCACCGCGTGGTACGACTATTCTTTGGCGTGGTACGCCTAAACTTTGGCGTGGTTCGGCTAAACTTTGCCGTGGTCCGGGAACCCTCCAAAATCAACCATTTTGTAGAAAAAAATGCTGTGGAGATTGCAAATGGCTGCAAATGCATATTGTGACCGATTTGGACTCTATGTTGGTTCAGGGGTGGCTCATGCTGGAAAGTTCGCAATTTCTCACAGCAACGGTACATGAACCCAAGATGAGATTCTAAAAACTCATGACCTCAACAGGATGCACCTGGAACTTTGGCATCAAAGACCTTTTTTGCTGCTGCCATGGTGACCCAGGCAGCTGATGCATGTGCTGCTGCCAGGCTTCGACGCTCCAGGGCGTTGGCAAAGCTGAAAGGAGCGCCTGGGCGCAGAACGATGCGTTCATGGAGGTCATACACCTTCAAACTCCCTCAACTTAATTAAAATGATGGAAGAACAGAGCACAAGGTATTATGCACACATGCCCGGTAGTGCCAAAGTGGACTATGTTGATTAAAATACTACGAGTTTTACAACTGCACCTTTTGGATTCTAGACTAGTTATAGTGCTTGAACTTTTTTTGGATGAAGAGGTTCCACCCTAATCCCAAATTTGAACGCGGGCCCATTTCTCTTTGCAGGATCCAGCGATGAGCTTTCTTCACCAGGAAGCACGGTGGCAGCGGACGATAAGGAGGCGAGAGAGATGGCTTTAGCTAAGCTTGGGCTCTCCTCAAAAGAGCTTCTTGTGACTCCGCCAGCCAAACACCGTCGGTCTGAGAGTGCAGTAACCCGGTTATATAGTGCCGATAGTCAGGCTACATTGGTACTTGGGGCTGATACGCTCGAAGATACGCTCGAAGACACTCCCTCTCCTGAACCTATCATAGTTTCATCATCAGAGGGCACACCGCCTGGTTCCGGTAGTGGTGAGACACCGAGCACGGGCACGACTTCAACCACAGCCAGTCGGACTGCAGCATCGAAGTCCAAAGCAAAGAAAGCAGGTAAGAAGAAGAAACGTCAGACCAAGAAGATGAAGAAGGGAAAGAAGAAAGGAAATAAGAAGGGAAAGCAAGAGAAGACCACAAAGAAGAACGACAAGAATGAGGTGAAGGCAAAGCAAGAGGAGAACGGCGAGCAGGGGAAGACTGACGCAAAGAAGGCTGCTAACCAAGAGAAGAAACCAGATCACAAGGAAGAGGGGAACAAGAAGGGAAAGACGGATGAAAGTCAGATCCAAGAAAAGAACGGAGGGAAGCGAGAGCCTCACCAGGATGAGAAGGCAAAGTGTGAAAAGACAGAGGACAAAGACAAAGAGCACACGCCGCCAGCTGTCAGCCCTGGACCTTCAGGCGTTGACGATGCTTTGGGCCTTCTTGGTCGAGCTACTACAAGAGATTTGGCCCATGTGGCTTCCCCAAAGCCACACGAGCCACCAAAGGAATCTGTCCATGCTGATGCAACGGCTGCTGACGATGTCAGCGATGAGGAGCATGAACCAAAGGATCTGGGTTCATCTCTTAAGAAGCCAAAGCGTAAGAGGGATAAGGCTGCACACGCTAGAAGAATGCGCTTTTACAGATCTCTCGATAGCCAGAACCTCAAATGCGCTTGCTTCTTTCAAGCTGCCTTATTTTGACTATATCAACTGCACCCAAAACAAACATTATTATGGGGTGGATTGAATTTCACATGTGAGGCTCAAATCATCGTTCATTGTGGGCATTGGTGACAAACTCCACACAATCGATGTCTCCCATGTCGGCTCTTCTACTGGTGCTTTTGCCAAGGCACAAAAGCATTGCCAGAAGTGAAGCGGCTGGCAGAAAGGGCGAGATCAGGCCAGCTCAGTGTTACTTGCATAGCCTGGGATATGGCGGCTCACATTCCAGACTGCCGCACAGGTAAAAGGTCATGGGCTTTAAGGGAATAGCTCCGAACCTTAGCAGCCTCGGATTTTTATGTTTTCTATGATTCATCAACCTAATCCTCTTGGTCCAGCCAATCCACTGTCCATCCGTCAATTGACAGGTGGGAAGCAGAGCAAGACTCGAAAGCTGCAGCTACTCTTCGAGCAGTGGGTCTCTGCATCGGAGAAATGGTCATCGAGCAGTCTGGTGATTTCAATGAAACAGCGGCATCAAAGAAGGCACAAAGGAGGAAGAAGATGGCTCACCAAGGCTCAGATTGCCATCAAATACAACTCAAAAGAGCTGGCAGAAGAGATTTGTCATCACAAGGAAAGCGATGAATACCTTCGCAGCACAGAAACCAAGCCCTTTCCAGACAAACCTGGGCTCTTGCTGTACCTGGTATGGGATGAAGAATATGTGTCCGAAGAGAGGGACGAGGTGCTGGAGCAATTGTATGAGCTACGGGATGACTCGGAACCCAGACAATCAAAGAAGGACAAGAAGAATGAGAGTGGCAAGAGCAAGAGAAAGCGCAGTTCATCGTCAAGATCCAGTGGTGACTCAGGATCATGTAATGATGACAGCTCATCATCGTCTCAGTCCAGCTCATCTTCCAAGAGTTCTGGCAAAACAAAGAAGACAAAGAAGACCAGCAAGAGCAGCAAAAGTAAGAAGGTGAAGAAGGACAAAAAGGAGAAGAAATCTTCGAAGTCAAAGAACGGGAAAAACAACAAAGGCGATAGTGACGATGACAAAAAGAAGAAGAAGTTGACACCTGCACAGCTTGAGAAGAAATTGAAGAGCGATAAAGAGAAAGCTGCTAAAGCCAAGGACAGAGAGGAAAAGCAACAGCAAGAGAAAGAAAAGCAAGAGCAGCGCAATGAAGCAAAGAAGGCTGGGTCTTCGGATGTCAACTGCAGTTGGACTTGCGAATGCCTCTTTTGTATATCAACAAAAGCCTGCGAGACATGCCATAGAAGATCATAGAAGCTTTTTCCTTTCATGAAGTCAAGAATCCAACTTTTCGGACACATCCTACGGTTTCGACCTTGGTATGCTCATTATGGTCGGTCTAAGAGGTATAACCCGTTTGGACCACTTCCCATGTCCTCAACCCACCCTCCAAATCTAATCTTGCGCGGTCCAGGTACTTGGCCAGGTGTTGGCAGGCATCCAGGACATCTCGAAGCGGGAGGCGAAGTGCAGCTCCATGCAGCGACCTCGGATTTGTTCCAGCATGCCACCGTTGGCAGCATACCACAATGTCCATCGAAGCAAGGCTATAGTACAATGAACACACATGAACTGTGTGCTGTGTGCGCCAAACATGTCCTTTTCCCATTTATTCGATGATCTTTGTAAAGCTTAAAGGATATGTGCTTAAAAGAATGGGATATCAAATATGTTTGTCCATTTTCCAACCTCACCGATAAACAACCAAATTCTCATCGATATTCTTACAATGATCCATCCCCCTTCGATGTGACTCATGACTTCCAGTGCGGCACTGGGTTCAAGGTCGGAAAGCATGAAAGCGGCAATGACTGCTGAGCTGGCCTCTTGGAAGTCCAGGCTGGAGCAAGCGCGCAAGCCTCTTCTTGAAGCCTTCGAGCGCGATGAGGCTGCGCTGGCGGGGGCAAATTTTGAACCAAACCTTTGGAGGAGGCAAATCAAGATTATATAAGCTTTTTGGACTCGTGAATGGAACTTGCAGGATATAGAACAGCAAATTCGATCAGAAACATGTGAATCTAGTCTATCCTTCTTCTTGCAAGTCACGGAGAAATAACATCATGATAGACCGTTGCATTTGCTGCGCAGGTGTCTAAGATGAAACCATGTGCTTGCACGGCTGAATCCACTCTGAAGGCCTACAAAAATGCCAAGGCTTTGTGGTGATTTGTAGCCACCCGACATTTTGCAATTTCATCTCAGCGAATCGGTGAAAGACGCTGCTACTTCTCAATTTCATATGTCTAACTTTTCAGGGCCAATGGCCAAAGTTGAAATAGGTTTGGCATGAAACATGGCTGAGATGGGTGTGCACCATCACATTGGTGCTCAATCTCCTTGTTGGGCAGTGGGTTTTCCACGCTGCCAACACGTGTGATCACGTGTGCACGGCTAGTCACGCAACATCAATTGCAGTTCGTGTCACAGAGATGCCAGGGGAGGGATGCATCTAAAAAGGCCTGCGTGGCTAGCCACACATGCACACTTGTCGTTTTCTCCTTGACTCTACCGACCCCTTCGCAGATGATGACCGTGGCGCCCAGCCTTTGTACGCTCAACACGTTGCCGATGAAGTTGCATCTGGAGAGCCTTGGCTGGGTGAGTGTTGGACCCAAGTAGTGAACTTCTTTATAAATTATCGATCGTCTTTGTTATCAGCCATGGCATCAAGTTCCACCAATCTTAAATTTGATGGCCGTTCGGAATCTCATATACGTGAGATAAACCAACAGTGCTCCATGTGTATTTTGAATTGACCATGCATATGCAGATACTTTCTCACTGCCAACAGGCACAATCAATGCTTGCAGTCTCAGTCTATCTCCGTCTCCCTAGTCAGAACAAACCTTGAAAATGGTGCTCCGAGTGGTTCCCCTGTTCAATCCCACTTAAGGCTTCGAGCATCAGAAGGGCCATGCGAGGCGCCAAGAAGCACTTGTTGGCGACCGGGTCGCATTCGTTCCTCAAAGCAAATCAAATTGGCAGAAACGGCAGTCTTCGGGGCATGCTGATTATGTTTCACGGCATCTTGTTTTGGGTCTGGGGCTGGCTTATGAATGCTCCTTCAAGGAGAGTGGTCGAAACAATGTGCACCCAGAGAGCTATAAGCTTGGGAAATCGTCGAGGTGGAATACAGCCCGTGACTTTTGGAGATTTACCAAAGTGCCAATCGAAACGTGGCTCATGTTTCTACATTTTCTCCCGTTTTTGGTAATCGAAAGCTCGACTTTAAATGTTATAGACGGTGTTGTAGGTGTGCTGCCCTGGATGTTTTGTTATTGGCGGCAGTTCAATCGTTTAGCACAGTCAGGAAACAGTAAAGTTCAGGGCGCCTGTTCGGAACCCAAAGAATGATCGTGGGTATGACATGGAAACTCTTGAGATGCTGGAGCCATATGAAATCATCCGCTTCTTGTTTGTGGAAGTGGGGCTTCAGATTTCAATGGACAAGGTCCATGAGTTCTGGGATCACTATCGCGGCTTGGAATCACCATGGGCTTGCCACACAAGTGCTTCAAGAGAGCACATCCCACTGGGGATTTACGGGGATGCAGCCAGGATCAGGCAGCCGGCATTTGCTGAAGTACAAAAGGCCCTAGGAGTTTTCATCAGTCTTCCATTGTTTAGGCCTCGGAGCATCAGAATGAGCAGGTGGCTGATTTGGAGCATTGACGAGAAACACCTGTTTCGGAATGATACTTTGTATTGTGCACTCCGTCGCATCACATGGAGCGTCAACCTTCTATTTGTTGGCCGTTATCCACAGACGAATGCATATGGACAACCATTCGATCCGGAATTGGCAGGTAAAGAAATCATCCCGAACCGGCGCTTTGCGGTCACTGAACTCAGAGGTGACCAGCTATGGCACAAACAAGTGTGGAAATTCAGGGCAAGCTGGAAGGGTGGTGTCAATGAGTCTACATGTCATTTGTGTGAAACCACCAACGCGGGGCGGTTGGCTTACTACAGGGTGCATGAAGGCAATGAGATACCCGCAGAATATTCGTTGTGTGAGTTCATCAACAAGCAGTTGCCCCAGCATGATGTATGTACCCTGGGCTGAATTAAACCCGAATCAGTGTTCAGAACAATCTCGTTCATCCCATAGAGATTCATGGACTGACCTCCACAAGACCCTTCCCAATCCCTCTCCAGGTCCATTGCTTGGACTTGCTGGCTTTCATCACCATATAATTTCGTTCTGCTCAATGCATTCCTTGAACCTGGGCCTGTTGTATTCCATGAATGGCTGCTCTTTGAGTCTTGGTTGGCTAACCTGCAACCCTCATCACCGCAGAGTTTACTTCCTTTGGGGTGCGAATGAAAATGTGAATCTGAGCTGGTTAAGGATGGCATTATTGGAGATGTCATGGTTTGGGGACGCGCAGCTGCCGCTGCAAAAGCGGTTGGACAACGCTTTCAAAGACTTCAAGGCATTTCTGAAAGTCAGGAAGATTACTTGTTCGCAGCCCCCCTTCTCAGTGAAGTTGGCTACATGGTTGAGCATACACGCCTGTGTTTATTTATTTATGTGCGAAGTATGTTTCAACATGCCTGCATAAATATGCATGCATTAAATTGAAATGCCTCAGCAAGCTTGCGGCTAAGATTCTGAAAAAACATGACGAGATCTTGATGACGGGGAAGGCGTTCAACAACAGAGTCATATTGGAGTGGCTCGCTCATATCCTCAAGGCTGCCCGAATCAATGCTCCAGACCCCAGGGTTGAATACATGTTCCTTGCTATGATGCTCGATTCAACTTGGCAGTAAAAAACAAAGAAGGTACACTCACAGAGGTACTTACTGCAGTGCTGCGATTGTGTTCACATTCCTAAGTCCTGGTCGTGTACGGTTACAAATCATGGATGGCATGGGAATCTCAGGAACAGCTTGGCAAGATTCTTTGGCATGATGGAGCGCTGTGGCCGCTTTTTGTGACTCGGTGCCATCTGATGAAAGATTTCTGAAAGAACATTGTGCGGATCGAGGTGCTTGTATCGATAGATGTCTTCTTCTTTGGACCCCACAGCCCTACAGCCCAGCTTAGGACACCTTCTCAATCAGCTTCGCTTTACTCTGAAGGAATCACCTTTGTGAGAGCGCATCTGGTTCTATCTGACATGAGCTTCAGGCGTGGCTCCGTGTGAGGGTTTAGAAGCAAGGTCAACGACATGCACGCACACAAGAGCTTTTGCCAAATGATTTCATTCAGGGGCAATCAGAACCACTTCATTATCCGTCCAAAACTCCATGCGACTTGCCTCAATAGGCTAGATGCCCTCCTTATCTATGCAAATAAGAATCGAATTCGTGGCCGCCACAGTGGCCAATGCTGCGGTTCTCAGGTGATGATCCATTTTTTGAAGTCCATCAGACTTTACCGCTACTTGGTGTGAAATCGCATCAAGGGTGGGTCAAATAGTTAGAACATGCATGAACGCGGTCCGTTATATAAGCGAGTACAAAGATCGACATTACAAGACATCGACTTTAAACCCAGCGCTGCTGGACAAGGTATTAAATTGCTCATGCATGGTTGCATGGCTTCGTGTGAGCTTAATTGCCAAGCTTCGAGGTGCCAACCCACGACACTACCATTGCTTCCAGGACGAGGACGCCATGGGACTTCTCAAGGGCAGCTTTCCATTGTATGTTGTGGTGCTAGCACGGTGTATGGTATACCGGACTTTTTGTTTTGTCTTCTGCAGCGTGCTGTGCCTAGTATGTGCACATGTGGTAAAAGCACATCTGAGGAACAATACTTAGAGCCCACCCACTCCATCAACGTTCATGGCCATTGAAGATTTGTAAGCTGCGATTGTGGTCGATGAAGTGGAAAATTCAAGAGCTTCTAGGCTGCTTTTTGAAACTAGACTTGGATGTATACTAAAGCGAGGTGTCTTTCATGAATTCCACCCTCATATCCCGATCGTCCAGGTTGAACCACTCTGCAGCGTCACGATCTTGAAGTGAGGGATGCGGAGCAAAAGGATGCATGAATGTGGGTGGGGGGCGTGACCAGCGTGACCATGATTTCAGGTACATCGCCTATACTAAGTATAGTCTTTGGAAGCATAGGGTACAATATATTTATATATATATAGGTTACGTCACGTCCCACTTTTAAAGCTACTTCAAGTCGCATCCAGGTATCAGGTATACCCTCATTCTGAGCGCGCAAGCTGCGAAAGGAGAGTTGAGACACCTGATACCGAGATTCATAGTGACCCTTGGACCTAGGGTACGACTGGGGCCCCCATTTTTAGGAGTGCGAACCAATCGGCCAATCTTGGAGTCCCAAGTGTCTGGGACATGGAATTTCGGGCGTTGAAGAACCCTAGTTCGACTATTCCACAGGTACCTCAGTACTCAGTATAGGATCCTATATGAGGTCACATCACCTCTGGACAAAATGCATACCACGGCATCCTCACCGAGGCTTGCGTGGAAGACTTGAAGGCGGGCACCATGTGCCCAATGGACCCGATGGATGGATCATGAGCACCCCCGCCGCGGTCTCAAGGCCTCAAGGCAGAAGGCGGTCTCTACGTATGACCATGGTCAGGGGCCCCGAAGCAGAGAAGATGTCAGGGTGTCTCATATACCAGAAACCCTGTTTTTTGGTATAGGTATATATATATATATCGTTATACAATGCATGTGCAGGAAACTTACAGTGTTGGGAATTCTATATATATATATATATATATATAGTTCTATATGTAGTGACGAGATACCTCTATATATAGTCTCTTTTTGTACTTTGTAATCACATCGTCACATTTTCTATAACGTCGGGTCCAGGTATAGCTTTAGTGACTTAATGTCTTCACCATTTCGGTCATGTTTCACCACCGAATGGCCTGGTCGCGTCTCGTAGTCGGGAAGGGGTAACCCTTCGTGTTGCAGCTTGGGTGGGGACCAGCAACTGCCCAAATGTTTCAGCTTGCTTCAAGCTGACGCCATACAGGGTAATGCTGATATATGATGGCGTCAACCCTGACAACTGTGAAACGGCATTCCGTTATAGAGAGCCCAGCAGCAGTTGGTGTACCGCTGGCGTGTAGCATCCTTGGGGCCAACGCCTTGCCGGTCGCGATGTCTGACAGCAAGGCATGTAGGCTAACAAGTGGGCTGACGTGCTTGCTGGGGATGTGGTGGTCGCCCCACAAGTGGGGGAGAAGTTGTTCACCGGCGGTGTGGCACTTCTTCGGCTCTCGTCCATCACCGCGGGGGAGGCCACAAGAGTTCGCGAGTTCGCTCCAAACTGGTGCCTAGAGCAGTTAGGAGTCCAGTCTGTGGCCCTTAGGCTTGGGCCGGAGATGTTCTGGCGGAGCAAAGACGGCCGCCTTCAGACGCGGACCGCCGGGGTGTGCATCTTGACAGCTAGACCGCGGGCGTGGAACTTGCAGTTCTAGTCAGCAATCATTCGAGCTACGCGTGGCTTTGGATTTTAGGGCTAAGTGCATTTTCGATGCTCTGCGCCTCTGCGCACTCCATGGAACATACCGGATCCCACGCGGCCGGATCGCGGACCGCGGATAGCAGCGGACAGGATCTCGGATCTGCCGTCTGCCGACAGGCGGAGGCGACGTCCCAAAAGTCTGGATGGACATCGAAGCTGTTGGGTAAAAAGAAGAAGAGCAATCAGGAGGTGAAGCTTGGCGTGGAAACATCACTTGGCTCTGCAGGGATCATTCGGACCCTTATAGAACATGGCCATTTTCTTCGGAACGGTCGTGCGCACTGGGTGGTATACTGGGCATTCGAGTCATGTAGAGGCTTTCTTCCTCCGACATGTTTTCTCTTGACTGTTGAGGTCGTCTTGAAAGGACAACTGGCAAGGACAGCCCTGAACTATAGTGCAGGAGTAGTGCAGGATCATGCTGGACGACCTCAATGCAACGTCTCGTGGTGGCCACACCGGGACTCTTTGAAGAGTAGTGTTCAGCATTTTTCAGCTACAAACCAGTACGGTCCGGGCGGTCCAGTGTGCCACGGGGGCGCCCAGACCGGACGGGTGTGGCGTCCACAGCTCGAGTGTGTGTGAGAAAGAAGACTGAGGACAGTGGAAGAATACTATGCGAAGCTTTCCAAGAAGGTGGAAGCAAAAGAACTGGATCGCCCCTCAGCATGCCACGGTGTCCGACGATGCCCAACGGGGCGGTTGATGCCGTGTCTTTCGATGGGTTCCACGCGTGGCCCAGGTCCCAGGGTCCGGGTTCTTCTCCGCAACCGCAACCGACGTTCCAACGCGAAACCCATGCCACGCCACCGGCACGCTTGAGTCGAAGCTGCCGGTGGCCCATGTGCTAGGCGAATGTGGAGGAGTCCTCAGATCCGTCAGAGACCAAATTGGGGGGGGAACACATGGAGAATTTAAAGAGGGAGAACCAATCCCTACGCCTTCAGTCGTACCTTCGTTTCGTTTCAGTGGGACTGGGGTGGGTGCCATGTTCGGGTCCAGTCATACCTTCGTTTCGGAGGTACGACGAAGTCGGTGTAGGGAATGGGTTTTGCTCGATAATCCCTCATTGCCCTCGTCCGAGGGGGTCAGAGCGCCACTTCTGGAGCTACCTCCACAAAAAAGAGATCGACCCCAGCCTCGCACTTTGCTACGCTCTGCTACCGTCGGACGAGAAGTCACGGGTTCTTTCACGTCCTTCGTGGTCGATTTCGAACGGACGCTGCGATGAGGTGAGAAGTTCATTCAAGAGCTGCGCGCCAGAGACAAGTCCCCTGGCGAAAGACCGTCGCTCACCGTGCGTCGCGCGAGGCTGCGGCCCTCACCGTGTCGGTGTTCTTTTTTCAACCACCGGGGTTCACGGTGCGGCCGGGCACCGTGTCGGCGGAGGTTTGACCGTGTAGTTGTATGTTTCCAGTTGGCAGTACTATACAGAACATCTATGCGTAAAGCTTCCACGATGCATGTTTGTTTGTTATTTTCAATGTTTTTTTGGATTAGTTTGCACGCGAATGTGGTTTGGCACAAAAGCATGTATTGCTTTTGTTAACTGATGTGAACTGTATGAATATATATATATATATGTCGTGATTTTTATCAGATGCGCTGGAGGCTTTTGGATCAGCACTACGTGTGGTCCTGATCTATCCAGATCCGAGATAAAGGGTTCAGAGCCGTCGACAGGATCTAGGATCCAAGTTTCGCTTCGAACACATGCAGCTAAAACAATCCAAAACTTGGATTCCTGTACCCGCCTGGTGGGATAAGCAGTGTTGTTTTTTGGCAGATAGAACCCACTTTCTCCAAGTCTGGTAGTCGATTTATGTTTTCAAAATTGCAGACCGCCGACTAGTGTACTTGATGGACTTTTTCTCCATGCAAAATGGCAAAACCTTACATTTGATGTCCCCAAATGATTCAGGCGAAAAAAACATGTGGTAGGTGATCTACCCAGGAAAATGGGATAACCTGCAAAATCCTGCAAAACCTTTTTTCGGGGATTGAGCACCCCCCACTAAATATGAACATTTGTGTGATGCTTTTGGTGCTTTTCTCTCAAGTGGAACTGAATGAATCAACGCCCCAGGGCAAGGAATCGTGCGAAGAACGCGGAACGACGAGAGCAGTGGAAGAAGGAGCAATTCGTGACTTATCGAATCACTGGGGGGCGAGTGAGCTGTAATTTAGGGTGTTGATTGGTTTTGGCGGCAGAAACATGGGAGAGTTGTTGTTTTGCTTGTTTTGTTAGGTCAGCGGAGTTTATAGAGCCCTTGAATTCTCAACTGGACAGGTTCACAGGTCTGATACAGTTCACAGACGACCCTCCATTGGACAAATTGGACAGCCCTATTGTTTCTTCCCCTGTTTTCCTCGCCAAAGTTTGAGTGACAGGTACAAAACATGCGACGTCGTTAGCTATGTTAGCTCGAGGCCTCTGCAGATCTGCGGAAGTTCCTAACGTTGAAAGAGTCAGAGTCTGCAGATAAATACGCTCTTCTTCGGATCTGGGAACGTTGAAAGGGACCTCCCCGGCAGTTCCGACCTCCCAGGGCCCGGGTAGACGGATCTCGTTTCTTTCTGGTCAAGGCCTGCTAACCTGGTCGGCTCTCCCAAAGTGAAACACCCTGGGCCCGGTATAGACGGATCTGATCAGATCGTCGGGGTGTCGAACTGCCTGGGAGGTCTCCCTATTGAAAAAGTATACGCCATGTGTGAAGGAGACTGACTGGTAGAGTTCTTCATCGCTTGTGTATTCGGATAGTTTTGCGGATTCATGAGGATAGCTTCTTTCCATCCGGATGTGTGCGTTGCACTTTTTGCAGCGGTCACGCCCTTCCTATACCACCAGCTGGAGCATCAACCCGTTGGACTGGCCGATCGGGGCAGAGGTGGTTCAAAAGCAGTTCAACATGTATAGGCATTATGTATACACCAATGTATATAATTGTGTACCAGGACCTTCAAAGTTACCTAACTTGAGATCCTAGAATGAGGTCACTTAGTCCCTAAAGAGGTCACTTAGAGACTCCAAAGAGGTCACTTTGAAGGTCCTGGGTCCTGGATATATATATATATACCCTACACATCCAACGACGCAGTTTTCCTTGGATGTACGAAATGCGACGCAGTTTAACGGCATCATATGTTATTCGTCGCTCAAAAACTTCGTTAAGACAGTTTCGTTAAAAACGTGTTAAAAGTTGATAGATATATGTCTTAATTAAGTCCTGGCAGCACATTTTTCAACAAATTACTTTACTTCGAGTGATCCCCACCATGGCATTTCAAAACAACCACGTTGACATCAACCTTGTTGTGTATTTCAGCCCATAGCACAAGTCCTTCAGCGCCAAGTCTTACTGTTTTGTCCGAAGCGAATGCTTTCATCAGGAGACCTGCGCCCAACTAACAATACAACTCAGATCATTTCAGTAGTAGTCGTACTGGGTGGCCCAAGTGGTAGTATTACTATTTATTACTATTTGTTAGTAGTAGTGGTAGTGGTAGTGGTAGTGGCTGTGTGTTTGTGGTTGTGTGTTTGTGGTTGCGTTTGTGATTGCGTTTGTGGTTGTGCTTGTGGTTGCGTCTTTGTCGTTGAGGCTGTGGTTGTGTTTGTGGTTGCGTGCTTGTCATTGCGTGTTTGTGATTGTGGCTGTGGTTGTGTTTGTGGTTGTGCGTTTGTGATTGTGTTTGTGGTTGTGTGTTTGTGGTTGTGTGTTTGTGGCTTTGTGTTGGTGGTTGTGTGTTTGTGGTTGTGTGTTTGTGATATTGTGTTTGTGATATTGTGTTTGTGACTGTGTGTTTGTGATTGTGTGTTTCTGGTTGTGTGTTTCTAGTTGTGTTTTTGGTTATGTGTTTGTAGTTGTGTGCTTGTGGTTATGTTTGTGATTGTGTGTGGTACTGGTAGTGGTAGTGGTAGTGGTAGTGTTTGTAGTTGTGGTTGTGGTTGTGGTTGTGGCTGTGGTTGTGGTTGTGGTTGTTGTTGTTGTTGTTGTTGCTGTTGTTTTTGTTGTTGTTGTTGTTGTTGTGTCTTTGTGTCTTTGTGTGTTTGTGGTTGTGTGTTTGTGGCTGTGTGTTTGTGGTTGTGGTTGCGGTTGTGCTTTTGTGGTTGTGTTTGTGGTTTGTGATTGTTGTTGTGTGTTTGTGGTTGTGTGTTTGTGGTTGCGTGATTGTGGTTGTGTGTTTGTGGTTCGTGTTTGTGGTTGTTTGTTTGTGGTTGTGTTTGCAGTTGTGTGTTTGTGGTTGTGTGTTTGTGATTGTGTTTGTGGTTGTGTGTGTGTGATCGTGTCTTCGTAGTTGTGTTTGTAGTTGTGTGTTTGCGGTTATGTTTGTGGTTTTGTGCTTGTGATTGTGTTTGTGATTGTGTGTTTGAGATTGTGTGTGTCTCTGGTTGTGTGTTTCTAGTTGTGTTTGCGGTTGTGTTTGTGGTTATGTGTTTGCGATTGTGTCTTTGTAGTTGTGTTTGTAGTTGTGTGACTGTGTTTGTGATTGTGATTTTGTGTTTGTGATTGTGTGCTTCTGGCTGTGTTTGTGGTTGTGTGTTTGTGGTTATGTGTTTGTTGTTGTGTGCTGTTGTTGAGGTCCGGCGGGGAACACTGGGCGCGGATGGTCGTGGTTGAGGTCCGGCAGGGAACACTGGGCGTGGATGGTCGTGGTTGAGGTCCGGCGAGGAGGGGAAGAAGAAGGAGGAGGAGGAGAAGGAGAAGTCAGCTAACATAAAATCTAACAACCCTCACCTGGCAGGTGGGGAAAAACAAGTTCAATAGCGCCTTTTTACCTGCACCATGCGTTGTAAACATCCACACGCGCCAATCTCGTCTTGGCAATCGCAAGCTTCACGCGTGCAATTTTAACCGCATACCGCTGAGTATGCTGCCCTCCAGAGTTGACGATCCCTGGCTACACATGTGCATTGCAGGGGCTAGAGTCACAGTTTTTTATATACAAAACTTGTTTCTTTAAAGTTTTTGTTAAACAAAGCTTCGAGCAAGGGGGGAGTCATGCTACAGTCACGCTAGAGTCACGGTAGAGTCACAGTTCTTTATATACAATACTTGTTTATTTAACCAGGCTAACGCCTGGCAGCCGCCGACCCCCAGGGAAGTGGATGGCCTAGGTTTAATGGGTTAAGAGTTTTTTCGAAAAATCGGGGCACCCAAAAAACAACACGGAACCCCTAGAGACATGATCTGTCACTGCATCACCAAAGTAGGCAGAAGAGAGCACGGCAAATGGGTTAGCATTTTTCTTTGAAAATCTGGGAACCCAAAAAACAACATGGAGCCCCTAGACAACCACAGAACTATCTAGAAACACCAGAGAAAAAATCCTGGAAAAACCCTCGCAAAGGCATGAAAGGCATGAGTAAAGCTTAGAAAAACCTTAGAAAATCATAGAAATCCAGCGGAAATCGTTTGCAAATGGAGGAAAATGGGTTAGCATGTTTCTTTGCAAATCTGGGAACCCAAAAAACAACACGGAGCCTTCACAAGTACCTAGAGAAACCAGAGGAAATGCTGGAAAACACCCTCGCAAAAGGCCTGAAGGGCATGAGTAAATCTTACCAAAACCTTTGAAAATCCTAGAAATCCAGCGGAAAACGTTACAACATCTAGGAAAAACCAAGGGCACTGGCAGGGACCAGGCTGCGACCAGCCCGGGATTCGAGCCCGGGACCATTTAGGGACCGTGCTTATTTTCCCGCGCGGGTGGAGAGGGTGCCCCAATCCCCAGTAAGAAGCAAACCAATACATTTGGCAAAATCTTGGACACATCTTGCGCAACTCTTGCACAAATCCCGGGTACTTTTCGTCACTGCAACAAGGCTCCGGAGGGGTAGGGGAGGTATAGCCTTAGCCTTAATCATGGCCTTAGCCTTCATCAACAGCCACGCCTGACCCCACGAGTGGGGTCGGCGGATTTAAAGTTTTTGTTAAACAAAACTTCGAGCAAGGCGGGAGTCACGCTAGAGTCACGGTAGAGTCACGCTACAGTCACGCTAGAGTCACGGTAGAGTCAGAGTTTTTTATATACACAAGACTTGTGTCTTTAAAGATTTTGTTAAACAAAACTTCGAGCAAGGGGGGGAGTCACGCTAGAGTCACGGTAGAGTCACGCTACCGTCACGCTAGAGTCACGGTAAAGGGGTGAACGTGTAGACTGGCACCTGCTCACTAATTTAGGTCCGAATTAGCAAGGCTCCTCCAAAGGCATGAGAGGCTTGTAGGTACCACCCAGCTCTTTTGCCTTTTGCCTTCAAATAGGGATAGACCTCTTTATATATACAACACCAACGAGTTAAATATAGAAAAAACTTAGGAAAATACGATAAAAACTTTCGAGTAACAAAAGTTTTTGTTAGTCACATTTTCTTGCAACTTTTGTGGAAAATGCGACGCAGTAAAACGGAGTCATTGATCCGTAAGGATAATACATATATATAAATATATCAGGAACATTCAATGGGTGTGCATTGGGCACCCCCTTAGCACCAAAACTCGGCACCCCAACACGCATCTTGGGCTGATGATCACCCATTTAAGAGTTATGAGGAAGAACGCTTTCCAAAACCAATCCACGCACCCTCTCGCCCATCTTCGCACCCCTTCACTCTTCGCAGGTTGCGGCGAAGCATTCTGTTCGAATCCGGCGCATAAAACACGGTCAATAGCCACATCATCCGCAGTTCCCAAGAGACACCCAATGTATCCTAGTTCATTCCAAGCTGTGTCCCATAAAAGAATCTAGAAGATATCTATAGCTCAACACGAACCAGCTCGCCTGTCTACCTTTCCACTCGATCTCCAGCCAGGGCCATGGCCGTCCAACCAACCGGCAAATTGAGTCCAACCGGCGCGCACATCCGGATAGAACCCCTGCCGGTTCGTACCCGGCTTCCATATTGTTGTGAAGAAGGAAGCTGTCCAACGGTGGTGTGATGGTGACAAGCGGATGTTTATAAAATGTTTGCGTGTATCACGTGCTCTCCGTTTCGTAGCGTTCGGCTGCAGCGCCTGCTGAGGTGAAGCTTTCCAACTTTGTGGCAGGTGCGTGTGGCGTGTCTTTTCGTTGGCCGTTCACGCGTTTGTTGGACCGCGACCTTCCAGGGGGATCGAGCGGTTTTGCTTCCGGGCATCACCATGTCCGCAAGACATGTCCGCAAAAAAACGTTGGACGCCCGGTTGGCCCGGTTGGGGTTTCTATGTTTTTCGCCTTCAAACGTAGAGAGGTGATTCGGGGTGTCCGGAAAAACCCACCGGACTCCAGGAGGTGGATCCTGTTTTTGTTCGTACCGGGTCGCCGGTGGAACTGGGACAGCCACGTGGCGGTTCATGTTCCATGCAACAGCCGGGCGGCGTTTTTTGAAGGTGTAATACCCGTAATACCTCCAGGGTGATAGGTTTCCAATGCCACAAACTTCTTGAAGTGTTCAAACAAGTGCTGTTAAAATACATCCGAAACATTTTGCAACATTGCCTCTCTTGAGGTCCAGGTGCAGCAAGCCACCGCGCACCAAAACATGTTTGTGTTTGGAACTGTTCAACACATGAATTCTAAAGTTCAACTTACTTCCTGCAGACTAGTTAAAAATTAGCGTTCCAGTTGTTATCCAATGCTTGAGAGCTTGTGAGGATGTACATAAAGCATGTTTTAGACAATTCAGGCAAAACCGCTTGGATTGCATGGTTGACCTGTTTCATGCTTTGCCGGACGGCTTGCCACAACGAAAGACGGGTGTTCTTTTGGACAGCTTGCGAGCTTGAAGCGCTGGCGCGCGCCAGGTGTGGGTTCCGCCGTAAAGGATCTGCAAGGGAAAGACTGCTGCAAATGCCAAATGATTCTCGGCTCCCCTCATAGCGTCCGATCGCTCCGTTCGTAGCGATGCCAGGAGCCCCTAGTAGCTTCTTGTTCCTAGTCGTACGGCCAGGAGCCCCTAGTAGCGTCCTTGCTCCTAGTAGCAAGTCAGGGTGATTCATCTTTCATTTGATTTGACATGTTTGGGGGCCTTGGACTTGAAGCATAGGCATATATAGGTGATTCATGTGATTGACATTCTTGCCAGTTGGATGCATGCTGACTGTGTTGTTTGATTGTTTGAAGCAATTACCTATACCATATAGGTTGTGTTTCAATCCCCCCAGTATGCTACAGTAGCTTGTTTGTTGTCCTTTTGTGATTCATTGATGCCTACGTCGTGAGTTTGATTCGGATACATGTTCCTTCACATTATCATCTCACCACGTGTCAGTCTTGGTTTAAATCGGACATGAAGATCACACCCCGTCGGGAAGCAGCACAATCTAACGACATCCGCGGATGTGCTCAACGGCTAAACATGTCTTTTCGTTTTGAGTGGGGTTGTAAATCATCAAGGAATCAGGACTTCTGTCGACTGGTATGAACATGCTCCAAACTCCGGAATTTTTCGATCCTTGCCTTTTGCCGCGGGCTGGGACAACTCGAGCTCCAGGATTGAAAAGAACAAGTTCAGCTTCCTCACTGGAGGGACGCTGGTCACGGACTTTTGCTCAGCAGCAAGTTGTGACAGTTACCAAGGCGCCGAACATACCAGGACGCATGGGACGGATGGTCTTGAAGTTCGTCTCAGAACAGGTCGAGATGGCGTACGTTCACATGAGACACCACAATGTACCCCCCAAAACCCATGGTTTCAAGAGGCCTTGACACGCCCAAGCGAGGTCCACACGAGAGTTGATGCGTTTCCAAAACATTGGCCTTTCTTTTGGCAGAAGCTCATAGTCTATTAGCAGCTAGCAGCTGAAGATGGCCTTTGAGATGTATAATCAAAAGTTGTATTTTTACTCTCCCTGGAACTAACATGGTTACGTGGATGGCACCACCTGTTTGGTCTGTGGATTGATGGTCCGAACATCGGGGGCCTTCCACGTCCTCCACGTCTTCCGTTTCCTTCCGGGGCCTTTCCAGGGAGTGGTGTGTCCATGAGTCGGTCAGGCTTGTCGACACGAAACACCCCGCGTCCGTGGAGCCGTAGAGACGTGCAGCACGACTGACGTTCCAATCAGAAACATGGTTTTTCTGTGCCCTGGCCAGGTAAGTGCAGCAAGACCAGCAAAAACTTCTGCAAGAGAAGCACTGCATGCCCAGCAGATCATGCATACTACGCACGCGGCGGAGATTAGCCACTCGGTCGATCTCGTCGACTCGTCGTGATCGGCTCCGTCGGCACCATCGACGGTCCGTCCTTTCTTCGGTGTATTCCAAACTGAAAGAGGAACGAGTGGCTCAATGTGGCTCGCACACTCACTCATATCATGAGCGTTCGGACGCGAACCGAACGTAGCTCCTGGCCTTACTGCTAGTAACAAGAAGCTAGTAGTAGGAACATTTTGGACATCGCTACTAGGAGCGTACACACAGATTGGAGCTTTTGAGCCGCTTTTGAGCGACTTGAGCCTCTATTTGTGCTTTGGGGCGACTTGGGGTTATAAAGGCGACTTGAGACCACCTACCTCATCAAGTTGCTCAAGAACGGAATCACTAGCCATCACTTCGGCTTGAGCACGAAAAATGTGCAGCTCAATCCCGGAATCTGTGCACATGCACGTTGTAGGCACCTGAAAGAGCTCCCCCATTGACCCAGAGGCGCAAGAATTTGGAACTTCATAAAGAAGAGTCCCACTTAGCGTAGATTAGAACCTTTTTTGCGACGAGCTCAAGTCTCGAACTTCTAAATGGTATTCCGCATGAAGAGTACAGTACTATATATGAGTACAGCAACATGGGATGGTTAAAGTCGCCACAAACATTTTATGGGAGTACAAATCCTCATGTATTTGATGACAAAGTGAGTTTTTTTCTGTGCTATAGTTTGGAACACGAGTACCCACCACCAAGTCCACTCCACTTTGTCGTCGCGAGACTCCCCAAATAGAAAGATCTCTCAACATCAGCTGTCAGAGCTCTCCATTGTCCGCAAAAAGTGTGGCCAGTGTGGCCCATCTTTGGGAGCTCAGGTCGGATGATCTGAGGTCGCTGCGACCGATTTTTTCGGAAAAAGCGGCCTCTCACAGCTGCCAGGGTGCAAGCTATAGCACCTTAATAGCTTTTAGTCACGGCGTGGAGCATTTGACACATCATTGATTTGCAACATGTTGCAATCGTAAAGGCAACAACATGTACGTAGTCAATACCTAGCCTATGGCACACCCATGGACCCATGCAAAGGAATGACTTTGAGCATCCGGCGCTCAGCCAATCGCTAGCTGCAAGGCAGCCACTGAGGGATTAGTTGGTGGTGTCCTTGTTTGAATTCTTTGTTTTGAAGACTTGAACTCTGACTTGCCCACACCACATGTAGACTGATCACCTCTCCTGGACCAGCGTCCACGCCACATCTACCATGCAGGTACATATTGGCTGGTTGGTACCGGCCCTCTGCCCTTCTAGGCGCTCTCGGTTCTGTAGCAGCCTGCCGCAGCTGGGAGCACGAAGAAGTGACGGCCGGTGGCGCATCGACCTCCAAAGCGACTGAGGATGGAACTCACCAGCGTCTCTCATCCGAGTTTTGCTTGGAATTGGTGCTCACCAGCTTCTCTCGTCCAACGAGTCACGAGTGAGTCGGTGGTCAAACGAGTCACACTCATCGGTCGCAGTCGTTTGGTGTCGATGAGCGCTCTTCGTGTCGTTCGCCACATGGCCGGACGGGTCGGGATCGACCTTTGACAGGTCGTGGGAAGAGAGTGTCAGACTGAACAGACACCACGTAAGGACAAAGGGCATCGCTACCAACGGAGCGTTCGGACGCGAAGTGAACGTAGCTCCTGACATTACTAGGAACAAGAAGCTACTAGTAACATCCGAGGGAGCCGGGTCAACGGACAGAGTTGTGCACAAGTCTACGGCCTCTTGCCCATGTGGATCCCACTCATTGTCACTCATTATAGTCCAACCAGAACCAGGCAACATGGCTAGATCCTCAATTGAACGCAACTGCATCCACGTGTGATGCGGACATCTTTCTGCTGTTCCGTTGACCAACATATTCGACCCGTGTTCAAAATATGTCAAAATTATTCAAAATTAAGTCCACAAAGATTTTCCAATAATAGTTGAATCTACTATATATATATAGTTGAATTACGTTGAACTGGTGATCTAGCTGATGTAAGTTTCCTCAATCGTTCGGGAGGATGCGGCACTCGCCTTTCCTCAGCCCTTTTGCAGGTCTCGTTCTGTTGAGCATCTCCTTGGCACCCGTTTTGAAGGCTCGTCCATGCGTTCCATGCGCGCGAAAGCGCCCGGGGCCGAAATGGGTCAGATCCGGAGGGTGCGGGGCGAACGGTACTTGCAGAGCTCTGCAAAAAAGCGAAAGAACACAGACCTCACATGAAAGAGCATGCGATGCGTTGGTTGGGGTTGGTTGAAGACCGAGCAATTGTAGAGAAGGCCCAAATGTATCCTTAAAGCCGTCTAAAGGGTACATATATTTGTTGTGCACATCTAGCACCTGGTTTGTTGGATTTGGTCAGAACTAGATGGTCACTTGGTCCATGTGTGCCAGACACAAGGCAAAATGGTTTTGGACCTCACCCTGCTAACGAAAGAAGAGGATGGGCCAAGCCCTCATGGCTTTCCACGTGGCTGAAGTTGCTTTGAAGGGTGGGTTTGTCAAGTGAAACCTGTCAAGATGTGTGCGAATTATTCAATGCTAATGAGGTTTGATCGTTTGAGGTCTACCATGGGTTGCGGATGTTCAACGTTGTTTGTGACCTCAAGCATGTCACATGTTTGTTCATTACATGGCAAATCCGCCGAGGTCATGGCACCGCAAAAAGCATCCGTTCATCTACTTGACGAAAGACATAGCTGTGGATGCTGTAGCAAGGACTCGACTCCGTAATCTTCCAACCTTTGAAACCTAGCTACGTCCCGTCCCATGAAATACCATGATCTATCCCTAGCGCTTCTGGCCCATCTCAGAAGGTGGTTAGAACCCCCTGGCACCCACCCCAAACATCGAACCGAAACGGAGGTGGGCCAGGAGCCCTAGGGTATATAGGATCCTAACGATCGACCCCCCTCTTTCTGGAGACGAAACAGGCGTTTCGGACCCTGTACGTTCAACGGCAAGGCCCCTGATCGTTCCACGTGGGGGCGTCCCCAGTTCGGACCGCGGACGCGCGGTCCGGGGTGCGATCCATGGAGGTTCGGAGTGCCCAGCTACTCCACTCACTGGATGGGACCAAACACCACCCCGTCTTGTGACTGCTGGTGTATAGGTTTACTGTTGAGGCGCCGTCGAAGATCTTGGCAGCCAATGAGCTCTAATCAGTTGGACTCACCGTCCCGCGTCTGGGACTTGCCTGTGCTGTTCGTCTGATGGAAGACCCAAGCAGATGTTTCATGCCAGGACCATCCTGTCCGGAAGAAAAACCGTACTGCTGGGACCCCGGCTGGACTACCCTACACATCCCTACACCACTGGCTGGGGCGTCACCACAGGTCCGGTCTTCTGGTGTGACGTTGACCTCAAACCATCGGCGTTGATGGGGCACCACCGGTTCGGGTGTGCTTCCCGTGGTGTGCGCCTTGTGCTTCTGTGTCCGGCGGACCGGTAGGACTGGTGCCGATTCCGCAGGGCTTTGGACCGGTCATTCGGCTTAGGCCGGACCAGTGGCCCCGTGCAGGCTGGAGTCACAGGATGAGCGTGTTCGACCACACTTCAAACAGCGACCCCTTCCATCCGGTCTGGAATTCGAGACCTCCCAGTTCGACCACCTGGAAGAAGGAAAATAGTCCAGTCCATGCCCATTGGTTGGCTCTCCCCTTTAAAATATATAGACCCATATGATGGTCCAGGGTCATGTCTGGGCCTCCACGGTTTCTTCTCCCTTCGCCCGTCCTTCAGCACCGGTGCAGCTTTCGCCCAGCGTCCACGACACCGACCGCATCGACTGGGGGCGGTGGGGTCGAGAACCGAGCGTCGGGCAGAACGAACGACCCACCGTGAATTCGGACTGCAGGAAGCTGCGAAAACGGCCATCCACTGGTTTTTGTCACACATGACGTGGACATAGTATGGCTCGCTTTTGTTGGTACAATGACATGACATAGCATGACGCAGCATAGCATGGCTCGCTTTTGGTTGTATCATGATTTGATTGGATTTTGGTTTGGCCACAGGCTAGAGTTTTGGCCTTTGTGTGTACTATCCTTCTTGCACCATTTGGCGTGACGGCGTCTGGGTGTCATTTTGGATATGTCAGGATGCGTGGAGCAGGGGGCCCAGCTGGGAGGATCCATGAAGGTTGAGGCCCACAGACGGATGAGGCCAACCCACCATCATCAGAAAGGACATATACATTCCATTTCCATGATTCAATTCCTGGCTCCTCATGCATAAGATAGGAACTCAATTGCTAAATCTTAGAATGAATGCTTTTGATCATCCTCGGATGATCGTTGGTTGATCTAAATACAATACAACATGCGATCCTCCCGGTCCGCGTTTTGGAGCAAGTCATGAAGAGCCCTTCCTTTCTCAATGGTTTCGGGGTCACTTAGGCAAGATAGAACGATGAAATGGAAGCTACCACCAGTGCAGTCAACAGTAAATTGGACAATTATACAAAGACTGAATGATTTTCGAGACATCCAGTGCAAATACGCAGGACCAATCAGTGCATGGAATAGTCTACAGTATCACAACACGTGCCTTGAATCAGCACAACATCGGCTTGTTGAGCCCCAACACGAGAAAATCCTGCTCTCTCTAGTTGCCCCAGTTTTGTTCTACAATGTGCCCACCAAAGCCGGTTACAAGTTGCAACACCAGGTTTCCAGCTTCAAGGCTTTACGGATTTAATCCTTCAATTATGCACACAAATATGTGACAAATGATGTATCATATTATATATCCTGAGTTTCCTTTGTTTCAAGCGACTTAGAGATGTGACAGTTCTGCGATCACCACCACATCACTTGATGCGATCTTCAGCTAGGCTGGGACCCATCCACTGAGGCCGAAGTACGTGGGGTTGACACCACAAGAGGTGCGAGCCTGACATGTCGACTGAACAGTCGTGAGGGCTATACGGGATGCCCATTATGGGTTGATTGGCCTTCAGAAGGCAACTCAACCCATGGGCATCCCGTAATTATAGCATTTCACAGATTCAGAATGCATTTCTGGACGAAAACATGTGAGAAGACTTTGAGGGAACGTTCCGCATGCCATCTCAAAGCTTGATCAGACTGTAGTGACTATAGCCCATTGTGTATGAGGTGTCGAGACGCCAGTCAGCACCAAGTGACGATGTAGAGATTGAATGAGGGTGGAAACCCCCTCGACCCAGCGCCGAGCCGTGCGGATTCCGCGACCCCAGCGAGCCGAACGTGCGGTGTGACCCGAACCTGCGAGGTGGCCTTTGCCGAAGAGGTCTTACACGAAGCTCGAGAGAAGGCTGGACCTTCGCACCGGACCGGGTGTTGAGGTGGCTGGGTTGGAAGACGAGCATCCGGAAACAACAGAATCGGTCGTTGTGGAGGTGTACTCCAACGTCCGAACGATTAGGAGCATTCAGAGCATTCAGACAGACGTAGTTGAAGATTAGTGGAACATCAACACCTGTGGCTCCATCCATCGTTGTGGCTTTGAAGCACCTGAAGCTCTATCCTCTTTTGGACTCTTCTGCTTCGATGCCAACCTTTCCTAGTTGGAGAGACTTCGAAGAAAACAGGGAGCCCGAGAAGATCGGAACCTTTTCAATGAAAGTTCCACTCTTCACCACCATCGGAGCCCGATGCACTGCCCGCGACGCTGGACCCGAATCCGGGAGGCATCGGTCGAACCCATCGATTTGGTGGGACCGGTCCGGGCTGTTTTCACCGGGGAAAATCGGAGAACAGCGTGCACGGCGCCAATTCCACGCTGCGGCCCGGGTGGTCTTGGTGGAATCAATGCATGTCAGTCATGAAAGTTTTTGTTCCAAGCAATCGTCTCACCATGGAGAATCCCATAACCTTGACAACACCAAGTCTGAACTGGTGGCAGAAATGTTGAGTTTGCTCGTGGAGGTGAAAGACCCATCACAACGAGTGCACATGTCTCTTTTGAATGTGCCTCTTATGTACTTAGACGTACTTTGGGTGTGAATTGTGCAAACGATTTGTAGATTAATGTGGCTTGTGTTTGCCTGGATGGTCAGGCGCACAGCTATTAGCAGCTGCAGAAAACTGTTTTCTGCAGGGTTTTCACTGCTCTGAGCCACCAACTATCAGGGTCAACATGTGCAGACTGTTCTTTTGATGGGATTGTTAGCCCAAGACACTGGAAGGGCCGGTGCCAACGCTCAACGCGTGCGGATTCGAATCCCATGTGCTCAGGTGCCAATGGATCAGCACGGCCCTGATGCAGGCGCCAAGGAATCCGGGAAAATGGTACACGATGGCCAACTAGGAGCTGCAGCAGCTTGAGATATACAGCAAGCTTGTAGAAAGTTGTCCTGAAGATTCTTGCGGATTGCAAGATGAGGGCACACCATCACAGCTGCTTTAGGAACCCTGAGTCACCACCCTGAGATAGAAAACTTGATTACCGGGTATTTCTTGTATAACACAGCTGTTGAATGTCGACATCCTGCACCGCCTTCAATAAGCACTGGTTGATGCTTCACAGTGCGTTTTGTTTGAACACTGAATCCAGGCAGCACGTTCCTTTTGAACACTGACGGGCTTAATTAATGTTGCGAAGATTTCTGAACCTTACTAGCTTGATACCCATTTTAGATACTTGAACAAATGATGGGTATACATTTGGACCCCTAGAATCCACCACTGACACTTCCAAGTGAAGCCTCATTTTTGGCCCGGAAACCCACACATCTAAAGAGCCCAGCTTCTGGCCCCCCCCCAGCTCTATCCCCCCACCCAGCGCCTCGCGGAACGCTCGGAATCCGCGACTCGCTCAGGCCTGGTGGCTCCGGCGCTGCGAAGGCTGCACGAAGTCGTTGAGGTTCGGAAGGGGTCGTCGGTCCGCTGACGGGCGGTGAAACGGCGCGAGGGCAACGACCACGGGTGAAACGGCGGGAGCGTGATGTCCGATGTGTTGAGTCCGATGGTTTTATGTCAGATGTGTTGAAGGAGCCCCAATCAGACCCACTTTGATACTGGGTTTCCATGAATCTTGGTTTCCATGAGCTAAGAACCGGTAACTCAGGAGATCGTCCGTGCGCGGTCGGTGGTGAGGCCAAGGGGGCTCCGGATCTAGAAGTCACCAATGTATAGCCGTATAGCTGTAGAGGAGATCGTCCGTGTCTGGTCTTTTTTGGTGTCCAGATGTTTGGATTTTCGATCATGTTGCTACAGCCGCAAACTCGTCGATGGCAAAATCGCAAACTCGTCTTAATAACCAAAGCCAGCATTTCCTCACATGTCCTCGACTCTGCGTGTGCCACGCAAAAGGCCCTGCGGCCCAGGCCCTGTGTCATCCACGACCCTTCAAGTCGTGACTGTCCAAAGGGTCGATCCCAGCGGCGGAAGAGGTCAGACTCCGGTCACGAATGGCTCAGGTCCTGGATGGAGACGTCCAACATCGTTTCTCCAGGTTTTGAGGGGCTTTGTCCCTTTGTGTTGACTCAGTTGACCTTTGCGTCCAGTTTGGCCACCGAAGACAACCCAGGAGGCGGCCGCCCTATTTCCAGCTTGCGCTTGCGCCCTCCTCTCCTCGCCTTTGCTCCCGCTTCCCTGCTTCTTGCCCGAGCGCTGGGACAAGCTCGGGGGGGGCGGCTTCGCAATTGTGTGCAGGGGCCGCTTTGGGGCTCAGCAGGTGGTGCTGAAGGTGCTCAAGCAACAGACAGAAGAATTCGCAAAGCAACTGAAGCACGAAGCGCGGACAATGCTTCTTTGCGCGTGCCCTCACGTAGTGACCCTGATTGGCACAGTGGGGCCCTGCATCCTCATGGAGCCGATGGAGTGCGACTTGCGTCCGTCTCTACAACGGGCTGTTGCCACCCCAAACACTTGCAGCCGTGGCACGAGACATTCTCATGGCCCTGGTGCACATGCGGCTGGGCATAGCCCACAGGGATGTGACATCCTGGCATCAAATCAAGATCCGCCATTCACGACCAAGTTGGCGGACTTTGGCCTGGCAGTCCACACCCGCGCAGGCATGCTTAGCGAGCCAGTGGGCACCTTGCCTTTCATGGCTCCAGAGTTGTTCTTGCAAAGGTGACAGTACAACACGAAGGCAGATGTGCGGTCATTTGGCTTGGTCCTCTTTTTGTGACTGCCTTCGCTGGAGCGAGCTGCATGGTCAAAGCAACACAAGCGCTTGAGGCTTTTAGCGGGCAGCTGCTTAGAGTGCAAGCCTGTACAGAGGATTACAGCGATGGAAGGTTTGGGCAGCTTCCGGGCATAATGTTTCTTTCGCAAGGTGTGTCACAAAATGTTTGAATAGCGCCTGAATATGGTCGCGCTTGAGCATGGCAGGTTGCTTCTTTTGAAAAGCAGTTTTTGTTCACTCACCTGACTCACATGGGTGAGGCAAGCCCGGGTCTTCAACAAGTGACAATGGGGTATTGAGCGTCATCGTCGCCGACCACCATGTTCAGGCATATGCGGTTCTGTGCACATCTCAATGACAATGAACATAGACTCTGGGGGAGTAAAAAATCATAGAGTATAGAGGGCAAATATCGCTACCCTTCAGAGTAGCTAGACTCGACAATCATCCCAACCCCTTAAAAAATCAAAATTTGATCAAATGAACACATGTATATATATATATTTAGAAACCGGGATATATCCAGAAACTCCAGGAGGATCAAATTTGAGTAGGAAAAAATCTTCCCAATCCCCCTTCTTTCGCCACCGGAGAAGATGAACACCCCGACCAGGCCGACGACTTCGAGGCACTACCAGCGGCGATCAGTGCAGCAGAGGCCTGGAATGTTCCGTGTTCAGTGGTGACGACCAAGGCCTCTGAAATTTTGTTTTGTTTGCTCTCCGAACGCTACTCACCATTATATAAAAAGGTCGGGTTCTCATTTTATAAAGCAGCAGCCTGTGGGTTTCCATTTTATAAATGATTTTTCCTTATACAATGAAATCACGCATCCCAGAGACCTCCACAAGGGGGATGGTTCATGTAAAATTGACTATGGATGCAACATATGTGGGTTTTCTTGAGGGATGCAGTCGCACATGTTTCTTGCAAAGCTGCCGAGTACCATGTGGCCAGAAACGAGGCGATGGTGAAAGCCCTTAAAGACAGCTTTGCGCTTGCGAAAGCAGTTGTTCGTCCCATGATGCAAACTCATGCTCCACCAGAACTACACATGCATATGATCCAGTACTTCAATACCTGCAGTCTCCAAGGGCCTCGGAACATGGATACTATATCTTGGTATACCAGCTTTTCAGGCCCGGGTGTTGATTGGCCAATTGGTGCTCGTGGCTAGGTCAGGCGGATATATAGCCTAGGTAGGCAGCAAGTCAGACGTCGCTAGGTTCGCGTGATCGATTCGATCTAAGTCGGATCTAGGTACATCCGCATAGCGGGCTATGAGCGGGTTGGAATGGAATGGAATGGGGATGGGTCGTGACCCACCAAGGAGCCCACCCGACCAGTCCGGCGAAGCGAAGGGCAGCGAAGCGCAGAGCGACACACCAACGACACGATCGGTAGATCAAAGTGTCAGGATCCTGGTGCTATGTGGTCACATGCATAAGTTCACTCGAGAAAAATGGATATAGAAGACATGGATGACTATAAAGGGTTCAAAGTGGTTTAGAAAAATGGATGACTAAATCTGGTTCAAAGTGGATTGAAAACGTTCGAAATGCATTGTGTGAGCCGTCCGCCGTCGTCCGGTCAACCGCGTCCGCGGAGGCCGTGGGGGTAGAGGTCTCGGAGCTGCGCTTCGCGCGCGCGGTGCTGCAGCAACGGAAGGAGCTGCGGAGAACCAAGGCCTCGGAGGCCGCAAGGGGCGGCTGCTAGGGCTGGGAGGAGGTGAGGGGGATGGTGGAGCTAGGACAGGTTTTATTGGAAAGAAACGATGAGGAGAGAGAGAGAGAGGGGTTTACCTAAAGTACAGGAAATTTGAAGGTTTGTCAAAAACATATACCTATGAAGTGCTGACCGACGCTTGGATTTGATCTAGGGCCTAGGGTCACTCAGTGAATTTACCACCAAAACAAGCAAGCTTGCGAGAAGAAATGAGATTTATATATAGAATACATAATATATGAGAACAAAAGGGGCCAATTAACAACGGACCTTACAAAGGCAGACCCGACATGAGCAGTTCTTTATGACAAGACCGGTCTATCGGTCTCCATGACGGTCGGTGATCACCACAGCCGCACGCTGATCAGGTGGATCGGGTGTCACCGTTGCTTCGGTGAAGCCACACGCGCTTGCGCATCCGTTCTTTGGAAAGAGTGAAAGGTATAGAGACAGGTATAGACAGGCAGATGTGCCGGGGTGAAGTGGAGGCATCGAGTTAAGACGGGTGGTGTGTCGGTTTTCATGGGTTGAGGGTGTCGTGACCTCCGATTCTTGGAACAAAACGTTGTTCTTTGCTGCCCAATCGCACTCCGGTGTATCAAGAGAAATGCTCAGATCTTGCCATTTGTGTATATTTCTTGTTGAGATGTTCCCCACTTAACGGCTTCTAGCAGCTAAGCACTGCATGCTGGCTTTGCAGCTTGGCATCAAGATGACCAACACGGCGTTTTTGGGATTGCGTTTGTTTTAGAGTGTAGGGGAATCATGTTTGATCAGGTCTGTGCCTGCCTGGTAGTGGCATTTCACAAAATCTCCAGCTGTCCTTGCTGATTAGCTTCATAGGATGCACTCACCCACATCGTCCGAAGATGCAAATCGCGCGTTGCACGCGGTGAGGCATTACAACGCGTGGTTGCTTCGGGCTTGGGATCCTGCAGCAGCGAATGGGCAGCGGCGGTTCAGGGGTAGGACGCAAGGAAATCTCTGAAAACCTGAAAGGTGTGACTCAGCAGTCTTGTTCTAGTTGAAACACTGAATCGACCAAATCTCAACAACTTGGATCTTTGCCTGATGAAACAGATATCATCAAATACATTCAAACCAGCTACTTCCTTTCGGGGTCACCAATGGATATCTCCACACTACTTACAGGTCTCCAGACAGGGCACCCCGACAGTTACCACTATACTAGGTCTATGGGTTTAGTCTTTGGAACCACTGGTTACCAGCGACATCGTGGTAACTGGATGCCCTGGGATTACTGGCATTGTTTTTTCATGAAATCCCCGGAAGAGATCGATGTTCTCCACCTTGTCTTGCTATTCTCAGGCCATTTGGCCGTCCGCCAAGGCTCAGCGACCACCGCGGTGAAGTTGACCACAGCACTGGCGATGGCCAAAGTGGCCGGGGTGTGTTGGGCACACTCAGAACCTCAGGTCGTGGGTCGGGCGCGGGAGGTTTGAAGAATTCGGAGCGGCTCGGCAGGTGTGCGAGGATGGGGCGAAGAGTGAAATGGTATCTCGAAGATATGTACCCCAGAAGTTCTTGGTTTGGAACATTGTGGGGGGGTTCCAGGCCAAACATGTGTTTGTTCATCAAACGCATTGATATGTTTTTAAATATGTCAGGGCCTCTCGTCTGTGTCATCATGGGTTGCTTTTCTCGAGATTAAACTCCTTGTTTAAATTATAGTAGAGTTTTTCTTGGCAATTCCATGTTTAGAAGGTTGGGAGGCCCTCATTTTTCTCACCATTGTTCTCACAATAAAGGGGAGATGCCAAGTGCCGCTCGCCAGGAATACTGACTCGCCAATAGATCTAGTTAAATCTAGTGATCTTGGGGGTTGATTCTGTGCATCCCGGGTTTCAACATGTTTGAATCAAATTGCTGTAAAATGGATAGGACAAAAAGGGGAAACACACTACTGCAAGAGTTGTATATAAGCGGACGCACTGACGCACTCTGCGAGTTGAACGAGTTGAAACCACGATTGCAGACAGTATGGATGCATGTTCAGGCAAGTTACACGGCTTTCGCAGCCTTCAACAATCCTTGCATTCCATTGCTCCATGGCATGAAATTGAAACGACACTTTGTTGGGCAAGTCAATCTCAATGCATGAAGAGTTGGGGGCATTCCACTTCAAGGCTTGCAACGCTCATGCCTGCAGCAATGTCATGTAAAACACGTAAAGAGCCACACATGAACAAACCTCGAAGACACCAATGACAACAAGCTTCTGGGGATTTTGTTGCTTGACAATCGCACGGTGGTGTTAGCAATCTTGGTGCCAGCATGTGCCAGCGTCCTGTGGGATCATGAATGCTTTTGGTGTGCAAATCTTGTTGAGCCTGTGCAATCGCCTAGTTGTTCAGGTCTGCAACTGCCTGGCGCTCATGAAAGGTCTGGTTCTCTACCCACTGCCCCGTTGCCCATGTGGTTGAAAATGACTGAACCTGCTCCTTCGCTGATACGTACACTTCTCCATCCATCCATCCATCCATCCATCCATCCATCCATCCATCCATC
>CAXAMN010004147.1:331664-371365 GCA_963970005.1 Durusdinium trenchii
CTCTCTCTCCCTCCTCTCTCTCCCTCTCCCTCTCCCTCTCTCGCTCTCTCCCTCTCTCTCTCGCTCTCTCGAGTAGGCCATAATCACATGCGTGTAAAGTGTGAGGGGCTGCGGTTCCCACCCTGCTTTGACCTGGAATTGATTGTCCAAGAAATGTCCGCTGACACTCCATGAACAGAGGCGACAAGGTTGTAGTTGGCACTCACCGCTAGATGAAATGATCGACCATGCGACTCATCCACTTCAAGTTGGTTGGCTCATGCGATGAGACTCAGCAATGAATGTGTGTGTGCGATGTTTCTATGAGATCTTGAAGAACTCGTGGCCGTTTGTCATGGGTTTGGTCAGTGGCTAAAACATGATTGGAGCCACCTCGAGCTAGCTAGCTTATCGCTTTAGGGCTCTCCGCCATGGACACTGGCAGCTGTCTTTGATGCGTCATAGACAGCTTCATACGGTGAGCAGCTGTCGTCCACGTATGAGCATCCTTTTTGGAAAAGGTTGAACATTGATTGTTTAACCTCGTTTTAAACAGTTGACATGCTGAACTTGGTTGAGCATGAGCTGTTGAACATGGGTGGGCATGGTGGAACATGGGTGGACTTGCGTGAAGATGTTTGCACTCCCCGACGGTCTTTACACAAAGTACAGTTTATGTTACAACATCCTTGAACCAACACGGTGTGTAAACCTTCACATGGCACGGACAGAATTCCTTGTTGGCCACTGTTTATTACTTTGTGTTTCTCACTCAGCAATGGTACGACTTCGCCTGCAGGAACTCTAGCTTTGATGATGCATGCTGTTGTGCGCAGATGAAAGCCAACACCTCCTGAACTCCATGATGCGGAATTTCAGACTTCAATTGCATCAGCGCCAGATGCATTATCATCAGGTCGCTGCAAAGCTCACATCGCAACGCAACCAAGGCTTCAAGACACAGAAAACAAAATTACAATAGTTCTAGTTCTTCTCATCTATTAGTCCTAGACAGTCCAATCCAACTTCCGGCTGCACCGCCCTATCGTCCTCTCGTCTTCAACTTCCGACCGGATGAAGCAGTAGATGAAGCGAGGCTTGACCGTTTCGCAGTCTTCCAAGCCTCGCACTGCCCGGCGTGTCAAAGATGTCAGATGAACATAATATGATGAAGAGAACAATGAGATGAGATCAATTCAGCAGTGTCCTTCTGTTTCAAGGTAGCAATGGATGTACAGAACACTTTGAATGAAGTCAGCCCAAATTCAAGCCAGTTGTTCCCAGACAAACGTTCCGGTTTGCAAGAACATCCAGCTTTCCAGCGCGAGAACATCCCTGAACGCAAGTGTCAGCCCAAGTTCAAGTTTCAAGTCAATGGCACCAAGGACACTTGCGTGACAGGGAAGGCCAGCTCTAAGGCTTTCGGCTTCTCCTGGAGAAGCCTTGAAAGTCAACATGTTTGTGCGAGGCCAGCGCCATGTGCACCATGTGTAGCGCTGCCGGGACGGGCGTCGCGTGAAGGCGTGAAGGCACAACTGTCCCTTCGACGCAAACTCTTGGCTCAGTATTGACACAGGCCTCACAGATGCCTCTATGAGGCTCAGATACGTGTACATGTATGTCACCATCTATCTCACGGCGGGCGCCGAGACGTTGCTGGTGTGAGACAGACGGACGCTCCGTCAAAAACGGCAGACGATGAGGTAGGGGGCGAGGTGGTGACTGAAAGGATTGGCCACGTCGTTAGAGCAAACGTGTCGTTGGCCATCGGAAACTGCTCTGCTGAGTTGCCGACAGCCCGCTGAGTTACCGTCGGTCCTCGGTTCGGCGCGTTTTTTAAGGCGCAAGAGACCTGAACGCTGCCGAAGAGCTGTTGAAGACGATACGCGCGGGGACCCAATCACTATATGCGCGTATGTATATACTGACACCACGTACCTAGGTGCACACGAGACATAAGCGTGTAGCTGGCAAGTAAGTATACATAGTTTTGTTTCACATCTTGTTGTAACTGACATCATCTTTCCCCACAGGCGAATGTATAATGAGGTTACAATTCAAAGATGAAGGATCACAGGGTTTTATAGACATTTAAATTTTAAGACATTTACACTTGAACATCAACGATGTTGATGGGCGTCATTTGTTCATGCATACGATTCAACGCCTGCGCTGATCTTGCATTCTGACGTTCTTCTTCGCCAAACCAAAGCCCCGCCTGCAAATGGCGGGTAAAAACCTCCCCCACCAAACCTATAGTGGTTGACATCCCAATACCTCTGTTCATGTTCGTTGGTCACCCAGACCGACACAGCCCAATACCCTCTCCCCGCCCCACCAACCGAGCACTACCGAGCCGCCGAACCGCAGTTCACGGCGGAAGAGCGTGCGTAGGCGAAGCGGATCTCCGACACCCGCGCAAGAGCGCCCTAGCGGCTCGGTGACACCGACGAGAGTGCCGAGCGCGTGGGACGGTGCCGGTGTTTGGGGTGGTCCTTGGAGGCACGTTGTAGTATTTGTGCGTAAATTGAACTGGAGGGGGTGGATGTGACATATCCAATTTTGAGTGCTGGAATGTGATGTTTGACCGTTTCTTAGCTGGGAGCAGACGAAGCAAAGACAGGAGTGACATGTTCCTCTGATGATGTTTTGATTGAGCTTGGATTGGGGGGAAGGACTTGAAGAAAGGGGTCTTGGATCAAGCATCGCAAAGAGAAGCGGTCATAACCCTTAAGGATCGATCCCAAGCGAGGGCAGCTGCAGGTGCAAGTGGTGTTTGTGGTGTTTGCAGGTTTACCTCACTGGAGTTTCAGCGACATGATACCATGCAAGATCATCTATCAAGTGAATTGTTTAACTTCCAATGTCACACTGTACGCATCATCCATGCTGTTGTTTCGAGGATTGTTTCAAAGACTCAATGTTTTTTGTTTTTTTAGGGTTTTCATGGTAGCACAGGTCAAGCGAACCCTTGATTCCAATATAGAATAATATTATATCACCCTCGCTTTCGATGCCCGTGTCTTGTGAATTGGTCAATTTGTAAGAGACTGTGATATCCGGCTGTCAAAACAAGACACACCTAAATGAAAAGGTCTTGATGTTTTTGTTGAAGGAACGCGCCACAGTACCATCACCTGTTTAATTTTTCCAAAACGCACCGGATCCAATGATCTCCGGACGATCCTACCACTGGTTCCACTCTTCCTCCGAAGCATCCACCACCGACGATCCCAGGCGTGTGCGCATTCCCGGCCCAAAGAAGGCTCTGCGGGACCGGCGTGGAGGGGACCCCGCGCCGTTCAGCCGAACCGAACGAGAGTTTTCTGGAACCGAACCCCCCCCCGAATGAACTGGGTGTGAAGTTGCATCGGCCATGTTCCTGCAAGAGAACCTGACCCCGATACTTCTTCGATGCAGAGGTTGATGCCCTTTCTTCACCATATTAATATCTCACCAATCCACATTCCTCATTTGGTCCGATGACCAATTCAATTTGTCCTCCTTGAATGCTTGGTCGACTTGATGAAGAGATGGGCGTCGACTCTCAGCACGACCGAATGGATCTCCGACGGATGATAGGGCGTCTGGGAGAGCATGCTGGTATGGCGTCCTGGGCGTCCACTGTTACATGGCATAGGCCTTTACTTAACAAGTTACTCGTACCCCACACAGCTGCTACAGCAAAAGCACCTACCCCAGGATCCTGGATCCGAATTGTCCTCCAGTCACTGAGTCACTCATGGAAAGACTGAAAGACTGGGTCCCCCAAGTTCCTATTTGCGATCGCAGGATGGAAAAGTATCCCAAGCTCTGTGGAATGAGACCACAACTTGACCGACACTTCCCTCTATACCTGTCATGCAGAGCTAAGCACTAAGTGTCATGCCATGTCCATGTGTAACTCACCGCAACATGACCGTCCTTTGCTTCGCCTCCTGGCGCGCAGCGCGCACAAAGCAACCACCAAGGCAAATGCTTACGCTTCGCACCGGAGGCGGGGCGGCGAAGCGCTAGACGGTCATGGTGACGATCAAATGGCAGCGGTCAAATGCGACGATCATGTTGAAACCATGCGAATCTGGAAAAGTCCAACACAAAACCTCGGGGGTCACGTCGATCAACCTTTGATCGATCGAACACGTAATTTAGACTGACGAATTGGACGGTATAGACGGCATGTCCACGACGAGGGCAAAGCGCTGGACGCTTTTCTCCATGCTTTAGAAACATCATGATGGTCTCAAAGAATTCAAAGATAGTCAATGAACTTGGATGCACCCTCAAGCTGAATGCATCGGTGCAGTCCGTGCATGAAGCTAGATGTATCTTTCCTTCCTCACATGGTTCTATGGGTGTGTGGACATGGTTCTTTGATGTTCTTTGTACTGTTTCCCTTTCCCACCTCTCTCAGGGAGCCAGGACGCCTGGGTGGTAAGTCTTATTTGAGCTACCTGGGACCCAACGGCCCAGTACCTGGAGTACGAACTGAGGGTCAGGAAGCTTCGGGTGCTCGATCGAGCACCCTTCGAGGTGACCAGTGCCGGGGGCGGGGGGGAGGTTCATTATGTGCGGGGGACAGGCGTCCCTACAACAACGGGTGTAGCCCAGCTTCACCATGGTTCACCTACAGAAACAGCCAGTCGGCAAAAGAGCAAATCGATGCAAATCACGATGTTTTGAGATGGATGGATGGATGGATGGATGGATGGAAAGGCCTGCAACTGAAGCATCCACTGGGCCCTGGTGAGCCGACTCGCCGACCCACGGAGGTTCGGATCGACCTGTGGACCGCCCACTCTCGGCCGATGACCATCCGATGCCAGGTAGAGACGGTCTTTTTCAGCGCATGACGGTCAATGACGTGCTGGTCTCAGTGGACGGAAGACTCCGTGAGAAGATGGTCATATATGACTATATATGAATGAGCTATTTTGGACCACCCACCACCGAAATACCTGTGTTGTTTTTTCCTATCAAAATAGAGGTAACATGGGTTCCAGGTATGTATATAGATACCTAGGAGGGAAATGAATGCTAGCAGGCATCCATTTGCAGTATCCTCCATTGCAAGGTATTTGCAAGATCCTGCGACCCAGATGTATCAACATGTTGCAGTTGACTTGTTGTTGATGTTGTTGTTCTGGTTCTTACTCTTGTTACAAATGAAGCGAGGCACCCCGTTTTTCCAGGCATATGTGGAAAGGACCACCCACTTCGGGACACGTGACAAGCAACCAGTAGAAGCTAGGTGCAACATATATGGTGCAACTGTCCCCTGGTGGCAATTGTTGTTTTGTCCTGTCATTGTTGCAATTTGTTGCAATTGGAGGCTTACCAAGTATCTCAAGGCTGATGTGTCAGTCCACTTCTTCTCGTCTCTGTTGGCAGGACATCGTCTCCACACCCCAGAGGGTGAATCAATGTGGCATTCTTGTTCCAAAACTCTGGGCTGTTGAAGACTGTCCTTTTTCGCTGCCGTCTGGGCTTCGTCTCGCACCGGGCTTCGTCTGGATTTTGGACTAGATCAGGGGGGGGGAAGGAGCGAAGCCTAGGAAGCCACCGGCGGTGCAAACAACCGGTTCATATCAAGTAAACTACCCCCAAGCAAACTAACATGGAACCTGAGAATTGACCGGTGGAATGTTCCTCTACAACCCAGTGGTTTTGGGGTTCCATGTGGTCCTCTGCAAGGGAGTATTTAAAAACAACTATTTAAACCAGAACCACTCCAGACCCAGAAAACTTTGAGCTCCTGTTTCCTTTGTAATTTTGTTTTTCAGCTGGTTGCATGTCGGCGAGTGACAACAACAGATCAGATGCAGGAAATGGTCGTTCTGGGAAGCTTTGTTTTAACAAACATGACTCAAAGTCGCCAAAATCGCTACCAACGCAGGATCTCTCCTGCAAAAACACCATGGCCCCCGTTCCTGAAGAAATGGCCGATCTCTCCTGTTCCCCAAAAGCACTGCTTCCAGCCCTTGAGGTTCAGCTCGAGGCATCTGACAAATCGAGTGCCGCGAGAACTCGTTGAGAACAGTTTCCCAAAGAGGTACGGCAACCGTCAGGGGTTCTGTCTTCGATTCAAGATCAGAGGTTGTAACTTGGGGTTCTTGTTGCACTTCCTAAGCCATTGGTCAAGCCAGTCACCTACTTGCAACGCATAAGTAAGGGTTTCTGTGATGTGTTTTGCTGTTCCGCCCCAAGTTTGGAAGGATCTCGAGGCCAAAATGGTGTGTCCAAGTCATCCGCCTGCATAGCTAGGCGTTTTTCCCCACCGCTGCTTCCAAAGTTCAGAACAGCCCGTCGATTTGGATGCTTCGTGATCCGGAACTTGGAGGTTTTTGGTATGAAATATATCCCAGACACTCCATGTCTGTCATATATGCCGCCCCAGACAGACCCCTCTGGCACCACCCCAACTGATCGGCATATATGGTAGTATGGGTCGTGTTTGGGTATTGTTGATTACAAATCCAACTATATACCGTGTACGAGGATGATTCGACCTGTACATGGAGAACAAAACTGTTCGCACCTCAGAACTCGGTCGTATAATCAATTGCCAGTTTACCAGGACCTTCAGGACGTGACCTGTTTGGAGTCTGTATACATGACCTCTTTAGGGACGATTCGTGACCTCATTCTAGGATCTCAAGTTCGGTCACGTACTGAAGGTCCTGGTATACGATGTTTTTCCAGGTCATGTCCCATGTTCCACTTTGGAGGGTCCAGTGAGTCCAAGATGCTTGGAGGGTCTAGTGCCATGAAAGGACTGTTACGTCGTCGTCGTCGTTTCTCCAGATCACTTCCAGCCTATTGAAAAGATTGAGCTTCGACCATCTAAAGGCTTCGTACAGTTTGCATAAACCATCATAAACCCTATGTCAGTCTTGGACCCTATGCGTTGTATATATCCCCCTTTTGCAGTACACATCCCATCTTCAGCTAACCGGCTTCTCTTGAAGAGACTGATATGTCATCCTTTCGGGAAACCGAGTGGCTAACTTGCAGAGGCTGCTCAAAGAGTCTCCACTGGTTCCGCGGTCAAACATCTGTCGTCGGTCCGTCACGGCACTGATCGGATGACCGACAATGACGATGTCAAGCAGCTAAATATCAAGTTTCTAAGATGGGTTTTGTACTAGAAAACTCAACTTGAATCAGACAGTCACTGTGGTTGTGTCTTCCCACTTTGCTCAGGACCTGCTAGCATGGGATTTGGGTGCATGACTTTCAAGGCGATAGCCACATAAACATCTTCCAGCCGTCTAAGTAGCTTCCTTGTCCTGGAACCAATGGAAGTTGCGATTTCGACGTGCTCGTCCCGCTGGGTGGTGTGCATGTAATTCAGACTCGCCTGCGTGATGACACCGGAGGAGGCCTCGGGACCCGAAAAATGGAGTCAATTTCTTCATTGCAAAGATCACACCGGAGTCTGATCATCTTCCTGCAACAGCTCTCGACAGGACCCATCGACACGACCACTTGGACTGGGACTGTGGGACCTGGCAGTTCAGGATATTTCAGGTGTCCATGGGGCGGCAGGTCTTTGGGGTTTTGGTTCTAGTTTGTTCTCTCGCATGGGGTGAACTCCCTCTTCGGACAATATCTTAACACATACCCCATTGGGGAATATCTAAATTTAGAAAGAATAGGTTCTTCGAGCAACTCCAAGGTGTCCATACTCGATACAGGAATTCCAGAAACATGTGTAATCCAGCCATATATAAATACATAATTGATTTTATGGATGGCATGCGAGGTTTTTCTCCGAAACCCGTCACTGCCTCCCAGCTAGACAGGTTGGAAAAGCACCTGTTTGAAAAGGAAACTGTTTTCACAAAGGCTGTGTCTCTTTCTGTGTTATTGAGTCAGAGTATAATCAATGAGCTTTCTCTCGCGTGCTCGTCCCGGTTGTCCTGACTATTGTTTCCTCTTTGAAGAGTAATTGGTGGTGTACATGTATACACTAAGTTCCTTCAACGTCAAGGCTATATATTGAATTTCAGCTGCGTCGTCTGCGCTTTGCGACTTGGCCCGTCGTAAAGGCACCTGACCCAGTGTGCTAAACTGAGTCTGGAATGGTCAAGTTCGCCAAACAACCCTCAAAGGCCCATTCCCCGACGTGGGTCACTGAGTCAGGGATGGCAACGTTTCCTAAAGAGGTGCAATTCCGAAAGGCAGCATTCCCAATGTAAGTCACAGAGTTCGGGATGGTCAAGCTTTCCAAAGAGCTGCAACCACGAAAGGCACAAGCCCCAACGTAGGTCACTGAGTCCGGGATGGTCAAGTTCACTAAAGTGCTGCAACCATCAAAGGCCAAACGCCCAATCTGGGTCACAGAGTCTGGGATGGTCAAGTTTGCTAAAGAGCTGCAACCGTAAAAGGCATGATTCCTAATGTGGGTCACAGGATTCTCAGCGAGCACGTACTGAAGACTGACCTGCAGTATATATAGTGGACCTGCTGTCTAGCAGGCGAACACAGTTGATAACTGATTGTGTTTGACATGGAGACACTGGTTTGTCCCATGAAGAATTGAAGTTGTTTGATGCCGGCCACTAGACTAGTCCGAGTCCCTTTGGTCAGGGGCCATTCTGTTTCCCATCATGAACAGAACCAAGGGGCCCCCAAGGGGTGCTTGAGATTTCATGCGACTCGTCGAAAGGACACATTGCTGCTTCTTTTTGATCCCATGGTAGTGACCCCTTTTAACAGAATTGGATCTGGATGAATATATCGCTTTTTGATTTGGCCACTTGATACTGATGATATTGCGCTTTTGAGGCTCCCTCGGTGTTCATGTGAACACGCAGCTTAGATTTCCAGCTTGAGCCGAATTGCGATGTAACGATCGCCGTACAGATCGTGAACGCGACTGTTCACGTCGACCTGCCCTGCCGTCCGTGTTAATGACACATGTGACACATGTGCTTTAAGTGGTTTGGCAGGAGGTAGATGCGGATGTGGGGGAACAAAACACACATGCAAAAGAGACATCAACCATCCTTTTTGCGTTAGGTCAAACACTGCCAGGAAGTCCGTTCTATTCAGGATAAGAGATGATAAGAACTATACAGCTGCGAGGAGCCCATGATTTGCAGAGAGGCGAAGAGTGAACGTGAACGTGAGTGATCTACTTCATTTGATCCAGGTATATAGTCCTTGTTTCTTTCTTTGTCCACAGGTACAGAAGCCCTCCAAAGAGAACGAAGCAATGTGGAAGAACAACCAGTAAAATCATTTATATAACGACATTTAAAGACAAAGCAATGTGGAAAAACAACCTCAGGATTTATGGCTTTCATCGCTTGAACCGTCAAACCCAGCGATCTGGGGACTGGGCCGATCGGACGCTGGACTGGGCAGGTCGCTGTGGGGCTCATTCCATTCCAGCTCTGACAGGGCTTATACAGAGGATGTGGAGAGGATTTGTACATACCCGTTGCAAGAGCACTGGCTCTAGACTAGCTTCAGCACTCGCTTGCTTTGATTGGTTCAGCTCCGCGTCGGTCGACCGGCACGAAGAGGTTTGGGCGATCTTCTATAGGGGAACCTGTCCCAAACAGGCGTTCACATGAGACAGGTCCCTCGGATTTCTTCTTGGCCCCGAGGGGTCGGGTTTGGGGATGGTCTGGAGAAGCGTCGGGCGGTCGACGAGCGAGCGGGCTTTGGAGCCGCTCGGAGCGTCGAAACGGTTGGGATCTCATGTGTTGGTGGGTGTAGAGAAATTTGGCTCTGGGGTGTCTGCCTGTATACAGTGACATGCAGGTAAGATAGATCCACTATGTCCCATGGCAAGGCTTACATGGTTTGTGGCTGTGGTAATTGGATTTGGGCTAACAGGGTGCCAAACAGACCCTACTGTCATTGTGGCACACCATGGATCCCCAGGCACCTTAGCCCAGGCACCAAGAGCACACCAAGGGAGAACCAGACACACCAGCATCCAGGATGAGGACTGGCAATACCAACAGTGGATCAGAGCAAACCATGCCCAACTGGAAGCAGACTGGTCAGACACCTCCTGGCAAGCACCCTCCTCCAGAAGCTCCAGAAGAACCACCAGCACACACACAGAATCAGACCCAGAGGCACTGGCCAAAGGGAATCAGCAGTCACAGGACTGGTCCAGAAGCATTGGGGCACCTTCTCACCAGAGGTCCAAGAGGCCTTCAAGGAGATGGGATTGCAACAAATGGCAGAAGAACCAGACCTCACAGATCCCACCTATGTGGCCTACAAGTTCAAGACCACCAGTGGCCAGCTCAGAGCACTGGGCCAGAAGAAGCTCCAACTGGAGCAGAGGGAGACCAATTTGCAGAAGCAATTGGCACAAGTGGTGGCAGCAAAGGAACAGCTCCTGGACAGGCTACAGACATGCCACCAGGACATGGAAGAAATCTCCCAGCACTATGCACAGATTGTCCTGCAACCCAAAGGACAAGGCACCAGCATGGACACACAGGAGCCACCAGAAATCCCCTCAGGCAATCCAGAGATCCAGCACCAAATGGAGACCTTCCATGCATTGGTCTCTCAGCTGGGCAGCAAAGTCACCACAGATGACAAGCAAAGGCTGCTACACACAATGGTCAGGGTCCTGGAAGATGCAGGTCAAAAGAAGAGAAAGACCAACATCCAGCCACCTCAGTACTATGAGCCAGGCAACCCAGATGCATACATGGAGCAAGGCACTTTCACAGGGTAGCAGCAGCAGCTGCCCACCCCTAGCAGATTTGCCAGCACACACAGCTCAGGCAAAGGAGCTGCATATTGACTTTGCCAACATCACCATATGAAGTGAGAAAGCACAACAGCACATATGGGCGCTGCCAGCAGCAGTGGCATAGCAGAGCACCATATAGCAGCACCACAATGGCAGCAATACAAGGGTGGTTGGGCAAACCATCACTGGCAGCCATACATACAGGAAGCACAACCACTAGACAGTGGAGGCACCTCAGGTGGAGTCTCCTTGGCCTACAGGACAGGGCACAGCATCAGAGGCACTTTCTGGGTTTTGACCACAGATGGACAGCCACAATCTACAGAACACAGCGCATGGAGGTCATAGTGGGAGTGCTATACCTCAAAGTGGGGGAAGGGCAGCCAGGCACACATCCAGGTGCTGGAGGACAGGGTTCCCCTCACGCAATGCCTTGGACCCAGATTGCCCTGGTCACACTTCCAGTACAGCCAGGACATTGACCACACCAAAATGCCACCCACTCCTAGCAGGAGCACAAGCAGGGAGCTCACCCAAACCTTTGGGCAACTCCAAGCACAGGCCACACACTGGCTAGCATCCACCAGCCTGGTGCACAATACACCACCCAGAGGCATCAGCTTTGAACTGCACATGGCACCACAGCAGCCAAGAGCCATCAAGGAGATGACAGTGCAAGACAAGCAGCTACAATACTGGCTCGGTTTGCGCAGAATGGTCAGAGACTGTAACAGACTCCTCAAAGGACCACTCCACAGCAAACAGACTCAGCATGCAGGACTGCTGCAAAAAAAACATCAGCAACAAGACACAACACCTACAGCCACAATGGCCACCTGACAGCCAAGGCTTCATTGGCTAGGGGTACAAAGAGGGCTAAACCAGATGCTCAGCAACAGACCTTTCCTCAATGACAAGCTAGAGGAATTCCTTCAGACCACCTGCCACCGGCTACAAAAGCAGGTTTGGGAAAGGAAGAAGGAAGACTTTGCCACATGGGCAGAGACTGCCATGAGAAAGGGGGCAAGGCAAGCACATGCCTTTATCAAGCAGGATGATGCAAACTACCTCAGACCCTATCAAAACCAACCTCTAGCACAAAGACCAGCAGCCAGAAGAGCCTACTGGAAAACCTACTGGCAGGAAGAAGCTCCAGACGGACCAGCCACCCCAGAAGAGGAAGCTCTTAAACAAGAAGCCATCCAGGAAGCCAGAACATTAAAGCCCATCAGCTCAGCACAAATCAAGGCCACCCTGCAGCACATGGGTAAGAAGAAACCAGGCCCAGATGGATGGACAGTACAAGAGCTTCAACAATGGCCAGAGCAAGCAATCTCAAGCCTTGTCTGGGTGTACCACCAGATAGAAGCCACAGGAGACTGGCCAGCACAAGCCACATACGCCCAGATAGCACTATTGCCAAAGTCCCTGGACAATGAAAGGCCTATTTGCCTCACCAGCTTCTTCTACAAACTCTGGGCCACCACGAGACTGCACCTGCTCAAGAAGTGGATCCACCAAGTCAAAGACAGCTGCCCATGGGACAAAGCCATGCCCCAAGGCACAGTCGCTGACATCTCCTTCCAAAGGCAACTCTCAGCAGAGTTCAGCAGAGGACTACAGCTTCAGCAAGGCTCCATCCTCATTGACCTCAAGCACTTATATGACACAGTGGACAGACAAAGATTAATCACAGCAGGCAAGCAGCTGCATTTCCCACCAGTCATCATGCACCATGCCATGGTCATACATGCAGCCCCCAGATGGCTTTGCGCAGAAGGTCAAGCAGACCAACCATTCCACAACAAGTTTTCCATCATAGCAGGATGCCCTTTCTCAGTGGCCCTAGCCAAAGTCTACCTGTGGCGGCAAACCTGCAACCAGATCTACCAGATCCACCCCAGCCTGGAATGGCAGGCCCCAGACATGCACCAATGGACAGCACCAGACATACCCAATGGGCAGTAGATTTCACTGACCCTGACCTGCCCTGGGAATTGACTGAACCCACTCAGCAAAAAGACACAGACAGCACTTAGAGAAGTCAGATTCCACTGAGATCCCCATACTGGACATGGTGGTCCAGGGTGCTCTTTTCAATCATGCCTGGTATGGCCTGGACAGACCCTGCCCTCTATGCCAGCACCCAGAAGACACCCTCTACCACAGGCTACGGCAATGCCCAGATATGTTGAAGCACCATCCCATTCCCAGAGTTTGGGAATCCCACGTAGCAGACAACAGCTACTGGCGCAGAGGTATTCCTCCAAAGTCAATATATGAAGTTCCAGGAGGAGGCTTAGAACAAGTAACAGGCACAGGGTTATGGGAACCACTCCAACCCATTCCCACCACAAACCTGGTCTTTGGCACTGATGGGTCAGGAGGACCAGCTTCCAAAGACAAAAGACTCAGACAATGCAGCTTTGCAGTAGTTGCCTTAGACAAGAACACCTTGCAAGAAGTGGCCACACTCAGAGGCAGCGTCCAAGGCACCCAGACAGTGCCCCGAGCAGAAGCCACAGCACTCCTTTACCTTCTCAAGTACACCACTGGACCAGTGGAAAGCAGCATTGATGCACAGGCAATCCTCAAAAGATGGAGAAAGCTTCCACAACCACAGGCCACAAGTAACATGGACCTTTGCAGGCCACTGAGCACACACAAGCACCATAGGGGTCAGCAAACAGTGCTCCACTGGGTTAACAGTCACCAAACCCTGGAACACTTTCAAGCAAACAACCCAGATCTACCTCCCTGGATCTGGTGGACAAACCACAAGGCAGATGCAGCAGCAGAGCAATATGCAACCCACCTTGCAGAAGAGCTCAACCTGGCCAACAAGGTTTGGGCAGCAAAATGGGTAGATGGCAGACAATACAAAATCCAACAGAGGCTAGTGCAAGTGGTCAAGTTCTGGCTTGAGCAAAAGGAGGAAATCCCAGGACTAGCCAAACCACTAAAGCCTCACAGCAATCCCAAGCTTCCCACCAGGAAGGAGTTGATAGAACACCTCCACACCACCCACACACAGCATTTGTGGGGCACCATTGACCAGAAGCTACATGGCCCAGAACGCAGCTGCAACAGATGCCACATCAGAGTCCTTTCATACTGGACCAACACCAAGGCCAACAGAGTGGCACAAGCACCCTGCCACACACATGGCAATGACTACCCCACAGTCCATCCGAGCCATGACCTGGGGTGGACAGGCGCAAGGCACAGATGCAAACACTGCAGAAAGCAAGCTACCACAGGGCAGCTGATCCTAAAGGAATCCTGGTTGAAACCCTGCCCAAGGCAGAAGGGAAAGAACTCCTTTTGAGCCTAGAAGAATACCTTCTGAGCTAAGTCAGCTTTGTGTTGCAGAAGAAAAAAGTATTGGTGGGTGTTTTGGGCGTCCGCCGCTCTTGGTCGAGGAGTCTGCGGGGCCCTGCGGGGCCCTGCGTGGTTTGGGGTCGAAGACTCCTTCAGCGAGGGAGGCTGAGAATGCTCTTGGTCGTGGGATGGTGCTAGGAAGAAATAGGTTTTAGCTTTTGGGGAAGGTATTATACTAGGTATAGTATTGGGTATAGTATAGTTGAAGAATGTGGAGGATTGAGCAGGCGCGCTGATAACCCCGTCTTAAATTCAGTTGTTGTAGAAAGTATTTGCGTGATTCCATGGCTGACAGGTCACGAATCTGGTCACTCTAAGTGTCCCACAAGCCAAGCCCATGACCAAAGAGGTTTGTTGATGGCTCCAGTGCTGATTGGTTCACGTCGCCGTCGCCAGTGCTCTTGCGGCCCGAGCTCGATCAGGCTCTCCATCAGCACTTCGCATGTCGATCGATCCCCCAGAGACCTAGAAGAAGCCACCAATCGACCTGGTCTTGGAGTCCAAAAAAAGGGGAATCCTACATGATCCTACTACCTATTTAAGCTAGGCACTGGGGAAGACGTGGAGGGGTACCTCTTGTGATGGGGTCAAGGACCAACTGGCATTGGAGTACATAATATGGAACCACTGCCCCCTGCCCCGCTTCAACCAGACCTGCTGTGATGCAGTTGCTCAAGAGCCTCAAAAATTGGTTTCTGGGGATCAAAACACCCGGTCCGAGCCCAACGAGAGCACTTGATGAGTCCCGGCAAATCGCCTTCTTTTTGTTTCAACACCAGCACGTCGCCCCATCTGACGTAGTCGCAGTTCGTTTGGACTGATGCTTGACTCGATGGAAACCTGATGTTTGCTACATTTGAAGGGTGAGATTTTGTGTCGACCTTGGCTTACCGTGCCTGTGCACGTTCGCGGATGGTCCGATGTGGAGAAAGTGAGAGCGGATGGTCTCACGGTCTCACGGCGTCGGAGAAAGCACATGGACCAGATGTCGGAGAAACCACTTGGAGGGACCGGATGTCCACGCGGGAGTTATGCTGCAACGAAGGTGTTTCAGTGGATTCCCCCGCGCTGGGAGAGAGTTGGTTGGAGGGATCCAATCGGAGTTCGGTTGTTGTATGTTGTGATTGAGTATAGCTTTCCTGTGTCCTATCATTTATCATGTCCTATCAACTATTTCCCTTGAAATCAGCGGGAGTTTTGGAGTGGTAGCTTCACTTGCAGGTTTAGGGCGGTGAAACATGAATCTTGCAAACTTGATGAGGTAGCAGGTAGCAAACACCACCCATGCGTGACCTTTTTTTTGAAGTGTACATGCAGACCACTATGCAGACCTTTTGCCAAGATGTTGGTCCTGCACTGTTGCAGAACGCCACTCAGATCTATCCGTGCTGCCAAGGTTGCGAAATTGTAATGAATTCGTTCGAAGCTTTGCTGCGGCAGCACCGGCCGTCTCACATCCAGTGACGGAGGAACGCCACGTTTCCGAGCACGAAGCGCGAAGCTGACATAGATCGGGAGAGTCAGGATCGAGGTCTAGAGTCTAGAGCAACGAAAAACACCATGTGGGTTGAAAGTGACGGTGAACCCCTCAGCCCAGTGGGTGAAAAATACGTGGGTGAATCAGTGCCGCAGATGCGGACGACATGACGATGTCGTCATGTCGCGTGATACTATGTTGCTCCAATAACGATGTTCTAAGACGACTCCATATGGAGGCTTTGTGAATCCAGGCTGTGAACCGATTTTTCACGTCGAGCTGGCACCAGGCCCTTTTCCATTCGAGGTGTGGGTGGAAAGGTGTCCTTGACCCTCGCGGTGTTCCATTTGCGACCCAAAAAATGCATTCCCCTGTCGTCCTCTTTGGCTGATGATTTGGTGGTCAAGGAAGTGGAGCCAATACAGTTGTTCCTCCCCAGAGAAGGTGGTTGGCGGTCTGACTAACTTCTGAGCAATTGATTTCCTTGATTTTCTCGTTGAGACTGGAAATTCCAGGCACCTTTTCCCTGACCCAACTCACAGTCTGGGTTGCGTATACTAGTAGTATATAATATAGATTAATATAGTATATATACATGCATGCATATATATATATATTTATTTAGATCTATACAGTATATTACCTATAAAACCTGAACTCCTTTTTTGGACCACCAACCACTCAAAATATGGTCCTCTCCGATCATCATACTGAAAAATATGTAACAATGCGATCCTTTCCATTCAAAATATGGTCCTTACAAAACAAAAAAAAAACGAATCAGAGATCATTGTACTGAATTCTGGACAGGCTCCTCCTCAAAGTCACTCGCTCCCCGAGAGACCCAAACTCGCGAATGGTCCTTGCTGATAGCAGCTGGGTTCAGAGCCCCCCATGAAAAAGACACCGTTCATGTTGCTTGCTGGTTGCCCGTGCCAAACATCTTTTGAACATATGTACATATTCCATGTACTTAAGGAGAGCAGGAGAGTTCGGGTGAAATCTGTGGGGAAGCTGGATCGTTAGACCGTTGGAAGGATGCGACATGGGTGTGTCTCAGTAAACCTGTAACAGTTGGTAAACAACTATCACTATTTTGGAGAAAGGCCTGCAAGTTGAACACCATCCACTGTTACTAGTAGTATGATATTGGTATATATATACATATATTATCGTTATATATATATATATATGTGTCTACCAGTATATCGTCAAGACCCCTTGCCAAGGGCCCCTGCGGTCGACATTTTGCGGTCCTTTTGGATGCCTTTGAGGGCCTGCTCGCATGCTAGATTCTGGCAGAAGCGTGACGACCACTGGCAGTTTGGTGATTTTAGTGCTTGGGCAAACTGGAGGAACCGACGGAGTTGGTGCGAGAAGACCTCTCACCCGGTTTTCATGAAGCATCCGGGATGTTTGAGCAAGTTAGATTTGGATCCGAGCAAATCTCAGTTGGTGTCAATGTCGGCATTTTTAGGTGTCAAGTAGGATCTTTTATAGCTAGTTTCAACTTAGCTCAACCACTCTATCCTGTTGTTTTGTGAAGACCTGTGACCCAACTTGATACCCTCGTTTCGTTGGGTCACTCGGGCCTTGGAAAAGTCTGGTGTACTGCACAAAAAGGGAAGATCACTTTAAGGAAGCGATTGTGTACTGCAGCTAATAGCAGCTTGGGATGTATTCTTGGATTTGAACTGCGATCTGCCAGTTGTCTTTAGCTGGGGACGCTGGAGAAAGGGACAGCAGCGGGACGTTCATGGCAGAGATGACCCTGTGGAAATGGACCTCACACATGAAACTCGTGAACATCGAGACTCTTTTTAGAGTAGTTGTTGGCATGGTGCTCCACTTTTTTCGGCCCTGTGAATTCCTTTTTTGCATAGCATTATCATTGGTGTTCATAATATTGTCACTTAATTTGCATGACATGGTCATCGGCTTGACAATGTTGTAATCGGATGACCACGTGATCAATTCGGGGTGGGGGAAGCGGGGAAAATTATAGGGTTCAGAAAAGCTGTCATCGGTGTTCATAACGTTGTCAACGTTTTCACAACATTTTGTCAACGGATTCATGAGACTGTCATCGGTTTCACAACATTATCATATTGGATGACAATGTTATTAAGTTGGAGTGGGGTGGGGTGGGCATTGTCAGCGGTGTAATTGTCATGTATTTCAACAGTATCATCGGTTTCCTGACATTGTCCTCAGCACAGCATTGTCAATTGGTGTCATTTTAGCCCTTGCATGCGATCATGTCCTTCTCATGTTAAACTCTAACATTACTGCTTCTTGTCGGGAAAAACACGAAAAGAGCTGTGGTTTAGACATGTCGCGGACGTTTGGGGCTACCATGGGCTATTGTTTATTAACCCAAGTGTTTGGAAACCACTTAAGACCCAACTCAAACCAGATTTTGTTTTTCCCACAGCGACTCACTGACACACTCTCTTTGCCTCAGTTAGCCGCTGTTGGCCTGCGTTCCACAATCCTCTTGGGGGCAAATTTAAAGTGCCCTGAGTGGCTCAAGCCACAGATCAAAGGTCCATATGTGTTGAAGACGGGCTTTCACCCAACTCATCTCTCCAAATTCTTCCTGACTCCCAGTTGCATGCTTATATACATATGTATATCCTTTCTGGCTGATTATATATAATATATGTGTATGTATTATACATGTGACAGTATGTATATATATATAGTAATGATATATATATATATTATATTGAAACATTTTGATACAAATAAATGCAGTGCGCATAGGCTTTGCACAACATACAACTGTTTTTCACCCCTTCGTACAGGCAGAGTTGATCTGTCAGTGCTCTTCGAGCCTCCCGTGGACGCGCGGAGCAGCGTGAATCCAAAAAGGCGCTGCGCCGTTTGCACCACAAGGGACCACAGCGCGGTGTCCCTCCATGAGACACGAAGAAGCCGGGATTGACATCATACAGCATACATGTTTCTCACCAGTCCAATTATACCCTGAGAGAAGTCATACATGCAGTGACTTCTAGGATTTGGGAAGTTATCGACTTTCCGAGGTGGTTTGTCACAGTACGCGCGTTTTCTGTTTTTTTGGGTTGCACGTTGAATCGAACCACAAGAAATGGAACGATGAAAAGCATCGATTTTCTATGATGTTCTTTGTACGTTAAGTATGTTCATACCGAAGTACCTTAAAAATACGAAAGTCTCAGGTACTTCTATTAGTCTGTAAGCATTTTCTAGCAAGGTTTGTGGTTGTTTGAGGATTCTGAACTGAACTAAAACAATCAAAGTATCGGCCAAAGTGCTCAGGAGTGGGTGCTTTTTCGCTTTCACTCTTCCATCTCCCACTCTTCTCTTTGGCCCTCAGTGGGAGACGGTCTCCGGGTTTTTGCGCCGCGGAGCCCGACGGTCTCCTGCTTTGGTGGGCGAAGCGAACGGCAGCCATGGTGCCCTTGGAAGATGAAGAAGGCCAGAGCTTCCGTCAGACTTGTTTCGAGGACGGCCGTCTTTGGAGCGGTCGGTTGATAGTCTGTGGTGCAGCCAAGCTCTTTAGCCAGATGGGCATGATATTAAAGTAGGGAGACTTCCCAGGTCCGAGGCGACCCGACCCCAATTCAGAAAGCATGAGGAGGGGTGCTGTTCCAGGGGGGTTTCTTGACACCTTCGCCTCAGGAATTCGTTGGAGCCGATGGCTCAGGGTTCGCACGAGGTGATCCGTCCGTTCATCTAATGTCTCCCAGCAGTCCCTCCAACACCATAGCTGTCAACCCTAAAGTTTGGAAGGACAAAGTGTGGATCCCTTGCAGTTCTTCTGCTTTTGTGTTTGTTTTTTTTGCTTCCTCCCGGGCTTGACGTTCCCGAACCACACTCCCGAACCACAGACGATGAACCACTCGGGAGGTTTTCAGCTCATCTCAGCGGAGATGCTGGTCAGGCAACCGTTCCGGCCACGGGGCAGTCGACGGACAGGGGAGACGCACGGCTCAAGTCAAACCAGGACGTCACGATGATCCTCAGAAAATCGGAGTTGGCCTGTGCAGTGGATCTATATATATATATGGTAGAATGCCACAGCGCATGTTGTTTTTGGGGTTGAGTTTTTTTTTGAGAATTGATTTCTTCGAAGATTTGGGTATCCTGCCCGAAAATGGGGGAAGAGTTTGCAGGACCAGGAGTTAAATAATGTGTTTGTTGTTAAGGTTCCAGAAATTCGGAGGTAGGCCCAGTTTAGACCAACAAAATCATTTGCTTGGGTTGTTTCAGACCTCTCAAATTCGGGGACACTGCAAACTACACGCCACAAGCGCCATGTTGGGAAGCAACCGTGTTGTCCGTTGTCCAAGTACCATCAACCTTTGGAGAAATATAGATAGGTTGGGTCAGCGGACCTACCTGACTTACCTGACAGTTTCATGAATTTATTGTTATTGTTGGATTCTTCTATTTTATTTCCGTCACGGATGTGCACATTGGAGTGTGCAGATTGACTCTTGGGCAGAAAAGCTAGCTGAGAGGTTGTTTGAAGCTAACTTGTTCTCGAAGAGGTTGCCTGGGGTGTGTAAGTCTTCGAGACGTAGTCCTCATGCCTGGTGCTCGCCCGGCACCAGTGAGCAGCGGGTGATGGAGGCTGCTCGCCTCCTTGGCCTTGGACGTCCAAAAAAGTAGGATGAAAGGCAGCTTTCAGCCTCAAAGCACTGACTGAGACTGATCTTCTTTAGAACTTTAGAGGGTGTAGTTAGTCCGGTCATGATGTGTTTGTTTCCGGCTGGAACGTGGAACTCGCCTCCAGACACAAACCGGCCAACCAGGATGGACTGCGGAGGCTGGGCGGCCGTGGTTCGTCTTGAAGAGAGCTTTATGATCCAAGCTTCCACTTTGAGGGCTTTGTGGAGCTGACACCCCTTAAAGCTGTGTTGTATTTGCTGACCACAAAATCCAATACAACCTTACTGTAACCCAAGAAAACCGCTATGTTATTCAAGATCACTTTTCACATCTGAGAAGTACACCTAAGTCCTAAGTAATCATAAACCAATATAAAACATCATCTCTTTTTCTACGCTGCAGCCCAGCCAAACAAGCATAAAGGTCGATGGGTTTCAGTGGGTATTTTAGTCGCATGTCTATTTATGTGCATGTAATGTAAGTGATGTATGCATGATCATCTTTATACTTTCTGTTAATTTGTCTCACTTGTGAACATTGCTTTTGCAACAATTCATGTTTGTTGGTTCACCAGATCACAAATGAAGCCTATGTCCACCGCATCATCCAAACAAGCAAAGAACAGGGGGCACTTGACCATCCTCCCGCGTACTAGGCCAGCTTCGTGGTCAGTTCTGAAGCTCAAGCATATAGAGGAACCTACGAATATCACTCCGACTCGATAGCATCGAAGTGGAACACCTGGTCATGGAAGCTCGTCTTCCTCATAAACCATGCCATCCACTTCCATAATAGTGACTCTTCCAGGTATGACTCACCAATTCATCACACGAGTGTATTTTTCGGTAGGGGAGAGACCCCCCCATTCGTTCCGAACGTTCGGAGGACTGCATAGACTGGTGTCTACCCAGCCAGGGGCGAGATGGAGGGGGTCTCGCCGAATGCAGATCCGATACACCCACATCGACCGAGATGGATCGATATTTGTTCAGGCTTGGTGTCCGAGTGGCGCCTTGAAACAGAAGAGATCCAGGTCACTCAGGAGAGCGACTTGGTTGCGGGCCGGAGAGGGAAACTGGACAGGTCAAACCTGCGTAGCATGTGGTGACAGAACGAAGCACAACAGATCACACCCGAACTTGAGAGCATTGGGCGTATGATTCTTTAGGGGCAAGTTGAACCGGGTCCCAAGCTTCTCAGGAGAAAGAAGGTGTTTTCATCCAACTGATTTCAGGAAACATGTCCAAAGAGATCTAGGAAGATGTTCAGTTATACTACTTGCAGGTTCGAAAGCCAATACATCTAAGGCCGATAGTCCAAGGTGTTGGACATTAACGAATACATTCTATATATAAATTTTATTTAAGGGGCTGACGCCCACCAGCGGGCCAGCAGGCCCTTTGGAGGAGAGGATATGCAAGGATGGTATTGGAAAGCGGTCGTTGTTATTGGACTTGTAGTTGTGATGGTTGCTGGGGGTGTTGTTGTTGCTGTTGGTGGTTGCGGTCGCTGTGGTTGTCAGAGGATATGCGAGGAGGGAAGACTGAACCTCCTAGACTCCTTATTTAGTGGCACCTCTTATTTAAGGAGTCGGACATAAACAAATTAAAGGGGTCTAGGCTCGTTAATTTAAGGTGCCTTTTTTAAGGTGTCTAGATGTTGTTGTTTTCATTTGAACAATTGAAGTGAATCCTTCACAGGAGTCGAAAGTCTTTGATAGGATTGAAGAATTTCTTCACAGGCTTTGGGTGATTCCATGTTGCATTTTGGATCCACAGTCCTTTACATGTGGGGTTACCATAACTCCTATAACATTAGCCCCAACTCCTCAGTCACTTGCCGGTAGTATACATGATCGTATAGACATGCAGAGGGAATGACTCACATCGACTGACCTATCTCGACCTATTGTTCGACCTTTTCGGCCGACTAGGAGGAAGCACCCCAGCAAGGCACGTGCGACACTGAGGGACTGGAGGTGCTGGATAGACGTGTTTTTTTGTTTTTTTCCATAGAGTAATTAGTGTGATTGTAGAAGTGTATTTGCATGCATATATATATACATACCACATCTACTTATTATAACACACTGTATGTAACTCACACCGGCTGACACATAAAGACCGGAGACGGTGGCAGACTGACCCGGCCGATGGCTGATGACTGTTTGGTTTCGACCGTGTTGGCAGCGGAGATCGATGCCACAAAAGGGAGATGTTGACGTTGAGAAAGTGGTGACCTCAGAGGCTATCTACAGCTAACAGGTGTCTAAAATTGTGACCTCAGTGGTCAAAACTGTTGGATTGATGAGGCTTAGATTGGTTGAAACTGCACGGGACAGGATCCAGTGGATGAAGTGCTAGCGCTTACTGCACAGGTTCAGTTGGGGATGGATCATTGGAATGAATGAAAGAGACTTTGAGGTACCAATGACTTTACTGCAACAAGGCCAATGACTTGCCAAGCCGACACCCAGATCCGAAAGAAACGATCTATTCAGCGGTACACCGGCGAAGCTGGGCTACCAACAGCGATCTGGGACACCAACAGCCAAGGGTTTGGGGTTATGGTTACGGTTCAATTTATGTTGAGTACACTCCCTGAAGAACATCATTTGGTGGAAGTGGACCGCGACCGCCCTGAAGAACATCGGATTTCCAGGGCCGGCGGCTATAGGATGGCTCGCCGGGTTCCCGGGCCATGCACGAAACATGATCATTCGGAGTGTAGGTATGGAACAAGTGAACATTTGGACACCAAAATCAGGCAGTGTAAAAGAATCACGGACGGCAAGTGATGTACTCTTTGCTGACCTGTGACCTTTACTCTAACTGGAGTCTAAATATGTCTAAATGACTTACTCCCACATCCAGTGGTCACTTTTGGGTCAAACACCACCGCCGGCGCGGAGCGACGGCCGGTGGCCACCGTGGACGTTTGATTACAGCAGCAGTGGAAGCAGAAGGCGAAGCAATGGCATCAGCATGGAGAAGGAGCCTAACAAGTCTTATCCCAGCTATTACAGAAAACCATAGCAGTTGTAAATTAAGTCCAACAAGTCCGCGGATATTATGTGTACATGACCGTACTGGCAAACAGTTGATATATTTGGTTGACAGATCATTACAGACCGTTGTATGTGCAAAACAGGTTGCACATTTCTTGGGGTCCCTCATTAAGGCCCTTTCTCATGTCAAAGGCGAGGTGAAGTTGACCATGTGCAAAAGCTTGTGCATCTGTCCTCCTTTCTTAAATAGAGGCCAATGACCTCTTAGTATTCTTTGCACCAGGGACGGTCACCATGCGTTTTCCGGCTGCAGGCTGTAATAAATGCCGCTTGGAGGAGGATCCACGCGAGATGAAGGAGGGATGGATGTGAAACCAGTCTGGGAGGTGAGGGAATTGCAGAGCTAAACACTTCAGGTGTTGGGTTATTTTTACATCAATATATATATATACCTCAAACCTCCGATGGTTGCGTTTTTCAGCCTCTTAGCAAAGAGGCTCAAATGTTAGCCTCTCCATTCAAGAGTTGCCGCTTAGAACAAAAACTGCCTCTCGTGTTTTTCTGGTAGAAGGGAATCTTGTCATTTGTAATGTTTTTGGTGGTCTTCCGCTGCTGCTGCCGACGGCTATCAACATGATAAAAGAGTATCGGTCAAGCCCAAGCAAACAGAGTTTCATCATGCTTGCTAGCAACTGCGTCCAAACCCAAAGCTGCCGTTTGAGTTCAGCATCAGGCCCGGCGTAACTCTCCGAGGTGTTTGGCGTTTGGAGGTCTTTCCAGGCAGAGTTCATAGGAGTAGGCAGTTGCTGGATTTGCAACCTGAGCGCCTGCAGCCGGCAGAAAACAAAGCTAAAATGTTCAGCCAGGAAATGTTCAGACCAAAACACTGACTAGAGGTGAGTATCAATACCTATAGAAACGAACAGCCCCACCTGCGGTTGTTGCAGCTCTGACATCAGGGTTGCATCGTCACCCTCAAGTTTGTCCACATCTTTCTCTTCTTTCACTAACGTCAAACCAGCCATCAGGGTCGAACTCAAAAAGACACGGGATGGAAGCTGATACGCCATTTCCCCTTTCGATTAGAGACGAGCCTGAAAGCGGCAACCTGTCGACTTAATCAAAGACTATGCCAAAAATTCATGACCTGGGAATTCCGCCGCTTACCCGGGAAGTTCCGCCTCTTACCCGGGAAGTTCCGCCTCTCGTTGTTTCATGTGTTTCATGATTTTGCATATGTTTCATGCTTTTCATGTGCTTTCATGTTTTCCCGTGTTTCGTGTTTTTCATATGTTTCATGTGCTTTTTTTCATGTGGCTCTCCTGTGCTTTCATGTTTTTAATGTGGCTTTCATATGTTTCATGTTTTTCATATGTTTTAGGTTTTTCATGTGGCTTTCATGTGTTTCATGTTTTAATGTGTGTTTATCAAATTGCGCGATATCATGTTCATACTTGCAGTTTTCCATTTGGATTGGCCTGCAAAAAAGACCCCCACAAGTCCGGTTCGACCTGCCTGAAATGCAGGTTTTGAAGGGGGAAGCCGGACTTGTGAGGGTCATTTTTCGCAGGCCAATCCAAGTGGAAAATTAACAGTTCATATATATCTTCAGTTTCATGTTGTGTGCGCTCACTTTTCCACAGTGAGTTATCATGCCTTCATGTGCTTCATGTGTTATCATGCTTGAACCGTTTTAATGCATATTGATTTATGTTTTGGTTCATGGTTCGGGGTTTGTGGTGTTTTTCCACTTGGAAAGCTTCATTGTTATCACGGTTATCATATGTTCTATCAACATAACTGGGGAGAAATCTATGTAAACAAGAATCGCCTCTTGCAACAAAAATTGCCTCTCAGTTCCTAGAGGCGCCTTCTAGGTTGGAGGCGCAAAAAGTGCAGCCCTGGGAAGATTCAGGTATACAAACAATCAGTACTAGTACCCTGAGCTTCGAATGATCTTGAAATCCAACGTCGAGGGGCTTTGACTGTTCTAGAACGGTTTGACTTGTATTTTCAACGACGTGCTGGAATGTCACTCTTAGCCCTTGGTGGCTCAAACATCTACTAGATGAACCGGGCGCGTGGAAAGCGTCCTGAACTTAGTTATAGCTCACCCAAACACCCCAAGTCCTTTTTCCAATCCTGCATGTGGCTCCGAGGCATGTTGGCATGCGAAGCTGCTTCACGAAGTGCCCCACTATGTGCTTTAATTTGGCAAGCAGTTTAGATCCTGGCCTTTTTGTACATTCAACATCTCGTAGCATTTTTGGTCTCAGCAAAGAGGGTTGAAAGATCTAAGTAATGGCGACATCCAAGCAGTTCAAATGGGCCCAGCGGCATTGCAAAGACGACTGCATTCAAAAAGTCATGGCTTCTTAGCAGCATCGATTTAAACACATGGTACATGAGTGAGGCACCTAATACATGTATTTCGAATCCTTAAATTTGTACTCTTGATCGATGTGGGGCACTCCTGGCGTGATACATGATCACCAAATTCAGGACTGGCTCACTGCCGACGTCCTCACCAACGAGGCGCTGCACTGCCTGGTCCAAGAGAAACAGTCGACGAAGAAGGCGGGGTGCGCACTATTCTCAAATGATCATGGTGTGTGTGTGCACATTAGACCACTTATTAAAGCAAATTTGCCGCTAGGGCCAAGAAGTTCCTTATTTTCATCTTCGAATGGAAGGGAAGAATGTGTTCAACGACGACTGCCTGGATGAGCAGGCTTGCCATCATGTCCTATATATCTTGGAACTCATTGTGGTGAACCTGTGCACCAGAGAATATACACACAGTTTTATCTGCCATGCATAGGTGCAGAAGAATTATACTCGCTTGGAATCCTGGTTCTCAAAATTTGGCCGCGCAACTCCTTCACTGAAGGAGATAGAGGTCAGGCACTGATACACATTTTTCAAAACTATGTCATTTTTGGATGCCGTATACTGTCGTCGATATTAACCTCGAATCAATTAATTGCAGGCGGCAATCCTCCAGATCCATGAGACTCACAACATCCTCTCGGCTACCACAGTTGGTGGCCTCAAGGCTCTAGTTCATTTATTGATTCGACAACTTTATTCAAAACAATTTCGAAATCATACAATTTTTTTGGGGTCAAACTAGACTTGCTAGGAGCAAGCCGCTCTGTGCAGTTTGAACTGGAGAGTGCTGGTGGCCGATATCCTGGTGATGGAGCGAAGGTCTCAGGGATCAAGGCGATGCCATGATACTTTGAATATTTTTCATTTGCACCATCTGCCAGGCAGGGCTGGTACCATCAGCAGAATTCCAGGCTGAAGGACATCATTCGAAGCGTGTCTGGTTTGCGAAGCAAGCGGACATCAAGCTCATCATTGGAGGCGCTGGGTGACTCGACGTTCGTTCAGAATGAGACATGTTGGACTGTCAGGGTGAAGCACCAAAGCCCAAAGTGATATGCATCGAAGACTCCCAGCCGGTTCTATACTCTCCAGATTCACAGCCCATGGAAGAATCCCAACCTGCACATGAAGAATCAGAACCGGTCGAAGATGCTCAAGAAGATTCGCAGGTGGTTGGGACAGAGCTAGACGATTCGCAAATAGAGGAACAGGATGAAGATGGCATTGAGCCATGTGATGAGGAACGACCATCAGAGGAGCCGACAACTTCGACATCTGGATCAGTTCCAACCCAAACCCCATCTACAATGAGCCCTGGCCACGAACCAGCAGATGGGGCAGAAGTGGCTGAAAGTCAGGAGGAGGATGGGAGTGATCCTGCTGACCCAGAGGTCGTAGAGATCACATGCCCAAAGGAGGCAGAGGTTGAGGAAGAAGAGGAGGAAGAAGAGGCAGAGGAGGAAGAAAAGGCAGAAGTGTGCCCCGAGCCTGGAGCTGCAGACTATGTCGAGGAGGAACGAGAAGAAGTGGAAGAAGCAAATGAGGAAGAAGAACAAGTAGAGGATCTGGAGGAAGATGCTGGAGAGGAGCTGGGTGAAGAAGGATGCGCCGAGGGCGGACAGGAAGAGGAGGAATTAGAGGAAGATCCTCTGGTGGATGAAGATGGTGCTCCTGAGGAAGTGGTGGAGCAGGAGAGTCAGCAGGAGCATGAAGACGAAGACATGGAGTGCGAAGGTGAAGAAGTGCTCGACGCCGAGGGCTCTTCCGGTGAAGTGGAGGATGCTAACATGAAGAGGCTCTCCCGAATGCGTTGGTTTTGGAAGCCCTTTGAAACTGGATTCAGAAGACGATTTGGCCATCGGCCATCAAAATCATCAACACCTCTTCGAAAGATGAAACAATTGGATATCCGGCTATACTTCTTGGTGAGACGGCTTGCTTTCAAAGTCGCAACGCGCAGGCCTGAAGATCAACATGTATCTGGCCAGAAGGTGCGCTGACAATTCTGTATTTTCTTGCACAAGTCTCAAAAACCTTAGAGGCGAATTCGAATATGAAAGAAACTGATCGACATGCTTGAAGCACATTCAACTCACAAATTCATATACATGATTTCTTTTCATTCAACACCACTTCGAAGGTACATGGACTTCCAGTTATAAACGCACCCTCGACACTGAATTTGCCGAAGTGGAAGAGGAGGATGAAGGTGCTGAGGCGAGTGATGAAGAGTACGTTGCAAAGAACAAGAAAAAGGTTGTGAAAGGTGCATTCAAGGCGAGTCAGGGTCATGTCTATAGAGTCACAGCTAGCTAGCTTCAAATTCTTGTCACCAGGATCGCAAGCCGCTGCTCAACGAGATTCCAGAGGCGCCAAAGGAGGCAACTGCAATTTGTGAACAAGTTCTTAGCAGCCTCCAACTGGAGGATAAGGACACAGATGAAAACATTGTAAAGGCCGGGGCATTCGATATCGCGAATATATGTAATTCACAGTGCCGACCTCCTTGATGTACGTGTTTGACCTGACCTGTACAGGCAACCCGAAAATTGAGGAAGGCCATGAAAGAAGACAATGGTGAGGGCGGTGAGGGTGAGGGTGATGGCCAGGATCAGGTGGAACCCGCCCGTGGCAGGGGCAGGGGGAAAGGGAAAGGTCGAGGGAGAGGGCGAGGGAAAGCTTCTGGCAAAGGTCGTGGCAAGGCCCCCCCAAGTCCCAAAGCCCGAAGTGCAGCATGCCGATACACCGCCTGCTGAAGCTGAGCAGGCTCCGGCACCAAGGGTGTCACGGAAACGTGCATCCAAAGCAGTCGAATCTTCAGGGGCCACCCCTGAGGCACCTGTAGCAGAGACCCAGCAGCCAAAGCGCGCGCGTGTCAAGTGCAAGCACGCCAAGCCATCAGAACTTGCCGATCTCACAGAAGGGTCACAGGTGTGGGTGTTTAGCACGCGTACGGTATATTGTTCTTATACTATTTACAGCCTGGCCAGGTGATTGCTGCTATCAAGGCACTCAGCCTTCCGGATCTTGAGTTGGATTCAGTCAAATGCAATGTCAAGCCAGGAGCTTGGAGTGATGTGTACGTGCTATTTTTAAAAATAGACCCTCGCGAAATTCAATAATAAATTTTAGATCGAGCTTATTAAAAAAGCGCAGTACGCCTCGCCTGACAATGACTAGGTGTGTGAGCGTGCGTCCGCCATCATCCAAGAAGGAGATTCTTAAGGAATATAGCGCTATCCAGATTCTGTGTGATCCGCTCCTGGGATTTAAGCTTGATGCGTGTTCCACAACGACGGTGCATGTGCGTATATTATCAAGCATGAACAAAACTTGATCGAGGAAATTGCTGACCTTCTATGTCTACCGGTCTCCTGAAGATTGCTGGCAATATGTGCAGAAGTATGGGTACAAAGTGAACAACACGAAAAAGGGGGTCACTGTCAACATGGGTGTTGGGATTGTGAGATCGCTACTAGAATGCAACTGGCTAGTGCTAGCTAGCGCTAGCTGTTTGCAATGTGAATATACATATGCCGTGTTTTTTTTCCCGACCGACAGTCTGTCCAATCCCAGGTGGACTTTGGCCCGCCTCTTTGCTGGATGGGTCGCGCATGAAGAGATTGCTGAGAGCCTGAAGTAGGCACATTTCACCATCGAGTGAGAAGCTGGGTGGTAGCGGCCATAGTTCCAATACCAATCATGGTTTAACATGTTGGCAACACACCCAGCTGTGAGTGAGCCTGTATAGCTCACGAAATCAGGGGCAATTCCATATGTGTGAAAGCACGTATGCGACCGGGCAACTCCACACCGCCAGGGAAGAAAATTTGTTCTACATCGACATAGTCTTGCAAGATGTTTGACTTGCATGCCATTTAATTTGTAGTATTTACTGGATCGTGTCATCCCTTTCTTTGAGGGCTCACAGCTTTGCACCGCGGGACAACCTGACAGCATGATGCACCCATTGACCCTAAGCAGTCGTGGGGTCCACCTCCTCATGACGCTGGGGGTGCCAATGATCCTGTCAGAGCCTAAGTCGTCATTCATCGAATTCCTTAAAATGAGACATCCAATGGACCTTGATCAGGCTGCATTGCGCTGACTATATATGTCAAACCACAGCGCCCTCATCAAGCAGCTCTCGGCGAGCCATGCCCTCATGATCACCCCGTGTTCTTTTAGAACTTAGCAGCTCTTCCATCAGGATTTGGATGTCTTCGAGATGTTCAGTGGGGTTGGACAGATCTATTCCCAATCTGGTCCAGGGCTTGGGGACTTTGCAAACACACCAACATATATATTTAATGGATCGACTTCGGACACTTCCCAATTTCACTGTGTTTTGGTCACCCTGCCGAAACCTCTCACTGCCCAGGCATGCAAGGCCTGAAGTCGTTCTGACCTTAAGCTTGGAAATGATTTGTGCATGGATCCGGAGTTTGATCAGAGTGGATGTATGCAATATAAGGGATTACTACGATGTGGTTTCCCGTGATGGTGATATCAACAACCTGGCTACCACGTCAGAACCTCAAAAGAGATCAGTGAGAGCAAAATACTAGCGCATGCGCACTTAGGCCAGGTTTTCTGGCGGCGATCAAGTCGACATTACGATTGAAGCGTGGAGGACTATTGTGGGGCGGCGTCCCTTGCAGTATGCTTGTCTTCATAAGTCTAGGGACGTCAAAGCGGTCACTGCGGCGGTTGATGGGGAATAATATGAACGAAAAAGTTGCTATGAGCAATTTGTTGCTGACACGATTTAGCCTACTGTGCCGCTTAGCCATGGCTCGGTCCGTTTTCTGGGCCATCGAACAACCATCATCATCACTACTACCAAAGTTGCCGCACTACGCAAAGCTCTTGGCACTGTCTGCCCGCATGAAGACCTTCCTTCAAAGGTTGCTGGGGCCCTATCCAATCTTGCCAGTGCCACTAGTTCATGTTTCTTGGTGATGGCTGCCCATCTGCCCAGTTACCTTGGTGCCTATGGCCACTTCACCCAAAAGCCGACAATGGTTTTCGGCACTTGGTCCCAGACTCAAGATGTAGCGCATGTGGCTGATGGTCTCGACGCGTCACCTGAGGCCGAAGATTGGCTTCCTCTACCGCTTTCTGTCCCAAAGGCGCCGCAAGGAACTTGCAGCCCTGAAGAAACAAAAGGACATCGAGGTTGTCAAAGTTTCGTTCAACAAGAGAGGTCAAAAGGTAGTGAGACTCGCACGCAAGTTCTAGATCGAGCTCCTTTAAGTATAGACACTACAGTACAAGTTCAGAACTTCAGATGGTGTGGCCAAGGAGTGGAGGAAAACACCTTCGCAGTACCCAGGCCTACCCTAAGGACTTTGCGAAAAAGGTCGCCAAGCTCCACATCAAAGTGAAGGGGCAAGTGAAGGCCTGGCGGTACGTTCGTTTTTTCTAGCCAAAGACAAACATTCTGGCAGGATGGTGGGCTCCTTCCAGATCTGAACGATGTTGGAATGCTTCCACTGGACAGTGCATGTTGTTGTATGTTGTTGTGATTAATGGCATGTGCAGTTCAAGTTAATTGAAAAATCATCAATTAATGTGTACCTGCACATTTGAGTTTGCGCAGGATGCACCTTACGGATGGAAGCACGGCAGCTTGGGAGAGGTGGAGCGATTCATTAATGATCGGATCAAGGATGGCTCCTATGTTCCGACGTTTCCTTTTACCATGCAGTGCAGCTAGGTCGATTTCTTGAAACCAAGTATGTTGGCCTCCCGCACTCAAACAAAAAAAACTAGTTGATCAGCTGAATTAATTGTTGTTGCCCGTATTCTAGATACATCTCGAGCAGTTGCACTGAAATTAACCGTGCGTGACCTACATGCACGAAACCAATTGGCTAGCCTGCTGAGACTTACATGTCCTGTACATGTGGAAAATATGGCTTGGAATCTGAACATGCTCTTCGCCTTCAAGATCAGCACCAAGTTCATGTTCTCTAAAAAAAACAAGGGGGACCCCTATGTCCGTGAAATCGCAGGGGTTGACCGTGAAATGGCAAGGGTTGACCGTGAAATGACAAGGGTTGACCGTGAAAACGCGGGGTTGACCGTGAAATCGCGACCCCCCATTTTTCTAGATTTATTGCTCAAACAACTTGCTTGTTAAGCACGTTGTGGCCCGACCTGTGCTGTACACTTAGAAGCTGTGTTCTCTCAGTACTTAACTCCATATCGGTGGTGACCATGTGTTTCTAGAGGTCAGAGATGGCACCTGATCCTCCTGGAAACGAAGCAGGAGGTGCCTGTGATGGCCTTCCTAGAACATGTACTTGTTTTTTGCACATCACCTTTGAATTCTGTCAGCTCTTTGGAGGTTCCCAGGTTTTAGAAGATTGGTGGCTACACGATGCATACGTATTGCCAGGCTTATAAATTTCAATATTGAATCGAATCAAATTAAACGTGTGCACATGTACATATATGCACGCGTGCCCTATGCAGGTACAGCGGTCTCGAAAGCAGCTGGCGCACATATAGATTCACAGGTTACTGTGGAATATAATAATGCTGATACCCTGGCCAAAGCAAAGAAAGCAGCACGTCCGAAAGAAGTTGCAAAGCCAGCCCCCCCTGTGAAGCGCACACGCGAAGACCCTAAGACGCAGGCCAAAGCCACAGGAAGCACAGGTCCCATCGCACCTACTGCCAAGTCACCTTCGCAGGCAGTTCCACAGCAGCCTTCAAAAAAGGCCAAGGGACCCCCTCCAGATGCTGCTGCACCGAAACATGCCCAAATCACCCCACCTGCGAGGCAGCCACGTTCAGCATCTAAGGCTGAATCCATCGAATCCAGTGTCGACGCAAAAACAGTCCGTGCAAAGTCAGCAGAAACCAAAGCAGCTCCAGCAAAGCCCAGTGCCAAACACGCAGCAACACCAAGAGCTAAGAGTGCACCCAAAGCCAAAAGCGCACCAAGTGAGCCACCTGAAGCAGCGCCTAAGAGTTGCCCAAAAGTCAAGGCCGCACCAAAACCGAAAGCAGAACCTGCAGCCAAAGCCAAAACAGCACCAGTGGCAGAACCCGAAGCCGAAGCCAAAGCAGCAGCAGTGCCTCAAAAGAAAGCCAAAGGCAAACCCAAACCACCAGCGAAAGCAGAAAAGCCAACTGAGCACCCATCTGCACCAGGCATCGAAAAGGCGGCGGCAGAACAGGCATTGAACCGAGCAAGCACAACCGACATCACAGGAAATCCACCACCGGAAACAGAAGCAGACATAGTTGCCAGAAAAGCACGTGCCAAAGCTCACCACATGCGCTTCCTGCGGTCCTTGCGTAGTCTGTGGCTTAGTATTAAATCCCCATGCGCCCTCAATACGCATCCAGCGACATACGTGTGCGCACTTAGGCAAGACAACACCGGCTGAAATAAGGGAGTCCGCGGCAAATGCAAGAGCAGGCCGGCAATGTACGCACCATGATATATGCACATGCATGCATGTGCGCACGCACACCTTTAGGAAAAAAAGATGATGAAATCGCTGACTTGCTGGAAGACTGGTTTGCTTGTGCTGGTGATTGGGCTCATTCCCGGACTTTTCAGCGACTGACCAATCGCAAGAAGAGACGTCACAGAGTGAAGTATGCCTACAAGACCAAGCTTCAGCTGATGGACATGTCAGGGACCTATATATCTTTGTTTGCGCATGTGCAATCTCTTTGGATTACATGGACGTAGTGTCAATGTGTTTTAAAACTGGTCAACCTTCAAACCCTCCCACAACCCACGCCTGATCATGATCCTCAAATTTCAGGTACAAAGACGAAGACATAGTCGACCTCCTGATAGAGCAGAAAACCGAATGTGGATCTTTTAAAGAACACCCAGATTTCCCAGACATGGAGGCCAACTCAGAAATAAACGTAATCCTCAAACTGTTTGTCGTGTTCTACTAGCTACTTGTTGTACTGGGCACCTGCTTGTGGCTTGGCACATGTACAGGACATGCGTCGGTATCGAGTCTTCGATGAAGAAGCTTCAGAATCTGAATCCGAGAACGAAATTGAGACTGGTGTGCAAATGAGCGATGGTGAATCTTCTTCTGCATCTGAGCCAGCGGCCAGTGCAACTGTGTCACTAGCCAGCATATGTTTACAGATCTAACTAGCTAGCACGGCAATGGTGATATAGGTTGTCAGCTCTGATGTCTCTCGCAGCTCCTGGAAGCGTGCTGGCCACCCAAGGCCTGCAAGTGCAGGCGCGAAGGCGGGTGCAAAGAAAGTCAAGAAGAACAAGAAAAAGAAATCCAAGAAGAAGAACACAAAGAATGAGCAGGTAGAAGAAAAACCAAAAAAGGTTTTGACCTGGATGGCGCAAAAGAAGAAGGTGCCATGGGGTGTGTTTAAAGTTTGTTGAGAACACGCTACAAGTATATAGGGTGCACTTCAAAAACTTCCTCGCAGGCTTTGCAGGAAATCGCCATGATCGTTTCAGAAGCTCCAGTGTGGAAGGATAAACTAAGCAAAGCCAGTTCGTCTGAAACTCAATCCCACCGTGCAGTATAATAGAACCTCTATCACGCCACTGCCGCCGCCATCAACTCGCCCACTGAGGCAGGAACACTTGGTGCATGCATTGGTGCAAGACATGAACGCCCCGCTGGACCTCATCAAGCAAGGCCGCGAGAATCTGGAGTCTGCAAGTACAGACCATGAGGCTCGAGTGACATGTCGTCCATATTGCATGTTCGACCATAACTCTAGGGTGCAAAGTTCACGTGGCTTAAACCTCAAATTTGGATCCCTGTTCAACAGAAAAATGGACCAGGTGGAGGGCTTGCTCACTCAGATCCGGGAGACCATCAACGACTACAAGGAAATTCTGAAGACCGTGAAGAAACATGTACTTTGACCCAATACGTATACATAGAATCATGATCATGACTTGCTTCCACTTTACTTGCTGCTTTAATGGTCAACGGTATTTCTTATATAAACGCAGTGTGCGTAAATGGCTGAGGTTCCAACTGCAAAAGCGAAGGCCGCAGCTAAGTGATAGAGTGGCACGACAATATAGTGGGTCAGCAACCTGTTGAGTGCACAGCCTAGATTACAATATTTTGGAAACCGTGCTCGTATATAATATCTTGAAGAAAGTTGTCAGACACAGCAAGTACGATACGCAGATCCACTTGTGTTGGAGCACTGGCGTGCTACAGCTTAGGGAGAAAATGTATTGATCCATGCTGATAGCATGTCTCTTTTTGGAACCGTGATCGCAAGAGAAAAATGTCATGTCTTGATCGATGCACTAGCTCTCAACAAATCACCGCCGATGTTTGAACACTAACTCTCAACAAATCATCGCGAATCCAGCATTGGATTCGCTTCCGCTTCAGTTTCCACTCGTGCCTCGACCAGGTACAATTGAAGATGAGCCCATATGCGCGCACCTCGAAGATAAGGTCGGTGCTGGAGCGACTTGGTTGGAAACATTTGTGTAACAAGCATGGACATGAACTTCGATTCATCTCCTTGCAAGACTTAATGATCAAATCATTCATCTTTTAGCCGAGGCTAGTGTGGCATCTATTTCCGAAACCGCTGCTTTTGCAAAGGAGACCTCTGCTGCCGCGCAAATCCCAACAAATTTCTAACGTTTACCACGTATATTGTACAGCTCTGGACCTGTTCGTCCGTTTGTGTCTTGCGTTGATGTAAACCTCATGCCGCATTATTCCAAAAAGTTCATTTCCCAGGAGTCCAACGCCCAACCGCTTCCACACCTTCGGAAGCTGTCGAAGATTGCCGCTGGAGTAAACCTGAGTCGAGATTTCTGGCGGTCTCGAAGCTTGCCAGTTGCTCCTCGGTTGAAGTGCACATAACCCCTCAAAGCCTCAAGATATTTTGTCAGTTAATTAGTGTTTTGTTTTTGCCTTTAAACATTATTTGGGACCGTGTTTGATTGAATGCACATGCTTGCAGGGTATAGTGCACATCGTTGCCCCACTCGATCTTCGGGAGGAGGGGAAACCAACGATCACAGATGAAAGGGTTCCGGTGCTCAATTTGTTCCAATTATTCCATTACTTGTGGAGTGAAGATGGACATGGTCTTCCTCTCAACTGGAAGGGGATCTCTGCATACTGGAGTCACACCCGGGAACACATGCCATGGGGTGCGCAGCACCCAGCAAGTGATCAGCACATTCCATGTGCAATTTACGGAGACGAGGCGAGGTACACGTCTGCGACAGGAGTGCCTGAGAAAATACTGGCTATACTTGTGAGCTTTCCATTGTTTTCTCCGCGGTCAACCCGCAACAGCAAGTTTTGCGTCTTCGCAATGCGGTGCTCTTTGATGGTGAAGAGGAAAACTCTGTGGAGAGTGTTCGAGTATATTCGATATGCCATGAACTTTTTGTTCAATGGACACAAGCCATCACATCCTTTTCCTGGATGTGATGATATGCCACGGAGTGATATGGCAACCTATCCCGGGGAACCCTTGTTCGAAAAGCGGCCGCTTAAGTTCGCCCTCACAGAACTGAGAGGAGATTGGGCTTGGTTTATGGATATTTTGAATTTGAAGCCGCGCTGGAACAGTGCTCAGAACTGTTTCAAGTGTGGGGCTTGGCGGAATGCATCAACACTGGGTCAGTCAGGGTACGATTTCTCTGATTCAGCCCTGTGGCCATCAACGATTGTGACGCATGTGCAGTTCATTGCCACAAAACTCAATGAAGGCCCTATTTGAACCTCGTCTGTGGTTGAAGTTTGTGTTTACTATAAGTCCCTAGCTAGTTTGAGCACTAGTGACTATGCACACTCTTGGAAAAGAATTGTTTTTTCTGACTCAAGGCCCCCTCTTTGCAATCATCGGCTTCCACTACCTTATGGTACGCTTCTGTATGATGCATAATTTCCATCTTGGCACCGTCCAGCGATCAAACGGCTCGGCCCTGACCCTTAACCAGCGTTGGCCATGCATGCATGAACATGTATCCGTTTAACTTGTTTACGAAGTACCACACAAATCGACATGTTTCCCAGGATGCATCTATTTGATGCTGGATTCTTCTGTGATCCGGCAACTCCATGGGCAGAAGCTGTGAAGATATTTTTCCAACATTTCAGATCATGGAAGAAACGCAACAAAATTTCCTGCTCGCAACCTGGGTTTACGCAATATATCGTTGCTTGGTGGTAAAGTGATGGGTCAGGCCGTTTGTGGAGTGGTGGTTTACAGTGTTTGAAACACCGGTACCAGTAATGGAACCAAGGTTGATCGGATGGAACCGGTGATGAACCTGAAGGCTTTCAACGGCCGTGTGGTAGCCGCATGGTTGGCAGAATCCTGTGTATTGCTCTCATCCCGCACCCCTGGGCACATTGAGAACGCAATGGTTGCTGGATGCATGAACCTTGCAAGCTTTAACATGCAGTGTTGTCAGTGAGTGCCGGGTCTGTTCGGATATACCTAATAAGGACAGCGGCAAATGCCTTTGTAACTGCTATGGAGAACGCGGGCCGCTATTTGCTACTAGGATGAACATACGTTGCTCGCTGTACAGACTTTTTCAACACACCATGGTGGTGTACATCACTGCAAGGTCTGACAGAGAGGCTTCCACCATCAAGGAGCATGGCCAGAAATATTTGCTGCTCATGAAAGCCCTAAACCGCAGATCTTTGAGGAGTGAAGGGAGTTGGGAATACATGCACACGTGTAGATGTTGATTCGCATGTACATCAACATCACAACTTTACATGTTGATGAGGTAACCCTGATGTTTTTCTCTGCAGGAATGGCAAATTGCGATGGGGGCTGCTGCCCAAGCACCATGCAATTTGTCTGCCCAGTCGATCTAGAACAATTTGCTGTGTACTTTTTCTTTTAGACCCACGGCCATGGCGTTGGACCCAGGCAGTGGACCACCAAATTCGAGAGATGATGTCCTTTAGTTCCTTGGCTCGATGAGCAGCACACACCATGTGGCTCAACTTGTTTTTTGTTGCATTTTCTCAACACGCGCGCAACACCAAGGGCTTAATGCCCGGTTTGAACACACTTTCAGCGACGAAGACTTCATGCGTTATCTCAAAAGCTGCTCAATCTGCATCTGCTTTTTTGGTCCAGTCTGTACCGTTTGAGCTTTGCTTGGTGTGGATTGAGTTGGGTGAGTGGCTGATGAGTCTGATGAGGTCTTGCGGTGGCCAGCCATAGATTCAATATGACTGCCTCAATCCTCAAGCGAAGCTTGCTTCGCTTGAAGCACGCCAAAAAGAAAATCAGGTGGGAGAATGTACATGTGAATACTGCACTGTATTTGGTGCATGGGGTTTAGTTTGATCATGTTTGATCTAAATCGTTGCTCTGAGATCCCGGCAAGGAACGTGGCACTGAAGCGAGAGATCGCCCGCTGAGCCATAAATGGATGTGTGCGGACGCCGGTGGAAAACAATAGTCGGCCGTGGCACATGCTACAAGGGAGAACTGAGGGGTTGTCTGTCCTAGAACGGACAGTCTGTTCTAGAACGAACGAAGGTGACACAAAAGCGACGACTTTGAAATACAGCGTCGATGGAAGCCTAGGGGTATATATCAGTAATAATTATATATCTATCTTACATACGTGTCTTTCATTTTTTGGTATGTTGCTGTTTGCCATTCATCCTCTCAGTTTGGTCTTCACATGAGCTCCACACCGAGGAGTTCGTGGAATCCTGAGACTCTTTGCTGAATTGACACAACATTAGACTAACCAAGAACACAACATTAATTCTAAGAAATGTAATTGAATTGAATTGTAAGAACCAACAATTAGACAACATGTTGTGTAATTCTTTCATGTAACATGGACCATTATTACGAAATTAGACTCAGAACACAACACTATCCTCTCACTAGACCATCCAGAAATGAACCATCCATCTCAACTACTACATCCATCCATCCTAAAGCCTAAACCCTAAACCATCTCTTTAGACTAAGAAATTGATTTTTTCACGTGGACCGGACCAGTTCTTGTGACCGGTGTGATCCCGATTCGCCGATTCGCCGGTCCGATCCTGGCTTTGTTGGACTGTTCTCATTGGTGACAAGGACGATGATGATAATTATTGTGTTTGATGATGACCATGATGCTGTTGATGAGAGCACCGAGAAATTCTCACTAGGCATCACTCCCAGTGTTGCATCACTCTCAATTCTCACTAGGGCATTTCTGTTGTGTTGTACCTTTATGGATAGACACGACCTGTCTGGGACACGACCTGTCTGTACAGTCAACCGCCCCCAACTGATCGGTCAGTCCCCCGGAGTGGTCCTTTGGGCACCGCCCAGGCCGACGAAGCCCAACTAGAGATGGTTGGGCGGTGGTTGACTGGGACTAGATTGGGATGACTGTATCCCAATGTGTCCTCCAATTGTTTGGGTTTGAAATTCTCATGACTTGTCGGAGACGAAGAAGATGGTCTCCAATGTATCCCCAGAAGAGGTTGCCGCATGCAAACTCCTGGACAGACAGGTGCTCTCTCCTCCGTACGGCCCTCCACTTGATTTGCTGGGTCAAATCGTATGGATCCAACTGGAAAGGCCTATCACTCTATAGTAGGGACTGATCCTCCCACCTTTTGAAAGCAGCCGCCTGCTGCGAGCCGACCACGTATATCGGACGGGTCGCGAGTTTCGCAGGAGAGTGTCTCTCGAAAGTGTGGGAAGCCTCAGGTTGGACATGGCGATGACTGAGTTTCGTGGAAAGAAGACGGGGACAACTATCTTCAACACGACCTGGTTCATTGTACCAAACACTTTTGAAAATTAGCTGATACAGAAGAACAACGGTTTGGGGGTGTATACTCTCCAAGCAATGGCTTTTGGTGGGGCTGTGCTGAGCTGTGGGCTTTGGGCGATGTGAACATGAGGCAGACTTGCAGCGTTCACGTTGTCTTCTTCCCTGCAAGTCGGTACAAGGAAAACACACGCGAAGGTCTTGGAGCAAGTCGGTACCATCCTACGTATACCATCCTGTCTTGTCCGGAGTCCATGTGGTCAGCAAGCCGCAAGGCCGAGACAGCAAGCCTTGCACACCTTCAGTT
>CAXAMN010004158.1:0-168981 GCA_963970005.1 Durusdinium trenchii
CCGCATTGCCTCATTCAACACCAATCAGGCAAGGAAAGAAGGGCAAGTCTTAGATCCTAGTGCCAAAGAAAAGACTAAATCTGAGCCAAGGGCAATATGCATGATACACAGCTTTCTCTCCAGCAAAAAAGTCTGCCGCCCATAGGTTCTCAGTTCACACTGAATGGTTTTAAGGGCATTCCATGCCTTTGAAAAACCGCAAAGCATGTGGCAGTCTGGGCCATGTACACGCGAAGACGCTGCGGAGCTTGGATCTGTGTTTTGACTGACATAGTCAATGCAGTGCAACCTGAACAAACGCTGACTGACATTTTGATCCATATGTGTCAAATTATATTGCAACAAATTGCATTATATATATATATTGTTTTTGTATATTGTAGAAAACTATTGTAAACAAACCACACCTCACAAGTTACTGATGCCAAAGAAAGACATGATTGCTGGCAGTCCCAACGCCAACATGAAATGAAGGCATTTCTTCGTGGGGCACAAGGGTGACTGACGCCATCCTGACGCCCCAGCCATGACTGTGGGACAAGATGGATGGGGCCCGCAGTCTTTGGACTTGAGAACGCTGCCAGATCAACCTTATACACCTGCATCAGCACTGGGTCATTAAGCATTGAACTACCTCGTGACATCACACGCTGTTGGCAATCAAGCAAACAGGACGATTTTCCCATTCAATCTGTGACGTACGCACTGCAACTGCAATCCTAATGTCCTAATGCAGTAACGTCATTGGTCAAAATCAACCACACGGTCTGGATGCACCATCACCCGCAGCATAGTAAATTGAAAGGTCACACTACAAGAATTCATTATATATCTGACATTCCGAGATGAAGGATGCATCAAAGCCCTCTAAGCCATTCGCTTTCCTCACTCGCAGGTAGGAATTTCAACCCACCCTGCCACCAAGCTGGCATATTGCCACCTTGGCCGAGGTAGGAATATAAACGTATATATTATATACATAGACATCAGATCACAAGTTAAGTTTCCACACACACTCCAACAATATGCATCGTTTTGGGCCCCAAGCGCAGTGTCCACCCCACCAAAGCGGCTCCAGGCCAAGGAAACTCCGCTAGAGCTGTTCACCTGCTCTTGCTGACATGGACAATCGAACAATAACCGTCATAACTCAATAATATGACTCCAGATCTAGAAGATATCAAGAATTAGAACCGAGTATCCTGCCTTCAAAGCATCTCCATCTGGCCCTAGATACTGTTTCAAAGCCTGCACCCTTGCTTTGTCCGCGCCGTACACATAGAAGCTGCGGCTGCGGTTGAGCCTGCCAGATCACAAAGTGATATCGATGTGACTCCATGGATATATAAAAATATTTGATAGCACACATGTAAATATCGATAACCACATTTTCCCACAACTGCTGAGGCCCAATCATGACTCCAATTGACGAAGGTGACTCTGCAGGTGCTTTCAAGTCTGTAGGCTTCAAAGTAAACGACCTTGCAAATGTCATTAGAAAGTCTATATACGCAGATGACTTGACTGGATTGTTGTTCACTGATTTTGTAAATAAACTCAATCAACACAAGTTGAGGCTGGCGCTTTTTGTTCCTCCAATCTTTTGGTGGATGAAAGTTCAGCATATGGGGCATCTCGGCTTCCAATGCATTCAAGTCCCGGATGAGATTTGCATTCTCCTGGCCAAAACATATTTATAGTATACATATAGTGAGGGGTTATGATGGGTTACCCGTGCCCAAGAATAGAACAAATCAAGTTAACAGGTCTCCTCGGTCTCTGTGTCTTTCTTCTCCTCCTCATCCTGCCCCTCCTTGTTTCTTCCCTTACCCGTTGTCTTTGCCCGCTTTGGTTCCTTACCCTTGCTTGACGTGCCAGGTGGTTCTGACCGCTCCTCTCCCGCCTTCCCTTCTCCCTTTCCAAGTTCAGTTCCTTCCTCAGGCTCCTTCTCGATCTGCCTTTTCTTTGCTGCCCTATGCTTAGCTTGACGCTTTCCCTTGCCATTGTCTCCACCCTCCTCTCCTTCAAATTCTTCTCTAAGTCTCCTATCCGGGTCCTCAACCTCCTCTTCCTCTTGGTCCTTCTCCTCCTCTCTCACTGCTTTCCGAAGTACCTTCTGTGCCTGTACCAAGATTGCCACCAAACACGCACGTGTGTGTGTGTGTGTGTGTGCATGTGTGCTATTCTAGACCTGCATCACCTACCTTTTCTGGATTTGCTGAGCCGCACCTTAAGCAAATCTGCTTTCGAGCTGCCTTCCAACTCTGCACATTTCTCCTCTACCTGTTCGAGAAGGCCTTGTGAAAGCTGAGGTGGAGTAGGAGCAAGGGGTTTCGTGTCCTTGACACACACATTCTATCACATTCCCATGTATAAGTGTTGGCATGCTAAAATGAATATGAAAATTTGCAAACAATTTACCCAATTGTAAGATTTAACGCTATTAAAGTGGCAGTCCTGGAAGGTACCTTTCGAAGAAGTCTGTCCGCCCTCTTCCACCTCCGCATCACTCTCGAGGTCCAGGTACGCTTGCTCAGGCGCATCTGGCTGAGCGGTGTCTTCTGCAGATGATGGGAATTCAACATGCTCATGATCAAGAACGGTTTCAACATATTCTGAATCCTGTTCTGGTGATTCCTCTTCTGCTTCCTCACAGTCTTGTTCTGTTTCCTCAACCTCTTCAAATTCTTCACATTCTTTTGCGGTCAAGGCATCAGAAAATATGTCGGTGCCCGGAGGCAAGGGTAAGGTCTCTGCTTCATCGATCATGTTGGATGGACATTCCTGCACACGCAATTGAATACTCTCACAGCTCATGTAATATACTTCTCGAGTGCAAAAGATATTTTCTCCTTCGTTGGAGCAGCAGAAGACGCAGCAGCAGGACCACGCGTTGCCTTCTTCTTACCCTCCTCGTTCAGCATCCCAGCAGCCTGACATGCGAGCTGGTACTAATACAATGCATACAAAATTCAATGCTCAAAACTCAAAACCATTGTGTTCTCACAGTTGCAATCACAACATAATTTTTACTTATATGTGCGCATATAAAAGATATGGCAACCGCAGAGAGTTCTTAGCCTTCAGCTTGTAGTGGCAAATTTGCTTCAAGAATCCCATCTTGGTGTGTCCCTTCCTGTGCATCAGGAATTGGTCAGTTCAAATTAATAAAGCAGAATCTAGCCTATGTTGATATCATAATGCACACATGTATATGCACGTCTCCTGCATGAGGGCGTCCGCTGGAATCTGTTGAGGATGTAGGACGCCAAGGCCTTGTTGAGCCCGGCTTCGATCCGTGCCCACGCCTGCCAAAAAAAAGACGCACACGCAGAGCAGGACGAAGTCAAGGTTGCTTCAAAAAAGTTTACAGAAAATGTTCTAAGGCCCTCTCTTTGTGCTGCCCCCCTGGATGTGAATTTGGGGTTCAGAGATTTCTGCATTGATAGGTGAAATAAGATCTCCTCGCATGACTGAACAGGACATCTCATCAAACAATTAGAAAGAGAGTGTCACATAATGTGAATTAATTCATTAAACATTTCATGACAAAACCGTTTGGTCCTCCATTTCAGTTTGCGTAGGCATATTATCTGCGAATGTTGCCAAAAAGGCCGCCGCAAAATGATAGTTTGTATCATTTTCCACCTGCCAACACATGCAACTCGTCGTTTTGTGTGTTGTTGATGAACCGGTGCTCAAAAAATGCATCTATATATATACAAGTCAATCTGCAATCAAATGAAATGCACAGCATTGCCGTCCAAAATGTTCAAAGCACAATTGCCTGGTCCTCACCAATCATTCCCTTGGTGATGTTAACGAAGCTGAAGACCTGACAGGGTGCAAGTTGAGGCGCTGCAAGAGGCAAATACAAACAATGATTAGCCATGTATCAGGCCTTGGATGTATTGGCTTGTTGATCGCGCAAGTCTTTCTTTCGCTTCTTGATGGCATCAGGGGTCGAATGATCTTCGTAGAAAGCCTGCATGCAGCTTCAAACAAAATATTGACCAAGATGTCATTCCAAGATTCCATTGCCTGCATCCAAAAACAGCGTACAATGAAGTTTAATATTACATAGGAATGCAAAATGGAAATCATGACCGGCACCTTCAAGGTCTCCAGGCGAAGTTGATCCATCCTGCCTTGTCTCCCCTTTGGTGACATCTACCCATCAACGTCTGAAAGCCGAACAGCTAATATAAATAAGAAATATCATGTCACAGTTGCCTCCAAACAAGTTTTCAGCATGAACCATAAAAACATTGATTGAGCAGAGGAAGCGGACCTGCGGGAGTCCCTGGCCCACTCTCATCATGATCACCATATAGACCACATTGCTCCGTCAGCTCATGGCCTGATTCAGCAGATGCTAGTTTGTGCCGTCAGTTTTTCCTGGAATAAAAACAGTAAAGATATCCAGAAATGACTCAGAAGCGTACCCCAAGAGGACAGTGCTCGTTTCATCTTCCATCAAATATGCCCACCACTCCTGAGCTGGAGGTGTGAAGGTTAGGCCAGCATAACTTGTTAATTATGGTTCCACAACTTGTCAATTAGTTGAAATCCAAGGTTCACAGTGAAATCTCCAGGAAATTGCCAACGTATAGCAGCCATGGCTCCAACACCGCCATCCCTAAAACATATATGCATATGCACATAAATAATATAGTATCAACATATATCAGCATGTATTGGCCATCAGACTCTTCAATTGTCAACTTGATACTCTCTATCAGTCCTCCAGAGGCCCGCTGGGAGCCCAACCACGCCACAAAACAGTCTTTTGATAAAGACGGTTTTTTTTATGGTCGTTGACTCATAGGGTATATATTAATGGTTTAGTGTATATTACTATATATGGACTCTTGCTGTCATATGCTTTCATGGCCTTCACAAGACACAACTGCTTGATCTCGTCCCTCTTCTCTGCGCCACCAGGAGTTTGCCTCAGCCTGGCCCACGCTCCTTGGCCCGACTGATCAGGCCCCACTGGCTCAAATCCAGCGGGCCCAGGTGTAAGACGTCAACCTGTACCAGGACCCACAAGGGGTGGTTAATGGGCACCCCTCAACATCTGAGGGGCTATCTATAGAAGCCCCTTAGGGTGTCCTGGTACGCTCGTAAACAAAACGAACGACGTCACCCTGCCCCTGAAAGGAACGAACACGCGCCACGAGAAGGATCCACCGAACATGGAAGAATCCTGAACAGAGTGAGTCGGTCAACAGAACCCCCACCAGTAGAAAAATCCATCACGTCAAAATCCACCAGAAGAACAAAAGAGCCTCAAACACACCATGACATGCAACAAACGTAACAAACAAGCCCTGCCGCGAAAGCACGAGAGGTGGCACAGAGCGCCATTGACCATTCGCACGGGGCGCCGCTGGTTCGATTCCCCCGGGAGATGTGGGAGACCTGAATTCGGGTTCGGGTAAAGAAAAACGGGTCCATGTTCCGGTTTCTGCGTCTACCAGGAAACCATTCAGAGCAGTCTCCCAAGTTGGAGCTCCCAAGTGAGTTGCAGCCCCCGTTCTTGTATCAAAAAGACCTGATATAGAAAGGTTTCTGGAACACAGATCCCTGTGGCGTCTTTTTAAAGCACGTGTTCTGTTGTCCTTCATATTTCCCATCCGTCATCCTTGCACGTACAAAGAACCTTGAAAGGATGCTTCTTTTTGCACCATTCTTCCACGCCGGACTGACTCTTTCACTGCCTGGCACTCAAAACTGCGCACGAAAAACTGCACGCGTGGTCTGCGGTCGTGCTTGGGTGCATGGGTGCATGCCCTAAAACTTCCACATACTCTCTGAGGTTCAGTACGACTGGACCCGACCCTGGCACCCTCACACTGTCTTCTCCGTCCTCACCGTACGGCTTCGGTACCCTCCAACGGATTCCGCACATCGTCGGCTCGCACCGAGACCGTGCCACACGTCCGAGGCTCAAGGCTTTCCTGGACTCTGAACGGACCAAATCCAGCCACCCGGCCGAAACGTCGCGGACACCGGAAGCATGGACTGTCACAAAGTGCAGAACAGTACCGTTTCACAGTATAGACTTTGTAGATAAAAGTGAAAGACGGTACTATGCACTTTCACAAAGACGTATGTTTTTTGGTTCACAACAGTTTTGTTGGAAGAGTGGGCAAATTTTACAGTTACTCTCCAAGTCATTGACATGAAACTGGAAAACCATTTAAATGTGTTGGTCTTCCCGGTGCCTAATTTTCCCCTTCCATGATGATTTCAGGGAATGTAAACGTGGGATGAGGAAAAAAGACATGGACCCCTGAAAATGGTGTGACGGCTTGTGCTTTCCCCTTCTTTCAGGAATCTCAGCAACTCTTAACACCAGGCAGCCAGTTTGCACTGGACGCTGGATGCTTTGCTTTCTGGCCATGACCCGAGGTGAAAAAGCAGCACAATTTTTTCGGATGCAGGTCTGCTGGGAGCAAAAGCCGGAGTTCTTTTTTTTTAATGGAGGAAGGGTAAGGCATACATATGCAACAATGATATGCCAACGTGCGCAATGAAAAGACCTAGTAGCTTTTTGTGACTAGTAGCGATGCCCTTGTTGCTAGTCGCTTCTTGTTCCTAGCAGTAATGCCAGGAGCTACTAGTAGCTGTTTGCTCCGTTCGTAGTGATACCCTTTGTTACTTTAATTCCATAGAACTCCCAGCAACACTGAGGGGCTCAGAACGGGGAGCTCCGTCTTTTCCTGAGAGATCCGTCTCTTCAAAACGAATCGCCAAGACACCGGCAGCCACGGATGCGCAACGAGGATGACAGATGAGCAAACTTATATTCTAACGATATATGAGTTTGTATGATGTGAATATAACATTTTGTTTAAAGAGTTATATGGAGAAGGAGGAAGCATCAGCCACATAGACCATGAGGAAGGGCTTCAAGTAAAGACGAGTTAGAGGAACATGTACATATATATATATACTATATATATATATCCGAACTGTAAGGATGTGGAAGCAACGGATTCGCTGAAAGGAGGACTGGAGTTGAAGATCTTCTGTGTGGGACACTGGGCGCAGTCACTCCATTCACCGCAAGCGATTGGGCAGGCAATGGCCTTTGACGGAGACATGGTCTTGTGGAAAACGCCAGGCGATGGACGCCATGTCCGGATCAAACCACGACGGTTTTGTCGAATTGATAAGTCACAAGATATCATATTATATACTGTACTTACAGTACCCAAACTTGTATCAATCAATGTACACTCCCGCAAAAACCAACATAGACCCTGACGTCCTGGCCCCCTGAAAGAGTGTTTTCCTCTACCAACCAGTGGTTTTCAGGGTCCATGTTAGTCTTCCAGGGTGTATCAACAATCCTTCAACCTTCCGACTGCTGGGCGGGACCTCGCCATCCATCCCACCCCATCCCGATCCCCTCTGCGGCCTCGAGGCCTCTATGCGACACCAACGGCCCCGGACCCCCTGCCCGTGCGCTCCGCCTTGGCCGCGCTGCTGCGGAGCAGCAACGTGCCACGCCATGCCACGCCCGTGCCGCGGCACGGATGGAGGGACCGGTTCTTGAGAGTTGGCGGCTGATTTCGGCACGCAGGTGACAGGCGCCGTTGCTGTTGAGCTCTGAGACCGGAATGTGCTGAAATCCAGGTCGACTCATCTGCAATGAAGGTGAAGTTGAAGCTCGGAAGCTCAAGATGAAAGCTGAGGCAGGGCCCCGAGTTTTCAGAACTTCAGAACTAGGTAGAGGTCCCTTAAGGTTCTGGTCTATCCTAGGTGATTGCCAACTTGCGCCACATCCTCTCTGAGAGATCCAAGGGATCCACATCCTTTGACTGAGGTTCGGTACGACTGGACCCTCCAAACCCTCCAAAGCCTCACACTGTACACCTCACCGTACCTGAGGTTCGCTACGAAAACGGGTCCCTATAGGGAGAGTGGAAAACGTTGCTTTTGGGCGTTCTGTTGTACATTGGACCGTGAAGTTCCAACAGATCCCTCGCAAGGCACGCGGCGGACCGCCGGAGAAGATGAAAGGAAGATCGTTTAGACCCAGCATTGCTCCAGGTGCCTGTTTGCTGAGGTGGGTTGAGGAAGAAGAATCGACCCAAGCACAGCTGTAAGGGCTTCGGGTTTAGAGTTCACTTTGTTTGAGTTCTGAACACTGGAAGAAAGAACATCTTAAAGCACAGCTCCATACCCTTAGCTTTTGGTCAGCCGCTATGGTTACATCATGTTGGGTAAGCAGGGGGTTTGCCCGTGAAGCAACATGCCAAGGCGAAGTCAAAAAGAAAACACACGCGTTACGCGTTTGACCGTGAACCATGCGTGTCGGGCTAGCCAACTCAGCTTCAAGACGATCAGCCGAGTCGAGCTTTAAGAAATTCTTTGCTACGTAGTCTCTCACAACGCGAGGAAGCAACGGCGGCACTCCTGCACTCTGGTTGAACCCCGTCCGTCCCCATGCCATGACCGGTGTACCTTTGACCTGGCGGACAGGTGTCTTGCATAGCTTCTTATAGATGGTTTGGTTTCATTGCTTCAAGCATGGAGTGCAAGCGATCGTTGGCTGAACCCCAAGGCTGACAGGCCATCCATCCACGTGCGCACTCGGGTCATCAGGACCATCAGGACCCGCTTGTGCCCCCTCCGTTGACGGTGTCCGAAACGACCACCAACAACTCAAACAAACGTGAAGACGCAGGCTGGGTCCGAAGCCACGCCTTCCGCATGAGTTCAACCAACAACTTAAACAAAAACCATCAGCATCAGATGCGACTTTCGAGGAATTTGCAGGGTAACAACCAGCCAAACACGTCACACGTGCCATCGACCGACGTGGACACGTCCCCAAGATCGGTCGCATGCCGGTCGCCGTCGGTCGCCTGGGTCAACCGAAGCAGGTGCCGAAGCAGGTGCCATTCCATCGCTGAACCAGGCGGGAAGCTGGAATTGTTTTGCTTGGGACCTGCGACTGAGAACGTTATTCGTTCCAGTTCCAATTCGGGGTGCTTGGACTTCACTGTAATCATTCCCCATTGGATCTTGGGCGCCACTCGTTGGATATTGGACGCCACTTTCGCCATTGTGATGAACGTCAGACCTTCACAAGTGTCGAAATCCTGAAGATCTTGCAAGTGATACGATCTCCTCACCTGCTTGACAGTGCATGATCCAAATCCAGCACCTCAGAGTCCTCCCATTCACCCATTTTGCTTCAACAGGAAAAGAATGCAATGCATGTTGTCATGCTTTTCTCGAACATGAGCTCCCACACAGGGGACTGACCTGTGGCAGCATTTGTGTGTTCTATGACAAAAGATGAGGTTTAATGCTTATCCTACCAGCACCCTCCAACGCTACATAAATATTTGCCTCCCCATGCATTTGATACACAAATCCCTCTTTCGTAGCACATTGTCCAAATCGTAGCTTAAAAAACTGCCTCGAGCAGTTTGTGCTGTTTCGAGCACTTTTGCCTACAAGTGGTGGCCAGGTGTGTTTTCCAAGAAACCCCTCAAGCCTTTAAGCCATTTTGGCTCTTAGTCTCCTTTTACCTGATGAACTGGAGCCAGTGCGCCTTATGAGGATCTTCTGTGTGTGTGTCAGTATATGCATACACATGTGAATGTCGACATATGCATGTGGTGAAATAGTCCGGCACAAAGAACCCATACCTGGGCAGCGGAGGTACATGTTGATGGGCCTATAGATTGGCGAAGAGCATCGCCAGGTACGCCCCTACTCGGCTCAGGAGTGGATTCCTACTCGGCTGCTGATTACCTTCTATTTTTCCAAAGGCATTTGGCCCTGGTACTGTGATAGGTTTTAGAGGAGAAGGTGCCATGGCTTCTCCGGTGGTAGAGATGTGGGCGGCCAGTGAGACTCTGATGGGTCTAGCTGTGACTGGTCGGCTTGCAGTGACACCGAATGAAAAGTTGACCCGGGATGATCTAGTTCTCAATGAGGAGGTCTTAACTCCTCTTCTCAAACACCTCGGAGTTCGGGTGACCTTATCCCAAATCCAAGAACATGTTGACCTTTTCCTGCACTATGCAAGACCAAAGGGCAAAGCAGCACTTCCCCGTTCCTTTGTCCAACAATTATTTGTGCATGACTTTGTAGTTTCTATCTGTGATGTGTGATTCCTAGTGATTTTGGGATGCTACAGGGTGAATCCCAACACCTGCGCTCAGGTAAAGTTGCAAAGCTTCAAGCTTGGAAGCTCAAGCGGCTAATCAGTGTTTTCTCTCGGCTTGCGAAGCGGGGACACTATCCTCGTGACAAAGCAATCCGCCGTATGTTCAAAGACTCGAACATCCCGCTACCCTCTGACCCGCGCCACTTTCATTAAATTATGCATGCAATGGTGTCTTGTGGGTTCCCCACCTTAGCCTCTTGCCACTCCCTGGCTGCCAAGGTGCCAGCTCAAAGGATTTGTCGGAATCGGATGGCCTGGCCGAGGAGGGTGAGGAGAGTGAACAGGTTACTGAACTTTGGTTGCAAACAATAATATATATAGAAACTGCATGGAAGTCTAAAGGGTATTGTCTTAAAACATGCTCTGAAACTTAGGACACTGAAGTGGAGGTGAGTGATGTGGAGCCAAGCCTTGATGAGAAAGCAGGTGCAAATCCCAAGTGTAGGTGTTTAGTTTTATGTTTTTAGAACTGCCAAGTGTGCACATGTTTGTGATTTCCGTTGTCTCTGATCTGCATGTAGGTGAATTGCGGGTCGAGAATGTGGAGGCACTTGGGAGCCCCAAGATCAGAGATTGCTCAACTTCCACTCGATCTGGTGTTTCTGGCTCTTCTTTGGTGACTCCCCCACCAAGAGGAACCTTTGTTTGCACACATGGATGGGTTGCAAAAAGACTGCTGCTGCACTTATATTCTTACGTATCTATATTATACATATCTTTGCTTTTTGTTTGCAATTCCCAGGAATCACTACTCCAGCGCTGAGTCCTGAGAAGGCTAGCAAGACAAAGGACTCAGGGGAAGGGGCTATCAAAATCTTTTTCTCAGAGGGCTGGCTGACTGTCTTGGGCAAAGCTGTCAAAAACAGGGATTGTGAGGATTGGCAAATTGTGTCCCATGATGGGAGCAAATTCCGCTTCAATAGTGCTGGTGGGCTTTCTTCTGTTCCTGAACCAAATCAATTCCCGTTGACAGTGGAACCAATTCCTGAGCAGCAGCTTTTGGACGAGCTTGAGATCCTGCAAATGGAGCAGGAACTGCTTGAGGAAACGCTACGTCTTGAGGAACTGGAAAAGCTAGAGGTGGAGGAGACAAAGTCCCACCTGAATTCCACCATTCCTGCTTCAAGTGATGTTGCTCCCTCTTCTTGCTGCTTGGTGGCTTTTTGCAAATGACATCTTGCATATTGTAGCCCTGATTTTCTTTAGTTAATTGTTTGTCCAATTTTCCCAGGTTTGGACTTTGTGGAGACCCTCCCATATGATCATGCCTTGGCAGCTGATCACCTGGTCATTCCGGAAGACAAGGACTGGAAAAATAATAGAGCAAACAGGCACTCAATTTTTCTTTGTGCAGGAGCCCCTGACTGCCGAGAAGCCCAAGACCTTTGCCCAAATGGTTCGTGGCTGTAGTTCCGCTACTCTTGTGTATGGACAAGTTGGGTCTGATGGTGAGAATGGTGAGAGGGAAGAGAAGTCTCAGCCTGAAGCTTTACCTGCGCATGGGAGTGAGGTGCAGAAGGCTGAGTGTGAGGCAGTGGTCAAAGGTGAGGTGAAGTGTGAAGCAAAGGATGGCTTGTGTGAGGAGACGGAGGGTGGAATGGAGAAAATGGTTGGTGAGGTTGGCATATCTCATGAAATCGCGGGGGTCACTGCGGCAGTGAGCGGCGAGATTTCTCACAATGTTGAGGCGGTTGAGGGTGAGGTGAAAGGGACTACTGAGATTGAGACTGGAGAAACAAAGGCCGGTGTCGAGGGCAATGTTAACCAGATCGTTGAGGTTGACAGCAGTGATGCAAAAGAGACAAAAAGCACTGAAGAAGAAAGTGCAGATCCTGGATCAGAATCTTGCCGTCCAGCCTGCCTTGAACATATTGCCATTCTATCGCCAAAGGATCAACAAGCAGAAAGGAAAGCGGAGAAAAAGAAGACTCGTGGAAAAGGCAAGAAAAAGAAGAATTGTGAGGAGACAAATGAGGAGGATGAAGATGAAGATGAATGCAACAGAGTTGCAACCGAGCCTGCAAGGAAGAAGAAGGAGAAGACTAATGGTGGCTGTGATGATGCAACCACACAAAAGAAGAAGCAAAGAAAAAGCCAGGCTGATGATTGCGAGGAGAAAGCTGCAGGAAAGGGCAAGAGTGGAGACAAAAAGAAAAATGAAAAGGATTGCAAAGCGACAGCCAAGACAAAGAAGGAGAAGACCAACAAGGAAGATGTGGAAAATGACAAGCCAGCAACCAAGAAGCAAAGGAATGCTGCCAAGGATGAGGCTGACAAGAAGACTGCAGCAAAGAAAAACAAAAAGGATTGTGACGAGGAGGCTGGTCATGAAGATGGCAAAGCTGAGACAAAGAAGAAGAAGCAGAAGAAGGTCGATGAAGCAACAGCTCTAGAGAAAAAGGCTGATGGGACAGGTGAACCACATGAGGCTGAGGGCAAGGCCGCGCCCACAAAGAAGAGGCCGGAAAAACCGGCTGTAAAGGAAGTGGCTGGAGATGTCAGGGCCAGCCAAGAAGCCCCAGCAAAGACCAAGAGGCTCAGGCGCATGGTGGTTGAGGAGCCAATGGAAGAGCCATCCGCAGCTGCAAAGAATGAAAGGGAAGCTGAGGAGGAGGACAAGGGGGAGGGTGGTGATGAGAAGACAAACACGGAGGAGGAGAATGCGGAGGGTGGTGATGAGAAGACAAAGGCGGAGGAGGAGAAGGCGGAGGGTGATGATGAGAAGACAAAGTCAAAGACGGCCAAGAATGAGACAAGGGCAAGAAAAGGCAAGAGTGACAAAGATTTGGACCCTAAGGTTGCTGAGAAGAAGGCTAAGGCCAGTCGCAAATCATCGGCGTACCATGTGGCAAAGAAGCAGGCCCTTCGTGATGGCTTGTCCCAAGAAGAAGCAGTCAAGAAGGCAAAAGAAGTCTCTTTCTCAGATGTCCATTCCCCTTCACCTGTTGTCTGGCTTGGTTTGACTTGACCAAGGCCTATCACAGTACCAACTGATCGGCATCCCTACAGGGTGATCAAGTGGGGCTAGCTGAAACGCTGGCTCTTGCGCTGGGGTTTGGCTCATGTGCTGAAATCAGCTTGGTTGTGGCAAAGGCTGCACAGCAGCGTCATTGCCACAGTAGCTGACCGTGTGTGATCACATGAGGTGTTTGGGGAAGAAAAAACTTGAGCTATATGCGCTTTCATCTTAAGATGCAGCTATCGGATTGTTGGTGTCTTCATCTTCAATTGCAACATTGCAACAAAATGTTTTCGAAAGTCATGATATGGTGGGAGAACTGGGGCATGCTACCATGACAGTCAGCTAAACACTAGCTCTCTGCAAATGCTTTCCTACGCAGGTGATGTCTTCAGAGAGCTGGGCGATCCGCTTGGAAAGCGGTGTAGGTGGGCATGGGCAGGGTTTCCTTAGACTGGATTGTTTCAGTTGGTGGTGCGAGCATGCCTGTGAACCTTTATTTTTGCACCTGCATGGTGTGAATGCCTACCGCAAGAGCAAATTTGGAAGATCGGGTGGCTAGCGTTTCACTGTGCGCAATGGAATCTATAGTCGTGAATCTTCTCCAACTTGGGGCGCCCAAGGCGCATCTGCTTGTTCTCCACATGCACTAGCTTTTTGAAACAGCATAATGTTTCCCTCTGCAGCATTCCCTGCCTGGTAGATTTTGATCGCGGTGGTGCTTCTGCTGCTTTGGTCAAAGCACCTTCCAAACATTGAGCCACGCTATCAGTTCTTGGACTTATTTGCTGGGGAAGGGCAAATCTATTCTACTTTGACTCTAGGTGGAATCGATGACTGGGAATGGATGACTGGGAACGAAGGGACTGGGAATGAAGTGTGACCAGTGTTGGGCACTGTCCAAACCTAAGTGGGGTGTCACTGATCTTGGATCAAAGTCTGCAACTAGAGCGTCTGACGCCCAGGACATCGAGAGGCTATGTCGGCACCAAGATCGATTACCTCTTGTATCAAGGGGAGAGGACACACGACTTCCTTTCAAACTCTGGCTTCCTGTACTTTGTCGGGTTTCAGCTCAGAAAGTTCATGGTGTTCATGGTCAGTGTGTAGATTCATATCAATTGGATGAGCTACCAAGGCTTACTTTGTGGGTAGTACTTTGTGAATATGAAGGCAGTTTGAATGTGATGGGGCCAAACTGCAATTCATGGACACTTCCAGCGCGTGGAACAACCATTCGAAACTATGTGAATATACATGGGGCCATGCACCTCCGTTTTGTTGAAGAAGGAAACCGCTGCATATCACGGTGTCTTAGCCCAAACAAGCAACTCACGTGAAGCTGCATTTAAGGGTGTTTGTTCACAATACTGCAGTAACAAATGAAAACATGGCTGTCCCACCTATAGGTTGGTACTCATCCTCATGGTTGTTGTTGCAAAGCACTGCTTCTTTGTATTGGAGCAACCTGGCAATTCACTATTATATCGACACCGAAGATGGGAAGAGTTCTGCAACTCAACTTGCTTTGTTTCTTGGCATGGATTCTTTAAATTAGGAAACCTGGCCTTTTCAGAAATGGTCCCTAATGCCTGATGTCACCTCAAGACTCAACCTGGACCACTGGACGCCCACCTCAGGTCTATGTCATCCGATTCTGGATGATGCTGCTGGGCGCCCAAACGCCCAAGCCCACGCTTTGCTATTCCAATGGGTCCTGGGTCAAGGGCTTGAACACGGGAAAGCTGAGCAAGACCACCAGGGAGGAAAAGACTTCTTTACACCCAGTTCGCAGGGACCTGAGGATTTCTCTATATAGGTACTATATACTGCAGGGTTCCCTGGACCATTTTTGAATTGGCCAAGGCAAGTACCATGCCAAAGATGGGACCGCCAGATTCAGTGGGACCAGTGACTTACGTAAGACCGCGTCGAGACCCTAGCTGTTCAGAAGTTTGGTACTTAATAATGGTTGGGGTGTAGGGTGCTTTTCCATGTCAGGGCCTATCCCAGTGGCTTTGCACAGAAGCTGCTGCAATTGTATGAAGAACGCCGGGACCCATTTCCTGCTCATCTGAGACACAGGACAACTGTTGATGTAACACTTACTGATCGACAGCTTTTTGATCGCCTGACCATTGGAGATGTGTGGCTAGATGCTGGACTTCATTATGTACGGGCATACCTGTACAGCTGCCCGTCGGTACAGATCCCTCCATCCTGGGTACCTTCTATGCGGTCGTTTGATGAAGAACTTCGAAAAGTAGTAACCTGTCCAATCATTGTTGCTCCTTTTCTCTTAGATTTGAGTGGTCGCTGAATATCAACCCCCTGTATCCTAGGTACAAGTGGATGATGCTCTCCGCAATGAATACAATTCGAATGTTGCTGCCAGTCACTGATTTCCACTCAGGTGACAGGAATTGCATGTTTTTGGACAACCGCGTTGCTCAACGCCAAATCGGTTCGTACGAAAATATCCGCCAAAAAGCCGCAAATATGCGCAAAAATCCGCAAACGAGCGCAAATGCAAAATTAGTACCTTTTTAATTTTACATGGGAGTTGGTTTGCGCATATTAGTGGCAGTTTTTGTGCAGGACTTTGCTGTGTCCTATATAGTACCACATGAGTGCTGTGGGTCAAGAATGTCGCGGTCAGTCTCTTGTAGTACACTTGTCAAAGCCTGTGCCATGGCCATCCCTTCTGACAATGGTGATGTGCGAACAAGTACCAGGTCCAAGATCGAGGTATCTCATCTTAATTGAAATGCAAGTTGAGGGTACCCATACATGAACCACAATCAGACCTGCCGCGGCTCCCAGGAAGCCCGAGCTAAGATTGCAGCCATGCAAGAGCGTTTGGCAGGAGTTCGCGGAGACAAGAAAACCTCAGCTGTTCCAGGCATGAACTTGTACCACCCTTGCTGGTTAGGGAACCAAACCTGCAAATGAGCCTAAAGCTTAAGGTCACATGAATTGGGGGCTCTGGATCATTGGAAGTTGGTCCTTGCTGTTTGACAGGTGCGCCATCCATTGCTAGTGCTGCCGGGGCCTTTGTAGCAGGCAATGCTACTGGAGCGCCTGCGCCTACCAAACTTCATGAAGGGTATCCCCACCCACCATCGTTTGATAGCGCATGGCGTATGGAAGCATCAAATTCTCTTGAACTCCCAGTGTTCCACCCTGTGCCAGAGATTCCGTTTCAGGGAGGTGAGCCAGGGGAGGCTCAACCATCCTGTGAGCGAAATGTCATTGATCTGGACGATGATGAGATTGGTGCTACCCAAAAACATGAGGCTAAGGAAAAGGGAGCCGATGACATTCCCATGGGATATTCACCAGGTTCCCCTGTTGCGTCGTCTTCTCACGTTGAGACAGAGAAGACAAAGAATATAGAGAATGAAATCGCGGAGAATAAGTTTGACAAATATTACCACAAGAGTCTCGGTAGCATGTGTACATGTATACATCGTTGAACTCTTTGCAGGGTTAAGGTGCACATATATGACATGACAGCTCTGATACCTAACTAAGAATGCGTCGATACTGTGACCCGAAGATGAAGACCAAGATCACAGCATCAAAAGAAGTTTTGAAGATGTACAACACACCGGACGGTCGTTTCTTGGCATGGTCATTTGGTGAATATGTATTCAGCAAAACACTATTGAGCTTGTGGGGGTTTTGCCACCCAACCCCTTAGGCCAAAAGCTTCGAGAGCTTTTGATCAAGCATGGTGGCTTCAAGGAGGTAGAATTGGTTGTTTCCCGATGGAGCAAAAGCTTGAATGTAGAGGGCCAGGATGGCAAATGGGTGACAAAACACTACCTCAAGGAAGTGGAGAAATTCACTCCGTATCTGAACTGCATCCTGTAAGGACATATTGCATGTGATGTAGTCGATGTAGTGTACTTTGTTTCTTCCATGCATATGTATAAGGCAAATGATCGAGCGGAGTTTTGCTTGGGCAGAGGCCCGAGGATTGACTAGAAAAAACACTGTGCATGGTGAAGATGAAGCGCGCTTAGTCCTTCACGAACACTTTTCGAATTCCAATGAGATGGGATCAATGACTCACATGGAGGGCTCTGGTCAGGTTGAGGACTGTCTTTGCAACCTTGAACAGCAGCCTTACTGAAAGAAATGGATCATTAGGTTGTGGGATGTTGTGGGAATTTTTCTTTACAGCCCTATCACGCAGGATGCTGATGGAGCACTGCTGCCTGATGAGATCACTCCTGACGAGCCTAATGCAGTGGATGAGCAGGTTGCGTTGAAGGAAGCTGCGGCTGGGAAGAGCCGGTTCCTTGCCAGCTCTTTTAATTAACTAAGATCGTTTGATTTTGTGTGGTTGTGCACTGAATGGTTCACAGGGTGTAGCCACATGTTCTGAGGCTTGTTTTCCCTACGCTGCAGAAGAATGATTCACCTTTGACCGTACTTCCAACCTTTCTGACTGTGTTGGGGAAAAAGGTTGACAGCGCATCAGACCACCAGGACTGTTCGGGAGAAAAGGGAGAGAAAGAGAATGATAGGCAATGAAAACACACACTGCATAAAAAGGCATAAGCTCAATACTACATCTCTTTACAGTTCCTTTGTATGCCAGGAGAAGCTTTCCAGAATGGGGGTAGAACGTGCCAAGGAGTTCCTTGGATTTGGAATTCGTGATTGTGTGATCAATGTTGTACATGGTGAGATATTGTTTATATATGTTTGGTGGTTTGCTCACTGAGGATGGCAAACCACATGGCTGACGCAGTCAAGAAAATGAACGAGATCTATTCCAAGCTTGGTAACAAGCAAGCCGACTATCTATCTATGGACACTGGCAATACTGCGCCGGGATACCCATTGGTTAGCTATGGATCATATGGTTTTTCTATTAGAGCTGTACTGATTGCAACTCATACTCTGACAGGAGTGTAGAATCGCTCAAGACATCGGTGCTGCAACTTATGGCTGAAGCTACCAAACATGATGTGACTTTGAACAACTACATTACCAGGAGCAAGAAACCTGATTTAATTGTGGTGAGTGGATATGTTTTGAAGTACTTCCAGGGAGTAGGACCGATCTGCTCCACTAAGCCGAGGAACATCAAGAAGAAGAGTCCATCTTCCATTGGCAAAGAGTCTGCGACCAAACCACCTGGACGGACTAAGTCTGGAAAGGCCAAGTCTGCAAAGCGGACTGCAGAACCAGGTGGTGATGGTGCTGAGCCCAAAAAGGCTTCCAAAGCAGCACCAAAAAAAAAGGCTAAGACAACCTAGTAGGCCCATTTTGCTATTTGCTTGGCTACCACTCTTAAGTTTGAGAGTGCTTGTTTCAAATCTATAGTACTGTGGTAGCCACGCAGGGGTGTGCCAACAATTGTTGGTGTCCAATTTGGTGAGTGAGGTGTGTTCTTTGACACGCATCGGCGAACACCGGATTGAGAGCAAGCGAGTGTGGGGTTCACTTCAAAAAGGGAAGAGTGCTGGTGTCAGATTTTGTCCTTCTATGTAATTCTCAACTCTCTGACTGAGCTTGCAAACTGAGCTTGCTTATCATGAGATGTGTTTGAGAACTTATAGACCCCTGCTAGTACTTATGTGGGGAGTTGGAGGAAATCTCAAACACATCCGTTCTCGTTCTGCCCCAGCTCATGCCTTTCGGAGGTGATGATGGATTCTTTGAGCGCAAAGGCAAAGATCTTCATGAAGGCCTGTCAGCTGCTGGCACATTTCAAACAGGGGTAAATTCCTAGGACTTACATAGTTCCTTTGAGGGGGTTGGTGATGTTTGCCCTGGGAGAACATATCATTCATTTAGAAGTCCCTTTCCATGCAGGTTCTTCACCATGCAGTTCTTCGGGCAGCACTGCTGACCTAGCGGATGCTTTGCTTCGAGATGCTGAGCAGGGGGCCTCTTGAATCGCTCGTGGAAACTTTGAACCCCCTTGGCAATCAACGTATAGTTTTGGAAGCTTACATAGGCTTTGCATCCTTTAACTCAGGCTTCATCTGCCAAAGGGGTGATACATTTGGCCGGTGTTGCATCCAAGCGAATGCAGAAGCTAGGCACTGGTTGACTAACATTGCTCTGTCAAGAAGTGGTGGGTTTGGTTTAGAACACCTTTGGCCCCTGAAGGTGTCAAAGATCCAGCTCTTGAGAAATTGGCTCGCTACAAATGGTCTAAAACTGGCAAGAAGGGGTCCAATGCAGCTAGAGACCTTCAGCGTTTCATATACCGGGAAAACAAAGCGCTGCCTGTGAAGCAGTCTGCAATCACCCTCATGATCAAGCGGAAGATCAAAACTACATTTGGGAAACGTAGATTCCGCCAGTGCTCCATTCCACATACTGTGATTTTCCTGAGGGATTGGATGGAGTGCATCCTGGAGCGCCACCCCGAGTTCTTCTTGGGGGGGATCAACCCGCTTGAAGTTGGTATTGGGCCAGCGTTGGACATGTTTGGATTGTTTTGGAGTGCTTACAAAGATCTTCAACCAGACCACCCTATATTTGATAGAACCGAAGCTCAACGGAGGCGGACAATACCAATCCTTTTGCATGGAGATGAGGGCCGTGGCTTGAGCAAGGACCCCCTGTTGGTGATAGCGTTCCAAGTCATGATCCCATCATCTGGTATTGACCACCTCAACTGCTCCCAGCACTTTGACTAATGTTCAACATATCGATGTTGTTTCACTTTTTGTTTGAACTTGTTTTTATTGTGCTGTACCTACTCCCCTCCATTCCACGGGCTTTCAGGCACTCCTTCACGACCAGGTTGCTCTTCAGCCTTCTACCTGCAAGCTGGTATGCCAAACGTGATGCCAGCGTGTTGGGGCTTTGAGGGCGTTGGCCGATGACATGACAAGCCTTTTCCAAGAGGGAGTTGGTGTTTCAGCTACCTGCCTCCTAATCCCTCTCCTGTTCTGTAGTGGATGTGCATGTGGTTTCTTTTTGCCTACCTCAGTCCTCAGTGCAAGCCTCCTGAGGTTGCCGGAAGGAATGAGCATTTTTATGCTTGCTTTGCTGGGTGCAAAGGAGATTGGCCTTGGATCAGGAAGGCATATTGCCTCAAGACTGGGTTCACTTCGAAAAGGGTCTGCCACAGGGGACAGGACATGGTTTGACTGTTCGTGGCATGACTGTTTGTATTTTAAAGACATGTGGCACCATGACTTCGCAACAAAAGACTGATTGCAATTTGATCTGTACAGGAATGGTGGAACCTAACATCTTCTGGTGAAGCTCGCCGGTGGAGGGATGGATGCGAGGTGGAGCCACCATGGAAACCTGCCATGTACTCCCCATTGCGATCCATACCAGGTGGTGACACTGACCTCATGGTGAAGATTGATTTGATGCATTGCTTCAACATAGGCTTTGGTGGAGACCTAGCATCATCCACGATCATAGGCCTATGTCACATGAAGGTCTTTGAAGACCAAGGGCATACTATCTCAAAACGTTTGGATGAAGCCTTTGCAAGGTTTCAGGATTGGTGTGGGAGGACGCGTGTGACAGCAAGCGTAAAGTCTTTTGAGCTCTCCAAATTCAAAATGACTTCGCCACTTGAACTTCTTTTCTGCATATGCTTTTCTAATCTTTCTATGTTCATCACCTCAGGGCCCACTGATATATTCTTGGAGCCCCTGCTTGCGCGTGCACCGCCCAGGCTGAAAGACTTTCCTGAAGGCTCAGGCCGTGCACATGATACCGCTTTGCTATGCAAATGGTTGGGGAGTGAGCTTGAGGCTTTGGGGTTTGGAGATGTTGTACTTTGGTTTGTCGATTTAGTGGGAACATTTTTGTTGCTATATCACCTATTTGTTTTTGCTGTTTCTTTTTGGAGAGTGAACTGTCCTAGGAACCGCAAAACCATGAGATCTTAGAGCTTATGAAGTGGACCTTCAAGAACACCAATGACTATTTTCACGCTATTCATCACGAGGGCGTGGTTCTGTCAGCAAATGTGAGCAAGCAAATCTTGCAAAACGGCTTTGCGGTTGCTGACGCTCTTTTGTCTATTGTGCATATTTTGGGAATGGGCTCTAGCAATAGATGTGTGTGACAATAATTGAGTTTTTCAGCAAGCTGCTGCAGCCAAGGAGGGGTATGGAGCTTTAGCATCCTTGTGCTTTCAACGGGGGTGGCGGCTTTACAAGATCCGTCCCAAAGCGCACATGTTTCTACATATCCAGACCCTTCACCAAACAGTTGCTGTTTGATGTTGTTTGAGTTGAAGTTCAAATATCAAAACCCAGTCCTGTGTTTTTTGAGGACGGAGGCTGAACAACATTTGGTTCGTGGAGGTGCTGCAACAATCAACCCACTATGCTCCAAAGCTGAAATCAGTAAAGGGAAAACCTGTCAAACTGACTGGCCACAGTGCCCATATCCCTACCCCAGGTTGGGCTTGCTGGAGTGATGAGGATTATGTAGGAAAATTGTGCAGGGTGGCTCGCCGCCTCAACGCTGGCAATCTAATTGTGGATAGAGTGGTTGCAAGAGTTCTCATGAAATACCAGAGGTATTTTTATGACAAATACTCAGCAAAAGGCTGAGCTTCTGGCTTGCAAGCTGGTGATCTTGATGCAGATCATGTCCGCCAGCATCAAGTCGATGTGGGTATGACATGCACGGACATGTCTGTGTGCAAAAGGCTATGGCACACGTGTCGCGAGCGCTTTTTAGCGAAACGAGCGCTATTATTGAAACGATCAAAAAGCAGTGATCACGAGCAGAAAAGAAAAGGTACAAAAAATTATGTACCACTGGATGTCCCTGGTACAGTAATGATTGTGGATGATACCAACTTGCATCACAAAAGGTTGCTTATGAAGAATCTCATCAGTCAATACATCCTTGGTTGCTTTATAGCTCGGGACAAGAACTCGATTGCAGTGGCTTTCCGAGCCGAAGAAAGATCGGCTGACGCTCGCCTGAACTCATGGCCGAGCTCGGCTGCATTTCGTCCAACTCTCCCCGGTGCGTGTCCAGCTGTGTCGTACCCGAACGCAGAGTACCGACGCTACGCGACACTCACACAGCCCGACCGGTCCGACCCCTCGGGAGGCCAAAGCATTCAAAAGGTGGACCATGTTCCGCAGTACGCCGAGAGTCGTCCTGTGTCTCTTCTTTGTCACTTTCGAAGGTCACAGGTGGTTTCAGCCATCGGCGCAAGAGTTTAGTCGTCCCAACTTCTATAGAGTGAATTGTGCAAAGACTTTGCATATCTTTGTAAATTCTTTGTATATTTTAAGTTTGTGTATATGCATACTATATACCCTGGGCTTCCAAAGACGGTATTTTCAATAGTCGTTCTAGCAAAGACTGTTGTTATATAGTCGTTCGCTCCATCACGCTGACCACGCACCCACCACGCTGACCACTCCCTGTGCTTCTTTTTTTTCGCGAAATGCGGATCAGCTCGTTACCGTCTCATCTTCGATGACTCGTTGAGCCTTGGATCAAGATGTCGAACAGACGAGGCATCAATGCAGCAACACAGGGCCCCTAATTTAGACTAGTAGCTTCTTCACCTTGTGCTTGAGAGTCCATAGTCTCAACTTGCTCATTTTGAGCAGCCAAGATCTTTGATGTGATCCATGAGCCCGAAGGAGGGACCCTTGGCTCCAAGTGCCAGTCTAGCTAGTGCCCAACAATGCTGATAAAACATACTTGCAAACATCCCATGGACTCCATTGGCCAAACTATGGTTGCTTCAAGTTTTGTTTCACACATTGGTACAAAGCTACGACGCATCCAGCCCATGTTGTCTTCATCGACAAACGTATGCTGGTATCGGGGGTTGGTTCCTGAGATTGGACGACGCTTGGCCAGGGTTAGCTCAGCTGATCATTGCACTCACATGTGCATGCATGCACTTCAAACAAGGTTCTAAACGTGCGAAGCTGGTAAAGTAAATGGCCAAATGCCTCAGACACAATCGGTTTGTTCAAAATGCACGCATGCATGCATGCGTACTCACATGTGTGCGATGTTTTTATTCATCCAGGTATGGCAAGCCACGTGCAGTTTTGGTCGCAAAATGAAGTGGGGCTTGCCATGCCTCACCCGCAGAAACACGCATAATCAACTAGCTGGGTCCTTTCCTTCAACGTTGAACATATAACAATCAAGAACTCAACACCCCTAGCCTGATGCTTTCGAAGTTCAAAAGGACATGGGTTCTAGCAAAAAGCATGCCTTCCCTGTGGATATCCTTTGCCTGCGCCTCTGTCCTCGGAAAACAGAAATGCCAACCCTACAATCAGAGCAGCGAACCTGGAAAGCTAGCCAAGGGTCAAAAACCTCGGGTATTGCTCGATGAAGTGTAACATTCTTGCCAAAGATGTCCTTACTCAAATGTGGTATGCGTTCTTTTAGATCTAGACATCACGCACGTGCATAGCTGTCCAAAAAGCTTGGTTGGCAAAAGCTGCCAAGCATCATGCATACTGACATGTGCGCAATGCGTTCATTCAAGGGGTGGGCTGCAGCTGCGTCACGCATAACCTTCTCCAGCCACAACTGGATACAACGATTGTTGTAAGCCTTTCCGGTCATAAGGACTTCGCCACCTTTCTTTAGAACCTGGTGCGCGACTAGACTCATTTAGGGAGCTGGTTGATGTTGACCAAACCACTCAACATTCAATTCACAGATCGTTCATGCACATAAATGTTGAATCCATGCGGCAAGTTTGATCGTGAAGGGCCCCTGCGAACATGGGATTTTGTGGGTCTTCAAGAACTGCTTGAAGTCCGTGTACGCCACATTGAACCGCTCCTACAACAGTATCAACTCAAAGGACACCCCACACGTGCAAAACATTCCATAGTCCCACAAGTACAGGTGGCTGGTCCTGCAAGGTCAGCTCATCAGGCGATCCAAAGAGCTCAGTCTCTTCTGCAACAGTCATCCTCAGGCGTTGCCCAACGAAACGGTCATTCTTTAAAAAGATTTGCAGAGCGCTTTATAAAATATATGCATATATGCATGGACGAACACCCGTTATTATGTTGTCCAAGAATCATGCAACTGCCATTTACACCGTACATCAGCCCGAGATTTAGGATGTGCATGCTGCACCAAGCTATGCAGCTTGGGTGGAAACCAGAAAGAAGAAGGAGTGGGCCTTAGATCCCCAATGACGTATTTTATATAATCGAAATCGACACAAGTTTAAACATACCGAACATCGACTCAAGCGCAAATAAAACCGAGTATATAGTTGAGAAACTAGGCCCTTCTTGGGGCATCTCTTTTCGCAGGAATTCTCCAAGACCGTACTGCTCGCTCCAAAGAGGACTAGTTTCAGTGACATTCATGTATTGACGAGCCCCTGAACCAAAGGCCGGGCACGCAAAACAAACAGGCTTTCGTGCGCCTGCTGTCCATGTGGAAGAGAATCTGAACACCTGCTTGTGCCAAAGCCAGTCGCCACGCAACTCGACAACTTGGAAGCGTTTTCCAGTGATGGCCTGGCCGGCCCGTTTCTGATGTGTCGGGTCCACCAAAGCCTCTCCAGAAGGGCCGCAACATGGAAACCGATCCACGTGAAGTAGGTTCAAAGACCATGTTATCCGAGCAAAAATCTTGTTCAGCGTGGAGTGTCCCCATAGCAGGCCCTCATCTATGGTGCATAGAAGCCAACGGCCCGCCCTTGCACTCCGTGGTCTGAACAGAGGACAGCTCAAAAAAAAATCCAATGGACTTTTGAAGCGGTTGATGTGCTATTTGCCTCACACGACAGGCATCTCCGTATAGCGCTAGCGGAACAAAGTCTCCACGTTCCGAATTGATTGCCCAGGGTGTGCCACGGGCACGATGCTCCTTCCAAAAATCACTGATTGCATCCTCGCCCAAGTCCACGCCTATTTCTCCCCAAAGGTATTGGACCACGCTGAATGGCTCAAGGATTTCAATGGTAGTCCATCTAAAACCTCGTTTTTCATTTCGATCCTTGACAGGAACTCGAATTCCAACCGTTTCCTAAGCTGGTGGCCAAGCACAATTACCCATGTAGGTCAGCTCCAGCCAGCAAAAAAACACATGTACTAGGGAGTATTTATGATCTGGCTAGCTTTTGAAATTGGACAGGTCTCAACTGGCACGTGGCAGAAACGCATAAAGTCCCTTGAGTTGTTCCACTTGGACTTCTTCCCCAATTGCGAAGTCCAGTTGTTGGTCTTGCTAACCCCACCATCCTGAGTCAGGTAACCGGCACTCAAATCGTGCATTGTCTTTAGATCTGACATCATGTCACACAAAAATAAGCACGCAGGTGGCATGCGTATATATGCGAATGTGCATGCACATGTGGCGTAGAATATCGGCAAGCTTCTTTCCAATGGTTTTTGCAATTGCGCATCGCTTGCTTGATGCTACTGACCTCAATTGACCAATCTTTTTAGACTGGAGTAACTGTCGTATTACAATGAAAGCTTGACAAATCTCACAACACCGCTAGCAAGAGTCATGTTGAAAAGACATGAAAAGACCAGCGTGACCCGATCAACAAACCAAGGAACGGCGCCGGCTACGTCTTCGATGGCTGTCAAGATGAACCCTGGCCGGTTCTTCTCACCTGCGTTGGATCAGAGGAGCCGTGTCAAAGCATTTCGACCGGGTGATCGAGGGGGTGGTGATGGAGGGGTGGTGATGGAGTTGCATCATGTCTGATCAGCCAGCCAGCTTCTTATTCCACCCCAGTGCAGTAGTCAGTCAATGACTTGTCGTGCGATGTTGCACACTCACAAAATGGCGCATACATAGCGGGCTCAGAGTCTCTTGACTTGTGAAGTCATGACAAGCGCTACCCCGCTATCAGCTGTGTAATGGAAATTCCTGGCCAGATCAGAACAAAGATCGATACACAAATTAACACAAAGACTGTACTAGAACAAAGTATTTCACATTATTTCACCCCAGGATTCCAAAAGCCCCAACAGATCCAACAAGAACCAAGGCCTACGATAGATTAGACTTGGCAGCTTTCCAAGTCTTGAAAGACTCACTCGCGGACTTTGTAGCACTCTCCATTGCATCCACCTTCGTGCACAAACGACGCAAACTAATATCGATTTTGAAGAACCCTGAATTCAAGCTAGATCGACTAGTATTAATTTAAACATACTTTCGAATATTGATTAATAAATATAATAGATCTAGCCTGATCTTTCTCCAGCACTCCGGAAATCAAATCCCGCTTGTATTTCATGTCAAGCTTGTACTCTCGCAAGGATTGCTTGACAGCATCTTGCACCGCGCTCGACCTGGGGAATGGTCGATGGATGGAGGCGAGGGTTTTTAAGTTTCGAGAGGCACTATCGCCAACAAACTGCCTTGAACATATGTTAATTACTTCATGCAACGTCAAATCTAGTTTTGGTTGAGACGCATAGACTCGGTTTTGTTCTCCCGACGGGCAATGTCAGCCAAGCCAGCCACCAGATCGTTGAAGGCCTGCACGCATGGCGTACGGGTTGCGCACATGCATGGATTGAAAATGGGTGATAATAATGTAATGTATAGTAGGCTGCCAGGTGAACGGACGAAATATATCGATCGATCATTGAGACATCGGATGATATCGGATGTTGTTGGAACGACCGCGTATAGCCTTCTTCGCTTTACTTCGCTTCTCTTGGACTGCTTTATCTTCCTTCCGCTTCTTCTCTCGTTCTTCCTCCTTTTGCCGCTTCTCTTCTTCCTTCTTTTCTTCCTTCAGCTTCTTCTCTTCTTCCTTCTTTGCATCCTTCTTCGAACCACCTTTCTCTTCTTTGTGTGTTGCATCCTCTTTGTGTCGCTTCTTGGACTTGTCCACCTTCTTGTGGCTCTTCTTCTTCTTCTTCTTTGTTGTCTTGTCCTTTTTCCCTTTCTTGTTCTTTTTCTTGTGCTTCTTTTCTGATGATGAATCTTCCTCATCAGAATCGGTCGAGGAGGCACTGCTGAGGCTGCCAGACTCGCTGCTTGACGATTCTGTTGTGCTTGAGGAACTGCCTTTCTTTTTCTTGGACTTCTTACCCTTCTTGCTGCTTTTCTTTCGCTTGCCGGGCTTTGACTTGTCCAGGTCAAAGCCCTCGAACATGCACTCCACCAGTTCGTCAACGCTGTCTTCCTCGACAGACTCATCCCAGCACAAAAACAAATTCATCTCTTCCCTGTCTGGCAGTTCTGGGTGTGGTTTCCATAGCACACCTTTGAACTCCTCTTTGTATTTGGAGGCGATGATCTCATCAGCCAACTCCTCGTTGTAGCGCGCAATGATGTCCTTTTTGAGCATCCAACGGCGGGCGCCACGTTGGCTGGTCTTCACACTGGTCTTCATGCGCATCACTAGCTGTGACTGAGACCACTTCTCATGGGCCGAGTTCCATTGTTCGTATAGAAGATGGAGCTTCGCAGTCTTTTCCTTTCCTGAGGCCCGCGTGATAGGCAAGGGGTAATGGAAAATTCATAAAAACAGATAGGCCCCCAAACCCTGGTGGGCAGCCAGGGAACGATCGATCGATATACCAATCAAGGAACGTGAGCCCGTGCGAGCTTTCTCAGCCAAATGGCGCACTTCTTCTGGTGAGTTTGGACCTAAGCCCAAGAAAATCGGTCAGTTAGCGCATGAACCATGATCATGATAATAAAGTATTCCAATTTGAGAGTTGATATGAGACATGACAGCTTTGAGACGCGCACTGTCCAGGCTTCTGTAAAACCGCATCCGTCGGTTATGTTGGTCTTTGTCCCGTTTCTTTGGTTTCTTTTCATCTTCCTCAGCGGCTTCCTTCTTTGTTTTCTTCGGGGTTGGGAAGTTCTTCTCAAACTCTTCCACGCCCAAGCTGTCGACTTCATCATCTTCATCTGGGCCACTCGGTCCCTTTTCAAAAGTGTCAGTTCGATTCAGCAATTGGCTCAAGCTCTCAGTTGTGCACATTCTATGTGGCGCTGCTGGTGGGTCTTTCATATCCTCCTTCTTTGGTGCATCATCAGTCTTCTCCTTTCGTTGTCTGGTCTTTGGTGCAGCATCAGTCTTCTTCTTTCCCTGTTTGGCAGCCTTTGGATCTTCCTTCCTCCTGGAAGTTGCATCAATTGCTTCAGCTTCCATTCCCTTCTTGTCACCTTCCACTGCTGGTGCATCAGCCGTCTTGCGCTCACCTGCGCCGGTCTTTGCATCATTCTGCCTCCTTGGTGGTCGCTCAGGCTTCTTCTTCTCAGCCGCTTTTTCATGTGTTTCATGTTTTTCTGTCTTCTTGGCGGCTGATTTCACGTTTGTAGAACTCTTCACCTCTTGAATCTCACCACCACTTTGCGTCTTCTCCTTTTCAGGCTGGTCCTCCATCGACTTTCCTGGTGGGCTACTCCTTGGAGCCTTTCTTGGTGCTTTTGCCTGCTTTGGTCCAGTCCGCTTCGTGGAGCTATTCTCTTTTGGCTGAGGAGGCTGCTGGGCAGACGACCCTGCATCACCTTCAGCGTCAGCACTTTCTTCTCCCAGAATCAAGGTCTTAGACGAGAGGGAAACTGTCAGAGCCTTGCTTGGGCTTTTGTGCTTCCTGAGCCTTTGCTGTGGTGTTCCAGCCACCTGACTGGCACTTGCCACTTGTTGCTGTGCTTTTGCCTCAAGTTCCCGTAGTTCCTGCATAGATGCCTTGACATGTTCCATAGCTTCCAAGTCTGTTGCCGGAATTGTGAGTTGTGAGTCCATTCTCCCGTAGTCCATGGTTTCTTGTTCTAAGAGGGTCGGCTTCAATGCGTCTCCATCCGCATCATTTCCTGCACGTGCTACAGATCGATCGATGGGTCGCCCGATTATGTCAATATCGATCGATATCGCTATACATCGATCAGAATACAATAATAGAGTGATCATAGAGTAATATTTTGTTTGTCGTTTGATGTTCACTCCGGCCTCGGCCCTGAAAGGTTCTATGCCTTCTCACGGCAGCCTGCTCGAGAAGCCCTTGAAGCCGCTCGATGTGTTTCTCCTTTTCCCTTTTGGCGCTGCTGGGCATCGCGGGCGGTGGCAAGGCGGTTCTAGAACCCTGAAACGTCAAACACTTGTCTTTGGCAAACAATATACTCGATCGCTCATGTATATTTTCTTCTGGCCATCTCTCTACAAGTATAGAGCCACGCCACACGTGATATCAGGTTGCTCAAACCACGTTGCATTCAGTTTTTGCGCGTTTGTTCAAGATTGTTCATGATATTTTATGAACAAGTAAATTTGGATGCATTTTGGGGGGGTTTGGGACCACGCTATACAATAGTCTTTCCACGCTATTTAATAGCGTTTCCACGCTACCAAATAGTCTTACCACGCTGGAACCACGCTCAGACCACGCCCACCTTTGATTCTAACAGTTTTTTTTCCAGCACGGTTGTGGTCATGAAAGCGCCCACCGCTCTTTGTTGGGAAACACGGTGGTGTGGATTACTTGCAACATATATTTAGGTGTAATTAGCTGTGACACCTGTTGTTAGAGGCTACAAAAGCACAACAGGCCTTCCAAGGGTCCAAGACTGCCAGGTGAAGTTCTTTCTGCACTAATCACATTTATAAATTATGTTCAATTTAGACTTGGCCCCAAGGTCAATCGAATCTAGCTCAAGCTTAGCTAATCCAGGCCCCGATCAAACCTTGGGTGAAAGCGACCTTCCTCACGTTCCTGTTGTAGGAACTGCTTCAGGCTCCCCAGCAGGGCCACATCCCAATAGCGGTCATCATGCCCTGCACTCACCTAGACCAAGCAGGGAACTTTTGTGGGGATACCAGTCCTAAAGAACGAAGAAGGCGATTTCTAACCTCTTCTGGATCTGGTCAAGTTTAGAAATTTGTGAAGTATAGTATGCACGAGTTCTTCAAAAGAAATTTGCGCAATGCGCAATCTGAGCTGAGACATCCCTTCTAGCGAGCTGGCTGGCCTGGGTCGGCTTTTGTTGGCGGCCGCCACGGAGCTTCAGCTGCAGGTCAGTCTCGGACCCACCATGCTGTTCCTGAGCAACGGATCGATCAAGTATTCAAATTGAATGGACCGGATCCAAACAACGAAATCTATATTCAGTCGAAAAACAATCCAGTGCACATGTAAATCTGCAATTTTTTTACCATATGCTTTTGGGTAGGCCGCACTCTTGGTCATGTCCCGGCCGCCTTTCCTAAATCAAAGCTTGTTGCAACAGTTGTGCGGTACCCTGCTACTGCAGCATTTCGACATTTCAGTCAAACAAATATAAGATCCAGACACTTTCCAGTTCCCCCGTGAATCCAGGTAATGTTGAACCATTTGAAATTCACGGTGCTTCTTGCTCCTCTTCAGTTTCTGCATCTTCTTCCTCGAGAGCTTTTTGTAGACCATGTGGATCCATGGCCTAGGACGGAGGTGCAAAGTGGGCTGCAAATTCTGGTGGCGGCGAGCGCTGGTTAAGGGGAGGACGCAGTGCCGAAGAGGGTGGAGGGCTTGCTGGTGCAACTTCCGTAGGTTCCCATCCAACTCAGCTAATGAACATCAACTACGAAGTCAAGTCTGGTCTAGTTAAATTAATAGACGTTCGATGCAATGATAACATTCCCATATACCGATGCTGGGCGCCCAACAAGTTTTGTTTCACCCACTGGATCCGAAACAATGAATGTAGTTGTTGCGCCAACCTAACAAACATTGGAAACAGTGGCATCAGGGAAGACCGGGGCTGCTCAATGGCCACATGGCAAGCCCGGCTGAGGGCCACCATCGCAAGTAGTCCAAGTCGGGCAGTGATCCTCAGGCAAAGGTCAAAATAGTGCGAAGAGGTTATATTTCGCTCGATCGTTTTGTTTGGTGTGCTTGGCCGTTTTCAATCATGCCCATTAGCAAGTTACCAAAGTGAAGCAAGGCTCGAATTGGCATCTTGTGTTGACTTGTAAAAGGTGCATCCAAGAACATTTGTTTTTGACCTTTTTGTAGACCCTCGAGATACCCATATCCATGAGCTACACGGAGGACCAGCGTGTAATAGCCCACTCACGCGCAGGCGTAGTGTATAAAATAGGGCTCTGATGAACCCACACCTGGGTAGCAAAAAGTTGTTGGAGCTATTTATTTACTATGGAAAGAAGTGAGGTCACTGCGTCGTCAGAATGTCATTGCTCTTGGGGTGCATTTCCTTGTCAAAGCGGGCCCTCAGCACCGGTTGACGGTTTGACATTACAATAGATTGATCTATGATCAACCCATTGTAAATTTGATCCACCGACCTATATGTGTTCCAAGCAGAAATCAAAGCTGGAAAACAAGGTACTCGATCCATCCATGCATTAGAGATATTTGAAAAGTAAATTGGTACAACTCACGTGCAGGAGATCTCGAGAGCTCAGTTCATCACCCTTTCGTCTTCTTGTCACCTGGCAGTGGGAAGGACCGGGAATAAGGACAGTTTGCAAGGTTTATTAGAGACCCACCCCCGAACCCAAGTTGAGGTCATGACAAAATCCCTTGTGAACTGCTCCTTTTCCACAGAACAAATCCAGGACTGTAAGGACCTAGCCAGTATTCGAGAAAGAGGTTGAACAGTCAAACATAATTCATCGATCTCAACGATGATCATTTCACTTGCAGCAAGAAACCCGTTTCTGACTCTCTGGGTGATCTGTGTTCTCAGCAATCCAATCGCATAGGTGGATCCTGGGACGAGCAAGAATATAATTAACATACTTTGTGCTTAGTGATGCTTCAAGAAACTGTTTTAATTAAGCATTTATAAACATGCATACTGTCACATCTTGCCACAACATAGCAAACCAAGCTTCACTAGCAAAGGGCATCCAACAGCCAGCAAAAAGCAGACTGATGTTGGAGACAACGATAGTGGACTATCGACATTGACCCCATCCATTGGCCCTGCTAGAACGGAACCAGATCAGGCCCAAAAAAGACTTGTTGTTCGGGCTTGGGCCAACTTCTGAAAGGTTGGTTGGACACATGCGTACAACACACGTGCACAGTATAATTTAGATCACATGCATGCAGCAGTGTCGCGATGCAACATGCATGAGTCAAACGAGTGAAACACGAGCAAGCTCCTTAATCACGCGTCCCAGACCTGGCACGACTCTCGATCTAAGCTCTATAGGCCTGCAAAATCATGTGGCAAGCCAGGCCACATCTGCAGTAGCAAAGTGTCAGGCTACAAACAGTTAGTTGTCGAAACTAGTATCACCTAAGTTGTTTTGAAAGTTCAACGTCTGCACACCTTACTTCTCTCCATCGGTCTAGCGTAGACCTATGCATGATACAATTCACTGCTGCTTGCCCTTCATGGGCACCCAGGCTGCGACTTGGATGGCCAGATCCCACCTCAGAGCACGAACACACGGCTCTAGTATATATTAGCAGGCTCGGCGCTCTTGTATAATATTAGGTTCCTTGCGCTTTGACCACCCCTCCATTCTTCTGCCATGAAATCGAAACGCCATTAATGGCATTGACCTTCAAAGTAACGGTAACAAATCGTGATCCTAGTTTGTGGTATTTTGTGGTCATGTACCGCTGCTATATATAAGTTCTATCACGTGTGCAGGTCTTCAGATCCAAGCACTCAAGTATCTCCGCCTTCCGGTCCTCATCCGTAATGCTTGAGACGTAGAAGCACCCATAGCGATCTGGCCTTGTCAGCTATTAATTTTTAAAAGCGCACCCCGATAAACACATGCGCGCGCGCACCAATTAATCTCAATTAGGACCCAAACTGAACGCCGATCGACTTCATTGATGCTCGACCTTTCTCAGTCCCTGGAGCATCTAATGGAGCTTGCACCGTCCAGCTCCTAGGCGGATGAAAGGATCAATTCTGAGCAAATGTGGGTTGCTGCAAAAAATAGAGTTCCCCACTTCCGGTTCTCGAAGTCCACTGGCAAGAGAAAATGCATCATGTCACGCTTGTGTTGTTGCAGCTCGATCAAGTTGTCCTGCCAACAATTCCGAAGAAAAAGTAACTATTAAAAACTGACCATATGATGCAAACGAACTAAACTTAATTAAGACAATATCCTGCAGCATTTTTCGTTTCTTTGTGCTTTTGGAAATCGGTGGCGTCTTAGCCTTCCTGACCCTTCCGCGCCGCTGGGGTGTCTTGGGGGGTTCTGCAACAAGCGACGCAGCCTTTGGGTCTGCTGGTTCTGGAGGCTTCTCAGCTGGAGCTTTGGGCTGTTCTGTCTTCTCAATCTTTTGTCTTTTCTCAACCAAGCTGCGCATTGCATCCCCCTGCACCACCCCAGCGTCTCCCCCACCATCTTTTGCCTTGGGGCCTCTCCCCCTTCCTCTCCCCCTTCCTTTTCCCCGACCCCTTGCCCTCTTCTGTCCCTTGTCTTTCTCATCTCCCGAGTCACTGTGTTCATGTTTGAATTTGCGATCCGGGTCTTCTTCATTCTCCGATTCCTCAGGCGTGGTCTTCGCTGCACGCAAGGCTGCCCGCAAGACCTTTTGCTCCTACCCGAACGTATACTAACTATCAGCGAAACTATTGATCAAGTTAAGACATACACGCACACAGCGCACAGTACATGGAAACTTAACATGCCTTCAGCAAATCGATGTTGTTGGCGCTCATCTTTCTTTGAAGTTTCTCACACGCGTTTAAAGCTTGTGCTTCCAAAGAATCTTTCGGAGGACGCGGCAGTGACGTCAGCGGTTCCTCGTCCTGGCGCATCGTTTTACAATAGTTGTCCGAAGAACTTGAATCAAAGAGCACGTGCAGTGTCCTTAAAGGTACCTTTTACTTTGCCTTTGTCGTCTTCCCCTTCACTCTCGATGCGGATGGGAGATTCCGGTTTCAATGCAGGCTCATCCACAGGAGGCACAGCTGGGGCTGCAGGCTGTGCTGGAGGTTCAGCAACAGGCGAGGCAGCAGGCTGTGCTGGAGGAACATGAGGCTCGGACGCCATCTGTGCCGCTGCCAAGGCTGCAGGCGGTGCTGGAGGAACAACAGCCTCCGACTCCACGCGTGGCGCTGCCAAGGTTTCGTGAACTTCTACAGGTTCACAGCATTCATCATCTTCGCTCAAGTGCTCTTCCTCGGCTCCCTCGTGGGATGCCTCCTCAACAGGTTCCTCATCAGCTTCGTATTCGGGAGGAAGTTGTGAGTCCGATGGTGGATGCTGGGATTCTGATCCCCCATCAGCAGGATCCTATCCAAGCTAGACTTCTGAAATATCAAATCTGATCGCAAAAAAATCGATCTAGCTCTGAGTCAGAAATATGAACTCATGCATATAATGACATTGCAGTGTCCAGCTGCCTTCAGAGCTGCCTTGGGAACCGATGGACCTCGTGTGGCAATCTTCTTGCCAGCCTCTGTCAGCAGCCCCTGCTCCTATCCACAATGTCTCATTGGTATACAATACATCGGATCGATCTATCTAAACTGCCATGTGGGTCCAATGCAGAGATAATTGAAATACAAATTTAGGAAGCTAGCACAGAACAGCGCTGCTCACTCCTCTAATTTGATCTTGACCAGTGCCTTCAGCGTCTCCATGCGCGTGTGGGACTTCCTGCAAAACGAAAAATGGAACGATACAATGCGCATCATACACACTTACATGCATGCACATGCACAGGCATGCATGATTAAGCAAGCGCGAACAACGTATGCCATTTTTCTCGCCATTTTTATAATCAATCGTTGTTGAATCATGACATCGATCAAGTTCTGGCATGCACACCTTGAAGACTGTGTACGATTGAATCGGTTCATCACGTAGCTCGCTAAGGCTCTGTGAAGCCCGCCCTCGATGAGCGCCCAGGCCTGAAGAGGCAAGATCTATGCGAGTGACAAGGAAGGACGGAGGGGTGCGAACAGCCATTGAACAATCAGATATTGAATATTGCAATCTAGTGGCCAAATGCTTCTGTTTGGAGTCGAATGAATTCCACCTCAGGTCTTCAGAGAGCTCTGCCAAAACAGCCTCGCAGGCCGATCGATATCGCAGGCCGATCGATATAAATTAACGTAATATACACATGTGCATGGGATGAACCCGATCATAGAACGATGGATAACGATGGATCGATCGATCTATGCACGCCTGACTTTCCTTTTGAGTCGGAAGGTCGCCGCAAAACTGTGCCAAATAGGCTGACGTGAACTCATAGTTCACTCGTTTTTCTGCCTAGACAGCAATGTCATGAACATGACACAAAAAATACTTGTTTCATCAGCATCCCTTTAACATGAGCATGAACGCATATATATATATGCGATAACCATCGATCCTCAATCTCAGACACCATCTTTGTATTGATGTCCACGATGCTGAAGACCTGGCCCGGCAGGATATGCAAGGAAATGCCCGGTCGTTTTCAGCATTGATTCAAGGGCAACTGGGCTTTGATTGAATTAAAACCTCACAACCCCGTACGATGTAATCATGTCACATGTACACTCGTTCGCTTCCCAGTTTTTTTGCGGATTTCGATCTTGCGTTTCTTGATGTAGCTCTCGTTGACATAGTCCGTGTAGAAGGCCTCCCATGCATGGAGGATCGATGTTGTGAAGTGGTGCTTGTGTTGATATGCGAGTTTGCATGTGCGCTAGCCTTCAACAAATCCATGCGATCTGAGGACATGTGGGCCGATCGCGCGGGCATCGTGAACCCGCGCTTCACCAGATCCAAAAAAAGCTGATGATCGTCGCAGGGGCACAGTGCAATGCATTTCAACAGAAATTGCCAGTGCACATGTAGTATGTGGATCGATATACAACAGGCTCCAAAAGAAACCTCACTAGATCGATCACTCATAATTGGTTTCTTTGGGACCCTCAAATATCGATCCACAAGCACGTCTTTTGAGTAAGCAAAATGAAGAATGCAGCAGGTGCTGCACAAAGGGTGAGGCGTACCAGGTGAAGCTTCGGTCGACTCTCGATCCATTGAGAGCCCACCACAAGAGTACTCCTCATCGTAGTACCAGCTTTGATCTGAGTGACCTGGGCCACATGCACATTTAGGCATGGTACCCTTATTAAAGAAACACATTTAACACATAAACTCAACTTTTGAAGGTACTGAGGTGCGCACCAAGAAGTAGAGCTCTGTTCATGGCTCATGGCCAAACTAATGCCCACTCTTGGAGAATGCTAAAAACAACCGAGACACGTCGCAAGTATCGATGCATTGATTTGCCAAGCTTGTTAGAGGCCTAGCTTTCTTCTATCCTTTTTACTCCAAATACATAAGATCCAGATCCTGAGCCTTCCGGATGCAAGGGCAATGGTTTGTCATGCTCTCCAGGGGAGTCACAAGTGCTAGAAAACGGTTCTTTGCAAAGACTATTTTTTAAATAGTCTTGGACTCTCTGGGTATATATTATATACACATAAGTCCATCCGTTTGCATCGATCTGTTTTGGAGACACGCATGTTCCTCGCTTTCACAAGATTTGGTGCTTCCTTGACTCGTTGAGGCGCCCCAGCCGCTGACTGAGCTCGCTGAAGCTGATGCTGCCGCTCAACCTGAGTGTAGAGATGATAGAATATGATGGGCTTTCCGAGGATGTCAGGAGTCCGGGGATCAGATGTAAATTTTCAAGTTGCAATTCGAAACACAAATGAGTTCATAGAATTCGCCTTCTTTCACGATGTGCCAAACTATTTGAGCGTCCCGTCCGGACGTTGCATGGGTCAACTGTTGCGTGCAGGGAGTCGTGATTGGAGCCATACAGGATCATACAGGTATCTTTCCCCGTGACTGATGATCGACATATATCATGCAAATCCGAATCGAACAATCATGGGGTATCCTGAAGTAATAATGAGGAAGTTCTACTTATAAAGACACCTATTTGGAACAAACGTCTCCTCGTCTCCTCGTCCATAGGTCGGGAAGTGCTGTAGGCTAGCTAGGCTGCGTCATGCTGCGTGCCACCATGGTCACCTGCGTGCCACCTAGGCTGTATCTCTGAGACCTGCGTCAAGAGGCACAATTGAACAGTTTCTCCTGCGAGCTTCGCAAGGCCGTCGCATGGGAAAGACATGTTGATCCTCCTGATCGTGATGCAATATAGGTATTCATGAACTCTTTGCATTTACATGTCCTTCGGGGTGACACTTGCTTGGAGTTGCCCGAGTAGTTTTGCAAAACAAGACACCGTCACGGGATCACTGACTGGGGATCCCAGACGGACCGTTTGGAGAACTCTCTTCACCCCTGGTGCACACCACTGCACACCGTCACTCATTCGTCTACTAGTTCCCCATGCCTGCCTCGTCTGGGTTTTCATCCACTCCACGTCATGGCCCATGTTCGCCATGAATCGGTCCAGAGAGTCAGCTCCGTACCGAACCCGGACCGTCGGAACGTTCCGAACCCAGGACCTGCCGGTTCCGAACCGGACCGGTGCCGAACGGGAAGAGGCGGCTGGAGGGTTCGCGGCAGAGGCGGAGTCTGAGAGCGAAGAAGCGTGCTATGACTTGGTTTTTGAGGTGACAGGATGGTGACATGGAAGCATTGTGACTTACACGAACGTAGTGTATTCTCTTGTCCTATTTGAGCAACTCTAAAAACCTTGCTTTATGTGTTGAGACAAGGTCTTGTCATATGAAGCCCTCGCGTAAGCAAACACCATGACTTTTGTAAGGTTGCGTAACCATTTCGGGATATGATGTTGCTGAAGCACTTGCGTAAGCTCATTCTTTTTTTTTTTCTGAGTCCAAGATTGAGAAAGAGGAAGACAAGCAGCCACATTGGAGCTGTTGCATGTGTTTGTGATGTTCTTGTTTGGGACTTAGTAGGATGGACTATCAAGGTTGTTCTGAACACAATCTATGCTCATTCAGCCCTTGGGCCCTTGAGGAACCTTTAGTAAATTTAGCTGTTTTTAGTTCAGACAGGAAGATGGGGAAGGAGACCCATCCCTGTCCGGGCAGTCAAGCAGTGTTGGCCAAATGCGCCAACCTGTTTGGAATGAACGTCACCAAGCTTGGATCACATGATGTTACACTTTTGTTTGCACAGAAGGATTTTTGCGCATAAGCTGCGTGTAAGCAGTTGCGTAAGGATGGCGTAAGCGCACTCATCCAAGGTGACTAGTATACTTGTAGCCCAGAATGGGAGCAGGCTGGACCCCAAGCAGGAGACGAACACCAGCTTAACCGAGAGTTCTCTCGCCCGGAAGTTGTTCAAATCTTCATCGATTCCACGGCCAACGCAAATTTTGGACTTCATTGGTTGTCAGCCAAGGCTCAGGCATTGAGCAAGCAAGCGCGCAGACGCGCAAATAGGGACCGCAGGATCTGAGGAAATTAGCTTTTCTTGCCTGACTAGTTCCGCGTAAGCCATAACTGTGGTTTGCGTAAGGATGGCGTAACCGCCAGCGGAAGCAAATTGATGCGGCGTAGGGAGTTACTGCAGGCCTTTTGCCAGCTATTTTTTGGCAATAAAGAACAAATTGTCACCAAGCGCCCAGACAACAGAGGTTTTGCACATGGTGCTCTTCTGTTCAATTTGACAAGCATGCACATACCTTGAAAGCCCTTTGAGATGTCATACATGGCCATCAGCAAACCAGGAATCCATCATAAACAGGTTACAGAAGCTGCCTGTAGTCCCGCACATTTCTTGCGTTCGAGACCCTTTGAATTGATGCCAGCGAACAAGCCACGAAGCACCGAACGAAACGCAATGAGAAACCATGATCGTGCGAAACGCAAAACTTTCAAAAAATCTCAAAACCAGAATCCATAGTCAATTCTCCAAGCAGCGAAAGAACATGTTCTTTTTTGTATTCATATAAGTACTCACGGGGTGTCCCATATATACTGTATATATGCAAGTAGCATGAAAAACGCTGTGAACACGATTGTTCATGTTTTCTTTCTCATTGGTAGTTTTGGTTTCGCAAGAGTTTCACTGGAAGACTAAAGACGCTCCCACAGGTACATCAGGTCCACTTCCCTCACCGAGCGTTCCCAGGACCGGTTTTTGGATGGCCATGCAGTGTGTGTAGGGGAATTGATTGTGAATGTTGTAACTGCAAGGCTGTTGTTTTTGCCATGTTTTTCTAACTAAGGGGCGGTTTGGTGTGTTGTTTTAAAGCAAAACTGGGCAAAACATGCAAGTGTTGGAGATGTTCCTGAGTGAATGATTGCCAAGTTCATTCAAACAACATAGCCATTCCAAGAGCCCACCCAATGTTGACAGCTTTGATCACCTGTAGGACGGACGCCAACGACTCCATGATGCCAGTCATTTTCTTTCGATTATCTCCTTGTCGTAGGGATAGAGAGACACTGCGACTCTCATGGATGGAGAGACTCAGCATGGAACGATGTGGAATTTTGTTGTCCCATATTTAACATTTGATATATGACATACTGACATACAGAATGATGATATACTGCTATTCATGGCTTTCCTATGGGACCATCGGAAGAGTCACACTTGAAATTTGGGTCACCATGAAAGTTTGACCGTCCAGACTGTCTTCAATCGGCCTTCTCAGTGGTGGAAAAGACGCTATCCTCACGTGATGCCGACACGGTCGTGGGAAGTAGTTCGACGCATCCAGTTGGATCCAACGATGCCGAATAGTGAACGTAGTCATATAGTTCTGGAGAATCTAGAAGCTAATGATGTCAATAACATAATCAGGAGGATCAGTGACATCCCACTTCAGACATCCCTCCTTTGAGTGTCCACCATGCGCAGAGTTGGGACACTTTCTTTGGCCAGCGACAGAGGACATTGTGCCACCTGTGGATGTCACATGCCTCTTGTTGAGGTCACAAGACATTGAGCCGTATTGCTGGGGCAGCTTGGCTCGTGGCCGCGGCACTTGGCTCATGGGCCGCCGTAGCAGCATGCTGTCCCGATTTCAACTCGGATATTTGATATCTGAATAGAAGCAGCGCATTCAGGCGGGTAAGTTGCTATAGAAAACACCATGGAAAACCAACATCTGCGTTGTACACCGAGTCAGAACCAAAAACAACTTTTGAATACTTTTGAATTATATATATATATAACATATGATTAGTAATATGATTCTATATATGTGTGTGATGCAATGCATACTTGGGTCTCAAAGAAGCAGCTTAAAGTGGTTGATGCCCTAAACACTCGATCCGGGGTATATTCTCTATGTCCCCATTGAATGGTGGTGTCCTGATTTCCCATCTACATAGTGTGCAGAAACCCTTGGAATCTTTGTCTTTGGAGACCAATATAATATCATGAATGCGTCTCTCAATACGTGCCACTACTTGAAGGTTTTGCGGAAACGCCATCAGCGTAGTTGAGGTGAAAAAGGGAGAATCTTACTGTAAATCAAGACAATTCACTTATCCTATAAGTATTGTGCTGGTACAGCACATTCAATTTCTCGACAAGTTTGAAGTTCTCGCTAACCACATTCTTCTTGCCAACTGACCTACACATCCGACCGATGGATGCCGCCCTTGCCTGCAACGCTGTCCGCGCACATGCTCCGTGCCTGGCCGCAGCACGCTGGGGATCGGCCGATGGACTTGGAAGATACGGCCAGAGGCTCAGACAGGCTCAGAAAGGCACAGGCTCAGAGAGGCACAGAGGCTTCACAGAGGCTTCAAACGTAGGTCAGCGGATACCGGGAATGAATGCGAGATCTCTTGACACACCAACATAAAGGTCAATATATAACCCCTGCAGATATGCTTTGGCATGTCTCGGGCAGATTTGAGGACCATTGTATGCACACTTGCAGCGCCAAAGTAACTGCAAAAGAATCAAAGAAACTATATAATATAATGGTATCAGAAATGGGGACGATGTGTTGCCCACCCTCTCTGGGTGTCCTCAGAACACCCAGATGTTCAGATGGTCCAGGGATGTTTTTGCAATCAATGCCAGGGGCCCTCAAAACCATGAACAAAAACAACAGTTTTGCTAGAAAAAAACAGGGTTTTTGATGGTTTGTGGGGCCCGTGGTGGTCTCTAACCGCTTTCTTTGGGCAAGTCTGGAGGCGTCCCAGCTTCGCCGCTTCGACCTCGGTTCCCAAGCCATGGGCGGCCTCAAGGCGAGATTGACCGTGGGGCCAAGCGAGGTGACCTGAAACTGGAACCCTTTAGTGACTTTAGTGGTACATATATATATATATCATATATTGGCAACCTCAAGGGGCTGTTCAACCTCAAGGCAGGCTGTTCAAAGAGAAGAGGGTGAATCTTTTTCTCAGGGGCAGGAAATCGCTCGACTCGAGGTGTTTTTCACGTTGTGCTACAGGGGGAGCCTGTTCAAGAGCACTCTGCCTCATCATGATGTTGTGCTTGGAACCAGTTCGGAGTTGAGTTTGACCTACGAAATCGTCTTGCACAAGTTCTCATCGTCGATCTAGTGTGAAACTTTGCAGCGACCTGCGCTACTTCACGCTGAACCTTCTTACGGTTGAGTCAGTCGCGCTTAGGAGGCAAAGTTATGTGTGTGTATATATATATATATAGGTAACACCTTCAGCAGAGCGATCTCACTGAGTCTTGGCAGTGACATCATCATAGAAGTGAAACAATGCCCCCACATCCAGTAATGTGTGGTGATTTCCATGGAATTACTCTTGACAGTCTAGGAATCTCTTGGGTCCATTTTGCAGAGCCTTGTACTTGAAAAGGAAAAACACATGCCGGATTCCATGTCTTTTTCTTGCTTGTCGTGCTGATGCCCGGAAGCCGGCAGAAGCTTTCATTCATTCTGCATGTATCAAAGTCCTTACCTAAACTGCCGGCCAGGACTACTATGAATACTGTGATATTTGTCCCAAGCACATGGGACATATTTTGCTTCACGATGAAGTCCCGGTGACACAGAGCTCTGTTCAGAGCTCCGCTGGTCGCTGGTCGCTTCAGGTCGGAGGCCCGACCTCGTGGACGGCTCGTGTGTATGTGGACTTGCGGCTGCTTGCGCCGGCCGAGAGAGTTTGAACTCAGGTTCGATGTTTCCTTTGGGGGGCGGACGTGGACTAGGGACGTTTGGGCTGGATGTCTTGGCATTGGGGTGCGGGGTGCCGCACCTGGACCCGAAGAAAGAACGGTAGCTTAGAAAATGGGACATGACCCAACAACAAACAGGTACAACATGGTACAACCGTACATACTTGTACCATCGTGTAGTAGTACCAATTTTCCGAGGTACAAACTGAGACTCCAGGCGATAGGCGCGACCAATCAGATCGCTTGGTTTCTCCTGGTACCTCTGTTTGGCTCGGGGGTGTTCTTGCTTGGGGATCTTGATGAATCGCATCGGCCCAGCGAGCGGACAACAAGCCGCTGCTGGTCGCGATCCAAGACAAACCCCTTGTGGTGATGTAGTCTCGATAATTGGAGGTGGTGTGCTACCCTCCCTCCAAAGCGTTCCGGCCCTAGGAAACCATGACCCCTCTACAAGCAGGGGGTTGTCTACTTCCATGTTTGTTGGAGGGAGAGTATATCACATATATATATATATATATTGCAAGTTTACCATCCACCTTGGAACAGTGAACATGATCAAGTAATGTTTGTTCAGGAAAGCCATCCTCATCGACTGTTTCATTGTGGGAAAGACCTTCCAAACACTTACCACTGGAAGCCCCTACACTACTGATGGATCTCCATTTGACATCGTTTGGAAGGTCCAGGTGTACTTATATCCCACAAGTCCAGTCTGACCCAGTAAAACCTGAAATTGACCACCTCCTTGAGTAGTGTTTCTGTAGGACCATCTCAAATCAGCTCCGTTCGCTCGACCGGTTGATCTGCGCGCCACCGCGCTCCAGGACGGCGCGGCCGCGCGCGCCGCGCGGGCGGAGCCGGGCGCCCGGGACGGAGCGAGGTGCTTCCGCCGCCGGGTGGAAAGCATGAGTGAGGACGGTCGACCACACGGCTGCCATGAGTTCATCGTTTTTGATTTCATCAGATGTGTTGATACTGGATCACGGCTGTGTTTGTCCTTTATGGTGCAGCGATTTGCAATGATGGGTATATCTTTGGCATGTGATTACTTTAAGAGAAAAGGACAACAGGCATCTGAAACATTCTGAAACAATCGTTTGTTTTCTCAGCAAGTACAACACACGCGGCCCAACACGCATCACACTACGCCACATCACAACCACAGAGGTCCTCATCACCAGCCAACGCTCCAGTGCACCACAGCCAATCACCACAGGTGGGCCACACCGGGACCGTGGAGGAGCTGCAGTTTTGAGTCCAAACTTTGAACACTCCAAAGTGTTTCTGGTGTTGCACGGTTTTGTTTAAGAAAAAAGCAACTGGCAACATATTTTCTCAACCACCCGTGTTTCCGGGATTCAGAAGCGCAGCTGGTGACACCGAGGAATGGTGCCTCAGCTGCGGCGGCGCTACGCCGCTGGCGGCAGAAGACAGGGCCTGCACCGATGGAGGAAGATCTGCCTGCACCAAGTCGAAGTAGCAATCTGAATCTTGGAGTGTATGGAATACAGTGTCTTGGAGTTATGGTTTCCGAGGTGCACTGACTACAGTATCCTTTAGATGGGGGTCCATATAAAGCGACGAACTTGGGGAATGTGCCATTACTCTCAATCCACTAAGATGTCCGGTTGTTTGTCACCAATTGTAGATGTCTTATATATATATATATATTATACACGGGTTTTCTTAAACAGGTCAATTAGACATGTTAGGTGTTGTTTTGTCCTGCATGGAGTTCTTTTCACCAAAGTGATCCCCGACGGGCAAAAATCATCAACATTTGCACTTTGTGTGCCACGATGGCACTTGGACGTGGCACGTCGGTGTTCAGTGCGTTTGGTGAATCAGTGGACTGATGGACTTGTGCAGGGATCTTCAGATGGCTGAAGAAGTCGAGTGAAGAAGGCTACCTGGTGAGGATTTCCAAGGTCCAGGTCTCTTGCGCATGGCCAAAACTGTTCTGAACACCGATGGGGGCATCAAATAACCATATACACAGAAAGCCGCCAGTTTGGCGCAAAGGGGTCTGTAGAAGGTTGCAGAAGCGGGTATAGACTATAGACTGTGCCGGGTTCCACTCTCTCCGCTTTAATTAGCTTTAAATGTGTGTTTGGTGATGCTATGTTTCGAAGCTTGGGGACACTCCCAACAGCCAGTGGTTTCTTACCCCCACTGACCCCCAGTTCCACTTGGGTTACTTATCGGAACCAACAAATGATCCACAGCAGCCCGTAGTTCGCTCTGTATTGTATTGACAAAACACTGTACTACACTGTACTGAGTGGTTTTGGAGGGATTTTTGAAAACGCATAAAAACCACTGAAACTGAGAGCAGGATAAGCTCAGGCGCACCGCAATGTCTTTAGTAAACTTGGTCGTTGTGAAATGCACAAGTTTACTGGCGACGTTGGAAGTTGAGGGTATATATATATATATATTGAGTCTGTCCCATTACCTGTAACAGACAGTAAACAATTATCGCTTGTTTTGAACAAGGCCTTTACTAGCAATTATTAGGATATACCCTATTATATATATTATTGGCATCTGTAGGACTGTAGGCTGGGTATTTGCCTGGAGCATTGGAAGACACCAAACCAAAAACGACCGAAGCGTTGCCAAAGGGGTGCCCTGGGAAACTCAGGAAAAGCTGGAGAGGAAATCGCTGGAGGCAGGGCGCACTCAGCTTCCGAGGTTGGTCACAAGAGTGAGAGAAGTTGGAGAGAAGCACAACTGCGCTGTATAACGAGCAGAATATTGCAAAACAGTGTTCCTATTGATTGGGTGTGCGCTGTAGGAAGGAGCCAGCAAGCAGACTAGAGAGGGAGTCAGTGTAGAGTCTTTGTGTGCACGTCGAGGAGTCGTCCTGGACCGCTCAGATGAGGATACCCATCTCAAAGCGCCATGAAAGCGGAATCAAATAGACTTATATGATTCCTTTGTAATCCTTCTGGACAAAAAGGCCTAAGGCAAGACCTGTAGGCGACTTCAACGCGACACCTCATGCATCCTGTTTCATCCTGATATCCTTCTGCGCAAAAAATAGAGGCCTTCAAAGGCCTAAGACCTCTAGGCGACTTCTTCAACGCGACACCAGCTGTGCGCCAGCTCCGCACAGCGCTCACCTCCGAGGCTCTCAGAGAAGAGTATGCCATCGTGCGTAGCAACCTGGCACAGCTGGATGAAGTCAATGGATAGCGAGCAGTTCTTTGAGACGGTCTCCCAACGTCCTCAACTCCTGCCCAGCTATTTGGAACAAGCCAAGGAGAGGAAGATATAGGAAGACCCAGGTTCCGTTCAGTTCGGAAGCCAAAGCAGAAAGAATTTGGCTCAGGTTTTTTGTGAGGGTGAAACGCTACAGTATTTGCTGGACACAAACCTGTGCCCTTGTGGCCCAGGTTTGACAGGATGATGGAGATCATCCATCGATCTCCGTCACCAGTTGGAGGCTTTTGTTTCGTACGTGTCACATGGATTAGATATTTCGGATGGCGTAAGATGTCAATGCTGAGACTTTGGCACAAACACGCCACAAAACACGTTGACCAATTTGAAGATGTTTGCACTAAGTCGATTCCTTCTATTGGTGGCCATTCCTTGGAAAGGAACCCGTGTTGCACGAGCCAACTTCTATGTTTCCATTGTTCGTGGCGAGGAGGAAGGGATGGCTGGACCGGGCAACGACGTGTGCGTGCAAACCGCCGAGTTTGTGCTGAAGCATCTTCCTGTGGGCTGCAGGTCGAGACGGAGAGAGGATGATCAAGAGGGAACACTGACTGGACTGGAGTACTGCAGACGCGTGGAAAATCCGTTTTCATGGTTTCAACTACTGTGACAGGCCCACGGCCAGCCTAATCTTAACCCGTGAGCCCATGGCAACATGTATCCCAACTCCTCTATCACGCCTCCCGGAAAGGGATGTGAATCGATGGGGTCAGGTAGAGCACTACAGGACTGAAGCCTCCGTGATTTCATCTCCCCAGTTCCACTATGTTCCACTCCTCAGCCACAGGGTGCCGATATCCACTTAAGAGGGCAACTCACTGACTCGCTCTCTCAATCCGACCAAATCCCCTCAACTCACTCCACCCCCGCCACGACGCCTTCCGTAGTCCACCTGAAGACACCGCGGACGCACGTGAACTGCGGGCGCAGCGTTTCGAGGCGCCTGGTGGACCTGGGCTGTGGCGATGCGACCTTGGCCGCCGAGCTCCAGAGCCGTGGCGCCAGCGTGAAGGCGAGGCCGGTCCAAGGGGTGAGCGGTGAGCGGTGAGGCTGAAGATGGCTGAAGCGCCTTGCAAGACAAGAATCGAGTGAATGGACGGAGAAAAATCGGTGTCATTCGTCTCAGATGTTCTGAAAGGCAACGAATTGGGGTCTGGCAAGAGAATGAATTGACCTTCAGACCTTCATGAAGCGAGAGATGACGAATTTTCTAAGAGATCGCCAAAAAAGGTCGAGGTGTGAACTGTGCAAGTCTTGGTTGGACATTCCCTCCTCAGGTTCGGAAGCTATAGAGTCTAATGTCGGGCACCCGAATGACCCTCCATGCCGAAGCCATATAGCTTCGGGGCAGCCCAGCAGCTTCGAGGTCACCAACGTGGATGCAGCTCGTTTGGCTCCGGGTGTTGCCCCTTGGCCACCAGTCGTCTCACCGTTGTGGCCAGAGATACTCAGGCAGTTGGTGTCAGTGATATTGAAAGGGGGATAGGGGAGGAAGCACAGAGAACTATGCAGCAAAAAGGAGTCTATCATATATCAATATGTTCACGTGAGTGTTCACGTGTTTCTATCATGTGATCGAAAGTGTCGGCGGGCCAGAACAAAACCTTAAGGCGCCAAGGACTCTCGATGAGACGGCCAGGATGGCGAAGTAAAATAGGAGGAATGGCGAAGAGTTGATGGGAACGTTGGTTGTTTGATGGGAGGTGTCAACTGTCAACCTATTTCAAGAGATTTCAATCACTCAGCTCACTCTGAACTTTAAACCACTATCCGAACTGATTCGACAATCCCTCAGATAAATTTGGTCCCTTTCTTTCTCTCTCTCTCTCTCGAGTTTCTCTCTCTCTCTCTCTCTCCCCGTTTGACTCTCGTTTGTCAAAAGGGCCCCATGGTCACTGGCACACTGGTCTAATGACAATGTACTCGCAGGATCTCGCATGGACTCGCCCTGAATGATAACTCGATACGTGAAAAGGCTTCGCTTCCGCCTCCAGCGCCCAGAAAGATCTTTCATATCGCTTCCCACCAGCCAGGCTCACCTTCCAACCAACCGGTCCCCAACCAACGGGCACCGAAACCACCACCCGTTGCTACCCCGGTCGCTCCCACCGGTCGCTCCATACACCGGACGGACGCGTCCCACGGACGCGACCGTGCGGAGGTGGTGCAGAACCTGGGCGCCTTGCCGGGCGACTGGTCCGGGCGCTTCGAGGCGGCGGTGCTGTGCCGAGCGCTGTGGAGCTTGGATCCCTTGAAGGCGTCACGGCCGGGCGGGCGCCCCGCGGGGGATTGGAGAGATGTGAAGAAGTGGTGCGTATTTGGTTTGTGAAAGCATGAAGACATTAAACAGGTTAGATCCTGTGGGTGCAGGAGGTGAAGCTGGCCTTTTTGCTAGTGTGTGTCGAGTCTGGAATATGTTTGAGCTAGAGTTACCAGGACCATCCAGTGGGTGTCATGGCTGGACTACCCTGCAGTACTTAGGGATCTCCGTCGAACTGTGTCTTGAGAGCTCTCCCAAGGCCACTGTTCAGTTTTTCATAGGACCATCAAACCACCTGACGATCGCTGGCTTGCTCCATTCCACGCGACACTTAGAGGATTGATGCTCCAAAGGCTTCCTCCTCATGTGCAGTCGGGTTGTTCACGAACAGAATGCTTTGGGAGTGTGGTTTTTGTGTGGTCGCGCACCATCTCAGTTTTGCCATTTGTATTTCACAACGCGCGGGTCCTGCGATGTTGTTTTGTGGATGTTGCGATCAATGTGACATGGTGTGACTAGTGGCTAGTGACTATAGTCAAGGCCCTTGCACATGCTGAAAAACAAGCGTATCGCCTGAACGATTACCGCTAAGTCGGCTGGTCATTTTTTGGTGTGGTTTATAGAGTTATATGGTAGAGCTTCGCAAACTGGCGATGTCATAAGGGTTGTTGTCGCTGTTGCTGTTGTTGGTCATAGCATGTTAGCGATATGTTCATTCAACAATAAAAGACTGCACTTTGCGATGTTTGTATGATTTGAACGTCGCAAACTGTGATCCGGAAATGATCCAACATCGACTTCCGGAAGCAGCTCAAAGTGGCTATTTATGAGGCCACGGCTGATATCAGATTAACATTGATTATGGCATGATATTATGGAAATGTTTTTTCAACCTCTGCAAGACCAAAACAACACACTATTTACGCGTCTTTTTTCAGTAGTAGCCCAACAACAACAATATGAATATATATATATATAGTAAATACATTTTTGGACAGGAGCAAACACAAGCCAAGGTGTTTACCATATTTTTCGTTTAGGAGTTTTAATGGATATAAATACCGATGTTATTGAACGGCAAGCCAAGAACCACCTGTATTTACAAGTGTCTCTTTAGTGTTTTTTTTTGGGGGGGGGAAGCCCAAAGTTGTTTGCTTTGCAAGAAATGCAGTAATTACCACCTGCCACCGCATCTTTTGCATCACCAACTACATCACCAATCTGGATGGTCAGCAGCGAATCAAGAACTCACACATGTGTCAACCGACATCAAAGTGACATCGCCCCAGCGCGAAGCTTCTCAGGAACACGCCGGCCTCGCTCCGCTCACATCGTGGTTGGCGGATGATGTTTTCCTCATATATATATATATGTATATGCATACTACTATACAAACAAGAAGCTACTAGGGTCTCCTGGCCCTTACTACTGGGAACAAGAAGCTACTCAGTCGTTTCCTGTGCAGCCCAGACATCCAGGTGCTCAAAGAAGCACATCGCGTGTTGGAACCGAGCCCCCGAAGCCGCCTCGTGGTGGTGGAGCCTTTCCGCCGCTGGTGGCGACCGAAGGACCACGAGGCACCGGCGCCCATTTCCAGTGCGGTGGGACAGGAGGATCTCGTCATAGAAGATAGGTTGAAGGTAGAGAAGGTAGGTTGCGAAGCAGAAGGATGATAGCTATTGGGAACACAATCGGTGGAATGCCGGTCCTTTCATCCTTTTGGGAGCCTTCGGCAATGTGAATTGAAATATATATGACCAGATGATCAATGTTTTCAGTTTTAAATATTATTGTGGATGCAATTTAATGCATTAAACACTGCAGGTGAACAAAACTTCAGACTCCAATGCTTTGTTGAGGAAACATATGGACAGTAAAGACCACAAACAGTGAGAAAACATGTCCGGATTTTTCTTGGTACACGATGTCAAGTGTCCAATTGGAGGTTTGTATGCAAAGTCGGCTCGTCCATGTGTGACCCCAAACGGATGGTCCTGGTTGGCTAACGATTGGTGTTTCAGGAATGTTGTCACCGCATGGACCTGTTGGACAGCCTTCATCCTTCCCAAAGGCTCATTCACCCCTGACAACTAGGGTTTCGGACCTCACAACTAGGTTTCGGTTGGTTCGGGTAGGCCGCCTCGACACGCGAATGAACACTCCAGGACACTTGCCAGCAACCCCAGAATCAGCTGATCAATGCCCTGGAGAGGCAGGGGGCAGAGGTTCGATCTCTTCACTCGAGCACTGAAGCATGCTCAGCTTCGGCGGTTCGATTCAGGGCCCCAGCGAGGAATGTTGAGGTCCTGTTGATTTGGTGTTTTTTTGGGATTGAAACCGTGGCTTGAAATGTCCTCCTCTTGTGAATCCCTGGGAGAGTCACCTGAGCCACCTGTGTTGAATTCAGTCGCAGCCAGACATATTTGCATTGCGCCTTCCCTGCTCCTTGAACCTCTAAGTCTAGATCTCTTTCATGTCATCCCACTCATCCCACCGTGCCAGGGCAGGGTTTTACATCTTCAAGGACCAGAGTGTGAACATCGAAGGTGATCCAGAAGGTCTTCCAGGGAAGTCCTTCATGAAAGGCGTCTTTCAATATGTGCTGGCATCTCCAAAGCGTGACACGCGTGACGCGACTTCGTGATGAGTCAAAACAAGGAGTCATGATGAGTCATTTCTCATCATTTCTCATTCAGGAGTCACAGAGCTCGGGCTGGTGTTTAGTCCCATCCAGTGAGTGGATTATATAGACACTCCTGACTGCTGGATGTCGTGTCGTTTTCGGATGTTGATTCTTTTGGAGATGGAGGCCCTGCGGCCTGCCTAGCAGCTCGCAGGGTGATCCAGATCGGGGAGGGCGACGTCGGAATATGTCCGACCTCACCGGCATTTGGGGTGGGTTTCTGTCTACTTTGCCGTCCTAATACGAAATCGACTGGAGGTAAGAGGTGGACAGAAGACATGTCTGCAGATGTTCTAAGGAGCTAAGGGTCGACAGAGCAACATGCAGCTAGCTGCAGACCTGGTCCATCAGTAGTAGATTGTTGTTCAGGCCTTTCTGTTACACTGTTAGACCGCTGTTGAATGTTTGCAATCCTGATCAATCCTGAAGAAGGACATAGGGGGTTGTCGAACAAAGGAATCTCACTTGTTGGAAAGTTTCACTATTGACTTCAGCAAAGGCTCAAGAAAAGGATGACTTTTGGGCAATCTTTGTTCTTAGGAAACCCGGTTTGCCGCTTGACCTCCCGCAATTCTGCACGTAACAGGTTGAAGTTCAATCACAACTGCTGGGGATTCACGGGCATTTGGGTTCGATCCCCTGGCGAACGTGCCGCCCATTTCAGCTCAAGTTGCGCAGCTGCGAGCCTCAACTGGAGCCTCTTGGCATTTTTTTGTAGATCCATCCATCCTTTAACTGGGGTCCTCAACTCTCACTTGGTTGACAAACACCCCTGCCCCCCTGACCATGGTATTTACGGTAGATGGTTTGGTTCTTTGTCGATTGATGGCAGAGCTCCATTGATTCAGGTCCGTTCTGTGTGATGTGTCTCCGCTTCAGCCGTTCTTTTTCAATTTTACCTGGACCCTCAAAGTACTTCCAAAGATTTGAGGTCCAGGTACAATACCAGGACCACTACCAGGACCTTCAAGTACCAGGACAGTACCAGGTAATTAGTACAGTACCAGGACCGAAACAAGTCATGACCGTCCGACGGGTTGATCCCATGTGGCGGGTCGGTCACTTAGTCGTCGTCCCGGACCAAGGTCGGTCACGTATATACAGACTCCGAGGTCACGAACTGGTTCAGTCCTGGAATAGACCTGTTTTTGTAGGGGTCACGCTTCATTTTCTAGTGTGCTTGAAGTTAGGGCCCTGTGCCATGCACCAGAGACAAGACAGCACCAGCACGGTAGAGGGACACAAGCCCTTTTCCCACTGAAATCGACAAGCACGTCGTAGACGTCGGATGCAGTTGGTGGAGGATCTTTGAGTTGTTTGAATGCTGACTGTTTATTTGTAATAGAACTCCCCAACTAGATTGGAAGTTGCATCTTCATATAGGCCTTAGGGATCCTTAGGGGTTTTACTGATCAACAGTTGAGCAAGTTGTAAGTTTTACACATTAATTACCCTTATACGAGGTCACGCGGTGGTTTACACCTTGCCATCAGCAAGAAGTTTTGGTTGGATGATGCACCTGGTCCCTCGATTGGAGTGTGACAGTGACCCATACCGAGGGTCCAGGGTCCCAGTGTCGCTTGGGGTGTCTAATCATAGCGGTGATTCGGACTGTCCATACACCAGGGCCCCCAAACCCGGGGGCCTGGTGTATATAGGTCCACTAATCGTCAAGTATTAACAGCCCATATATTCATCTGCCGTTGGACCATGTTGGGCATGGAGGTTTGACTTAAGCTTGGCCTTGATTCATTTCTCGTTTCCATCACAGGAATGGAGAGGCTCTGAATTCCTTACCTTCCGCGGCAGATGGATCGCTTCAGGTGCCCAGCTGAGCTCACCGGGCGGATCGTCCGCTCGTGCCCAGCTCGCAATGGTCCATGAGACTTTGATTCAGCATGGCTCCTTGGAACGGCGGAACGGCCGAGTCCGGCCTGGACGAAGCGAAAGGGAAAGACACGCGTGGCGCACACCCATGAAGAGGAGCGCCCGGGTTTGCTCATAGATCATCAGTCTGTGTTTACCATCTAATGTGCATCCAGACAGGGTGGTGCTGGTTTGTATAATGTTCTTTTTGTTTTGCCTAGAAACGCCATGGCGGGTTCTGTGAGTTGCTGGCCGTGGCGAAGCTTGCGAAGCTGCGGGGACTGGATGGACTGGATTGTTACATCTAAGCGAGTGTTTTGGTGAATAGAATGTGTGCGTGTGTATGTGTGTGCTTTTTTTCATGTTTTTATCTTCATGTGATGTTTTCATGTCTTCATGTCTTCATGTCATCCTGAGTTCTGCCGTATGTGTTTTGTCTTCATGTGATCCTCAGTTGATGGATATCGCTGACCCTTGCCGACCTCGCTATTTCATGCGCGCGCACGTGCGACATGCTTCCACGTGCGAGTTCGTCCGTTCAGAAGGTGTCGCCGGGTGCGAACCTGGCCGTTCGGAAGGATGGGAGAACGAGGAGTCACATAATGTCGGGGTGGTACCCTAAGCCCTAAACCCTAAACCCAGTGAATGGACTATGGGCACCCCGTCTTCCAAGTTCGGCACCCCATCTTGTGACTCCTGGAAGTGTGGCTTACATTCGATTCTATTTCAATTGAGAAGTGAGACCTCTTACCAGGACCCACTGGAGTTGGGTGGTTTTTCGGGGCGATCAATTGAAGCCCCTGGCCCCGGGGGTCCTGGTATAAGTCTTACACCCATTGGACCTGGTACCACCATGTCCAAGCTCAGCTCGCAGTCTTCTGCAGCCAAGGCTTTGAGCTCGCGCATTCGCCCATGGTCACGGATGCAGTGCCTCGGCCCACCGCGCGAAGACGGACTCGGATCCGTTGGCATCGTCCCGGTCGGGGTCATGGGATGCGTGGGGCGGTACACGTGATGGTGTGGACTGTCGTGTGACTTCGGTAGTACCCCAGAAGTCTGAGACATGAGCCGCTCAGAAACCGGATGAAGGTACTCTCGGTTTTGCGGTGATGATTTGCCCCCCGGAGTGAAGACATGTCTGGGGAATATGTCTTTCCCCAGTTCCTGGACGGCCAATCCAAGTAAGGTACAAACAGGTCACACCAAAGGGAGCTGGGTCAATACCTGGAGCCCGGATCGCACCCTGGTAAGTTGACCATGCCCAGACACGACACATGGGACTGCCATAGGACTGCCGCCCCATTGACCCCCCAGTCAACCACCCCAACTGATCGGAATATATGGCAGTCCCATGGGTCGTGTCTGGGATGTCTCATGAGTCTAGATCATGTTTGGTGGGAAAAGGCCGCCACGGTCGCTCCGTGCCAGCCATACCGTGTCTTCGCCATAACCTGTTCGTACCTCGGAGCAAACTATTGATATATAGCGCATAGGCTAGCGCATAGCTGTTCTTTCAAAAGGATGTAACATCCCATGTTGCTGTTAAAACATCCCATTTGGCTGTTGAAAGTGGCTTTCTTGTCCCATGTTTCGAAGTGGCTTTCTTCCTTCCGACCGGTCTGGTCGGAGGGGACGGAGCGGTTTCGACGCATGGCCAACGGGTGTAGTGTAGTTACTGTACCGAGAAAGGGTCTGCTCCTAGGGGGACCTGAAAGGGACGTTCCCCCATATACTTACTATACAGGAATGTCTATAGTTGTTGGACTCCCAGGGTATAGCGTAGTTATATAGTATTAAATAGTTAGCTATACCTGCCAAGTTTGTTGTACTGAGATTGGGATCTGTTCATAGTCTTGGAACGTGCAAGTAGTAGTCAATTTTGCGCTACAGTGAAGCCTCAGGGGCCACGAGACATTGTCCAACAATGAAGCAAACTAAGCTAAGATGATGGGTGTCCTGCCTGCGGGTGGCAGATGCCCCAATCCAAGAAATGAATTCCAGTCAGACTCAAGCAGATGCTGCTCATGTTGCTTCTGAAAGTTGCAGAGAAATGCCGGCACGACATTCTCTTTCGAAAGCCAGACCTGTAACAAACTCGTGTTGCATTGGACCAAAAGGACGGACCCAACAACTTGATCAACGCCCGACGCCACCCAGCGCTGCGGTGTGTCCTTCAGCCAGGTGTCCTTCATCAGCGCTGGTTCGGCGATGCGTGCCTTGCGGGAGACAGGTCACTCCATCACGCCGCTGGGAGATGCGTCCATGGACGAGGTCGTCGGGTCGGGCCGGGTCGTCCATTCAGAAAAGAGGACACTCCATTATTGGACTGGTATTTTCCATGCCTACCATTGATTCCCTTTGAACAACCACTGAAATGCAGGTTCCAGCCCCTTCATGTCGGGGTCACTAAAGAGGTCACCCTACACTACTAAGGGACCTCCATTGGACACTCCTTGAAGGTTCAGGTTTATATTCCACGACCTTTCAAAGTGACCGAACTTGAGATCCCAGTGGCTGAGGTCACGAATCGTCCCTGAAGAGGTCACGTATACAGACTCCAAAGAGGTCATGTACGGCTCAGGTCCTGCGTTAATGGAGTGTCCTTTGGTGACTTCCAAACAACACACCCTTCGCCGCGCTTCCAAACGGGACCACCCCGTTCGTCGGCGTCGTTCCCACGTCGACTCGGGGAAAAGTGATCGGAATAGACCTGGACCCGCCTTCGTTGCCTCGGGTAAATTGCATATACTTAAGTACTTTATCTATAATTCTATATACCTGGACCCTCCTGTCGGGGTGTCCAATGGACTACCCCACACTACCTATAAATAGGCTTCCATTGGGCACCCCTTGGAGGGTCCTGGTACATACCCAATCGTTTTGATTGGGGGTCTTGTCCACCAAGCACATGCGTTCGTGCACCATGTGAGGACTTGCGTGGGTCCCCCAACCCGGCTTCGGTCGTACAAAAAAAAATTGACATGACCCGAAACAAACAACAGGTACCAGATGGCACCAGCAGTTCCAAAGGGTGCTATCCATGGAGGCTAGGCGTGTCCATTGGGAATCCATTATCCACTCACTTAGGAAGTATCAACCAAACGCCCCGGCATGTGACTCTTGGTACTGGTTGTACCGTACATGTACCCATTTTCTGAGGTATTTGGAGGGTAGAATGTGAATTTGCACCATCTCTGTGATGATCCGACCACCGCTTCGGCGGACCGTAGAGAAGGACCATCGACAGTCGCGACTCCCTGGTTTTTCAGCGTTCAGAAGTTGGGACATCACTCTCCAATGCAAAGCCCAATCAACCTGCAACATCCCCATCAACCTGCGGCGCGGAGTGGGGGTTCTTCGAACGAATTTCTGGGTCGTGCCAGGCTCGTTGTTTTATCTTTCTTCGCTGAAACGCTCGTGGCGAAATGGCTTCAGGCACTGGCTTGGTGATCACTTCCACTTCACAGACCCGACAGACCGAGGCGTTGGTTTTGTGGTCCGGGAAATGACGATGAAAATGACGAGCTGAGGTGATGCACCAGGGCCTACAAGGGGTGGTTCATGGACATTCCTTAGCCTCTAAGGCTCTAAGGGGTTATCAATAGAAGTTCCTGGTAGGCCCAATGTAGGCCTATCTCAATCTATGCTTGGGCCCTATACTCGCTATACTTCTCATGCCATGCAGACAATGCATGTTTGCTTTCTGTCACACCCCATGTTCAAACAATATTGTGTTAAACACACACACACAAGACTTATCCGCTGCATGCACAACACTGCCAATCGTGGGGCCTCCTTTATCTCAGATGGCCGGTAGAGATGTCTTTGACCGCGTGTAGCAGTTCTGGAGGCAATCCTAATATCCCGACCATCCAAAATTGGCATGCAGAAACCCAGTTGATTGGCCTCTTGGGGTTGTCAAGAGAATCCACATCGATTGACCTCAGAGTATCAGCCCGACTCGTCACATCAACGCGCCTCGCCACCAGGCGCGGTTTCCACCCCGGACGCCCCGGGCGCCGTGGCACCCAACGAAGCGCCGCACGTGAAGGCCCTGTGGACGAAGTGGTCCCACTTTTGGGGGTGGAATCCTCAGGGTGTTTCTGCAAGGATTCCACATCATCCTGGCTGATCCTGGCTGCATACTTGATGACAAGGAAAAGAGACCAATTCATGACATTTCATGACTATTCAAGAGTATAAGTATAAGAGTATAAAGTAGAATAATCAATCCCCTCCATTGGGCTTGTAAAGCCTCTTCATATTTGGGGGGCCATTAACTGATGATGAGTACATAATTTATCAACGTTATCACCTGCCAGCCTTTGCAGGCCGCTCTAGACACGGAGGCCACACCTTCCGCTGATGCCGGGGCAGGACCCTGTTTGGAGATCGAAGAGTTTTCGTGTTCCCCCTGGTGGGTGTGTATTTGGAATAGGATGACCCCCCCCAGTTCACGCCCCTGGAAGAAGGGAACATGAGTCAAAACATGTCAAAACCCATTGGTTGGAGATACACACTCATGGCCCACTCGCCACCGTGCTTCGGTCCACTTCTCGGATCCTCCAAACTCCTCATGGCCCGATGGGCCACCTTCTAAGAAGGTATGACTGGACTCTACCTACATCAATGTGTCTCCACAAAAACCGCTTGATAGGAGGGATCCATTGTGGGTATGCAGATCCATCGTGATGATACATTTATGGCTTCTTTCTTGTACCGGGATGAAAGGGTTGCGAAACAAAGACACACCATGTACGGATCCTGTTGTATTGGCTTGCTTCACCATCGCTGGTGATCAAGATTTTTTTTGTGTTTTAATAAAGGTCAATCCATGTCCATCCACTTGGTGCTAAGACACCTTTTTTTGAAAAAAATAAACGAATAGATGAGGGTGTTCAGGTATTGTTTGGTCTTGGAACCACTCAATTGAATGGATTCGCCCTTGTCTCCCTTGCAGGACGTATGGTGGAATTCTTTGCGCAGAGCTGTCCTCATTGTCGCTGGAGCATGAAACGGACCAATCTGCTGTTCATTCAGGAATTACATTTTCTGAGTGGAAACCCACTGTGTGTAAAGGAACAATGTTTTTTGATAGGCCATTTTCCACAGTTGTGAGGGACTGGCTGGATTGAAAGTTGGCGGGTCGCTGATCAAAGCTACTGGCGCCAATCAATCTTCTATTCTATAGATTCTATAGCTAAGCCGAGCCACATATAAACCACGCTTTTTGACCAATTCGTATAGCCATGCCATGTGTTCGGCATGGCGACGAAGGAACCCTGACCGAACCCGAAAGTGTTGGTTTTTCAACACTCCCTCCCCACACGCGAAACTCCCCAATTCGGGAACCCGGTGCGTCTGTTCATGAAAAGAAACCAAAAAAACACCCCCCCTTCTTCGTCCCGAATCCACGGTGGACGAGACGTGGACCGCCCAATTGGGTCCCGGTCCGTCCGAGGTCGACATCTGGATCCCATTTGGAACGATGCCCGGCATCGCTGGGCTTCGACGCGTCCAGAGGAAAAGCGCCGCGACGGTTGCGACCGTTTCGGGCGCGCGAGCGTGCCGTTTCGGCACGGGACGCCGCACCGGCAGATTCGGGGCAACGCACTGTACGGTGCACCGAAAAAGGGGGTCGGTTTGGAGAGGTGGAGAAGTGAAGATGGGGAAGTGTGGTGGTTTGAAGCCTTGACCGTCGAAGATGAACACATGTAATTTATACTATCACTGAGCCCTTTGGATCCGCAATACCCTCCTATCGACGGTGTTTGGAGACACGTTTATGTAGGTTCTCAGAAGGTGTGTGGATTCCCAAGGGCTGGCACTGCTCAATTCAAAGAGTGCTACATTCAAGCAACAAGCACTACAACGAGTTAACACCAAAAACAACTGATGAACCTCTCCCAGATCCAACCCATCCCTGGCCGTGCTCAGACCAAGCGCTCAGACCACACAGACCCAGACCACAGATGCTTCACCACTTGGACGCTCAAAACAGGAACGCTATAAAACACCAATATCAAACAAACACAACATGCAACAAGCACTTGCTTGGGTTGCTTCGCCATTTTTCGGAAGGTGTTGGTGGTGGATGACCGTGGTACACAACATGATTGGACATGTTTGGACTACACTCTTTAGATGTGCAACACATCATATGGACAGGGGGCCAAACTGTTCACACCAGAAGCTCGCGTTTTTCTATGCTTGCTCCACTCATCGCACAAATCCCATGCACTGAGTGATGTTTGATGATGTTGATCTTGCCTCAAGAGGACCCGGAGATCCTAAGGCTGCTGGTGTGGCTCCAAGACCCACTCCTCGCCTCCGAACCGTGGCGCGCCTCGCCGTGCTGCCACAGGAGACGGTGAGCTGGCAGCAGAAAGAGTGTTATGGTGCCCTGGAAGCACCAAAAAGCGGCCGGACTGGATGGAACCGCATGTTTTGGGGGGTTGGCTGCACGTTGGAGTAGCATAGTTTGGTCGAAAGATTCCACAGATTCTGAAGAGATTGTACTAAGCGAAGAGCATAATTCATATAAATTCCACCCAGGAGATCTCAACCATCATCCACCAGAACCCTTTCAGCTCGTTTTCGGTGGGTTTCTTGGTTCGTGAAATCGGCGATGGTCCTTTGTCGGTTCAGACCTCCGCTGAAATCTTTGAGGCGCCAACTGGGCTGAGGGCAAGGACCACGATGAGTGCATGAAGGAAGGCATCCACAGCTTTCCCACCGTCCGATTTTATAGTCCCTGGGCTTTGTTTAACTGTGGAAACCTGGGAAGTCGGGGCATGTATATTATATGTTCTGATGTGTTGTTTTCAAGATGGCTAAGTGATGGAACTGATGATGTTTGAACCAGATACAGATCCGAGTGTGTTTGAGGAGTCGTGGGGATGTTGGATGATGTTCCCTAGGGATCCAGTCGTACCTTCTCAGAGAGTATGTGGATCCCTAGGGGTTAGGGAGTTGAAGGATGGAACTGAAAGATCAAACCGTTCGTACCCCGTCGATAAAAGACGAAGGCGGGTAGAGCCGTAGAGCCGTGTGCGACGCGCAGACGTGTTTTCTATGCACCGCACCGGTCCGGACGAGCGGTGGGAAGTGGAGAACGAAGTTGGCACTCTTGTGAACTGCTGAGGAGCTTCTCGGAACATAGGAACAGACCCTCTATACCCGGAGCCTCCATACGCTGGAAATCCCTAGAAAGTGAAACGTGACCCTAGTAAAACAGGTATATATACTTCTGTATATACCGTACCCGTACCCATTTGTAGGAGTACCTTTGAGGATCGTAGATACCATCGCTCCTTCTCTTCATGATCTTCACCTCCACACCGCTCTTCGGTCTTCGTGGGGGTTCTTCCCCTTCCCTCCAGACTCATCAATTCCTGGACCCACGAGGCCAGTCTGGAGATTCTGTGGTGGATTTCACCGATGAGCGCACACCGGACAAGCTCATCGGGTTGGTGGCCTAAGAGGGAAGCGGGGAGCTGGTGGGCCTGGTGGGTGCGGGGCTAGCTGGCCATCGGGAGAGGAGTCGAAAGTCCGGGAATTTCAGAGTTTTGGTGTGCTGTCAGGCCCACACAGATGTTTGATGGGTTCATGTGGTTGCGCAGGATGTCCTTCGTGTCAAGTATGTGTTTAAACATCCTGAACCTTCAATCGTAGCACTTTTTTCTGGCGAACCAAGGAAATGAGCACTTTTTGGAGTTTCGTAGCGTTTTTTGATGAAACGAGCACTTTTGAATGAGTTTTAATGAAACGAGCATTTTTTCAAAAGTTGAACACTGAAGTCTTCTTGGGCCAAAGGTGGAAACTTGCAAAATGCGCGCAAAATGCCGCAAAACGCGCGCAAATTGCCACAAAACGAGCGCAAATTAAAAAGTGGCGAACCACCCCAACATGGGTTGGATATGAGAGGGGTCCACGTGCGATTTTTGAGTGTTTGTAGCGCTTTTTGCTTGAACGAGCACTTTTGCAAAACGAGCGCTTTTTTTGGTAGCGAAGGAAGGTTCAGGATATACTGTATTTGAACCTTTGTCCGGATGATATACTCCTTAAAATAAGCATGGGTTACGTGGAGTGAAAACCATTTGTTTGGTAAATCCCGAAATCCCAATGATACCAGATTGACTCATGAGTCCCATGGGTGCATAGCTTCAAGGGGTGCAGTGCATCGTTGAAGAAGCGCCCTAAGATGCCGTGAAGATGGGACTTCTAAAGAGTTCAATGGCCGCCCTGAGCATGTGACCGCGTTGTCACCTGAGAAAGACCTTACAATCGGTGTTATAGTTAACTCGACTCAAATTTGTGGAATGGGCTGAGTGGCACAACGAGCCGTTCCTTTCTTCCGCCCCAGGTTCGCCGCCCAGCAGGCGGCGCAGCCTCATGCGGCCGGCGCGCGCGGCGCGCGCATCGCGCCGCTGGAGGAGACGCGGCGCCATCCGGGTGAAGACGCCGCGGCGGCCTTGGCCGAGGCAACGCCTCTGAAGGCATGACAGGACGGTCGAACCGCACCGAAGTGGATGGTTTCTGGACGAAAGAGTCTTAGAGACCCAGTGGTTTGCCAAACATGGTCCTGGTAATGATCGAAGTGATCGATTTGAATTTGCCCTTTGGTGGGTAAGGGCTGGTGAGAGTTAAAGAAGTTAATTAGTAGTCTAATTAGTAGATTTAATGGTTTTCAACACTGGATGCATATGATATGTGGCACGCCAGCCTTGCGTTATGTTGCGTTCTCAGTTGCCCTAGGGCTCCAAGTACCTTCGTTTCGAAGGAGCCCTATAGGGTTAGGCAAGCAGCTGGGACACTCAAAACATCTTGCGGTCGGATCACGACATGTGAGGTCGGACCACGCATGCCTTGTTCCGACACGTCGCCCGGATGTCGCACGTGATCCAGCAGGTGGTGGAATATGTGGCCAAAAGTTGCCCGCACTGCAAGTCCATGGAGCCAATCTGGAATGAGTTAAAGGCTGCCACCCAGCAGAAGGATATCATTTGGGAGCAGAAGGCGGGTGCAGCGAGATAAAACCGACTCGGAACTTGATCGGAGCGGCGAGTTTCCAGATTCCGAAGAAACACGACTAGAAGAAACCATCCTATAGTCCTAGTTCGCTTTAATACCTGCCAGAACTTTTCTGATGGTCACTAAATGGACATCCCAATTTTTCAAGCAAATCCAAGATCCGCCACTCTTCGCTCTCCGGACCTGCGCCAGGAGTGCTTTGGCGAAGGCTGGACTCCGGGGAAAGATCTGGAGGAGTGCAAGAGGAGCGACATTCAAGGCGGGGCAGTTCGATACCTTTGGACCGGTCGGTGAACGAACGCTTTGCGTTTCTCGAAACCAGAAAGATTGATTCAATCAGTCAAGATTCAAGATCAGAAGATCAGAGATTGCACCAAACAACGTTGAACAATGAGAATTCGCGAAGAACCAGCTGCTCAAAAAACATTTTAAACAAACTGGTTTGACTGTCACACAGGGGTTTCTGGATCGATGAACTCCAGGTTCCGTGTGGTGGTCAGAAACGCCACAGGGTGAAGCATAGAACACAGCGAAGAGAAACCCTCCATGACATCCCAGGCCCTCCAGTCGTACCTTCGTTTCCTCTACGTATCTTGGGGGTGGCTGTGTTCGGGTCCAGTCATACCGAAGGTACGACCGTTCCATTGAACCGTTGTCTCCCCGTCTCTCCAAACGGAAGACAACGGTTTTGTTGGAACGGACCTGGAACTTCAGGTGTCTGGAGAGCGGTCATGGCAGAGTTTGGAGGAAAGAAAGCAAACAAAGCGAAGAACGAATTGACTTGCAATTGTGTTAAAGTAGATCCTATCCCAGACACTCCATGTATCATGTATAAATGTGATATACGAGCCAGTCCCAACGGTCGTGTCTGGAGTGTTTGTATCCTTTGCTCCCTCAAAGAGGGGCCACCGCTTCCTAGTCCTTAAAAAGGGTCTTTGAAGTTGTATAATACATCTCGACTGATGCGGTATACTACCCAGATCCCTTTCCCAATCGGATCTTTTTTAGAGGGCAGTTGGGGCAGGTGACCTCGGTGATAATAGAAGTGGATCTAGGCCAGTGGTTTCGGATAAAATATTGTTAACTTGTCAACCTCTACTTGCGACCCTCTTGAGGATATCAAGCGGTTAACTTGTCAACCTCTACTTGAACTGAAGAATCACTGACCGTCCTCAGTGGTTGCGGTTCTCCAGTTGGTGACCGTCCTTGAGATTGCCAAGGTCAGGTATTTGGAAGCTGATGCGATGATTGAATAATATCCCAGACGCTCCATGTATGGAATATATGCCGATCAGTTGGAGTGGTTTGGGGGTCAATCTAATGGAGTGCATGGGTATTGAATCCATTGACTCATCTCTGCCAGGTTTTCCCACCTTGAAGCTCTTCTCGAGCCCCACAGCAGCTGGCGAAGAGTTCCAGGGTGCTAGGCAAGAGACTGAACAATGACTGAAATCTGGTTTCGAAAGTGAGGATCAATCACAAGGTCATAGGGAATTTACCCTTTTGTCAATGAAACATTTTTTGTGGACGTGACTTGTAACACATGGTGCACAACATTGCACAAGATTTGGTGATTATTTCATGCTGGAATCCAGCATCACAGCGAAAGCATCTCATTCCTAGCATTGCAAATCTACATCTGGTTGGGATGCTTGGAAACCCAGTCCCAATCAGAAAGAAATGAATCTTTCCACAGGTCCCAACTTGCTATGTAAAGGATCTAGAGTGTCATATTGGAACAACCAGAACTGTTTCGATGTTGTTTGATGTTGTTTGGGTTTCCAGGTGGAACAATCGATCAGATGTTGTCCACTTCTTTTGTCATTGGTCCACCCGCCGGTAGGTCTACCTGAGACTTTTGTGAAGCCACCATAAGCCACCAAAATCTGGGCGGATGTTTTTGAGGTCATTTTGGGATTCAGGGGGTGCTCATCCGCCAATTTTGCCTAGACTCGAAGGTGGGGCAGATCACCTGGCTGCCACAAAGAGGAAGACACATCTACCAAATGACATGGTCTATAAGCAGTTCAAAGACTGTCTACTGAATCCAAAATCATATGTCGCTCTTGACCACGCAACAAACCAGCTACTTCCAAGGGGTCGCTACTACCAGAACACCCCCGGGCACAGCGTTTCCATTCGACTCCTGACCACGGACTTACACTCTTCCAGGATACGTCGACGGAGCCACCTGGTGCCTCTGTCCGTCCACCTCAAGGGTAGGGATCCATCCACCGGCGGTGCTCCCAGAGCTCGGTCGATGTCGAGCTTCGACGTCCGCGGAATGACGTCAGGTCTGCCTCCAGCATCCTCAAGTGGGTCGAGCAGCATGCACCGCAGCCCACCGGAGTGGTCGCCGACCGGGCATTGCAGGCGGGTCAGACGACTGGCAGTTCCTGCGGAGCCCTGCGTTGGACCAAGCAACCAAAAGATTGGCCGCAATTCGAAAGGTCAGGTTCTGGGGCTCACAAAATGGAAGGTGCTGAATTCTTGGAGTTCTTTTCCAGATCTGAAGGAGTTATATATATATAGAGAGCTGCTGGAAAGCCAGTTACAACCTGGTTCACCTTGCTTCCCCAGTGAATCCTGGCATCCGGAGGATCCATTTCCTTTCGCAAAATCACGCTTGTCAGAAAAGGGTGAACTAGCAGATGTCATGGTGGTTGGTGCCATTCATTGATTCTTCATGTGAGGTTCCCAAAACTCCACATTCCTGGGTACATGAACAGGAAGATATTTATTTTTGTGGATAGCACCTGTAGAGAGAGAGAGAGAGGGAGAGTCACTTCCCAAGCCAATCAAACTTCTATTAGCAGCACCTTGAATACTAGTATAGAATACCTTCTATAGCTACTAGTACTAATGCCCTTGTTACTAGTAACAATGCCCTTGCTACTAGTAGCTTCTAGCTACTACTAGTAAGGCACCTTATTAAGGGCAGGAGAGGTGAAGGGGTAGCTGAGCCGAGCTGCAGCCCATGGGACATTTGGAGCCAGGCAGTTCAGGCCTGCGTCGGTCCGCAGCTCTGGATGGCTTCTTCCCTATGCGGACCAGCCACTCGGATTCCCTATGCGGACCTGCTTGGACCACTTTGAAAAGAGTAGCTTCTTGCTAGTAGCGATGCACCTGTTTCTAGTGGCGATGACTTTACTAGAAGCTTCTTGCTACCAGTAATTCACTTGTTACTGGTAGCGATGCACTTGTTACTAGTAGCAAGAAGCTACTAACAGCAGGAAAAGATAACAAATGTGCTCATTGAATATGATTGGGTCTCAGTTTGTACCTCAGAGTTCATGGGTACAGGGTACGAACGGTACGACCTGTTTTCGCTTCGGGTCATGTCCCATGTTCTAGAGTGAGTACGACCGAAGTCTGCTTTTGGTGACCCCATCCAATCCCAAAACACTCCCGGTCACCGAGTCTGTGCCCCTCGACCATCGCCCGGGTGGAAAACGGCTGTGAAACGGGCAGCGTTTCGGCAGCGCGCCGTTCGGCACCGCCGTTCGGCACCGCCGTTCGGCACCGTGGCATCCCACCAAAACGGTTTCAAGGAGTCAACGACCTGAAGTCCTAAGGAGTCGGCTCATCCAGCTTTTCAAAGCGTTTTTAATAAGCATCATCCGGAGGCAACCTTTTTTCTGTCACCTGTGGGCAGACTGGAAGAACGAACCAAACGAATTCTTCCAGGACCTGAGCCGTTCGTGTCCTTGAAGTCTGAGAATGAGGTCACTGAGTCCCCAAAGAGGTCACAAGCCCAGAGACTCCAGTTTAGGTCACTGACGGTCCAGGTCATTTGTCGGCATTCGATCTTCCGCAGTCTCTTGGAATGGTTGACCAATAGATCACCGTGCGGCAATGAAAAACCAAGTGGGAAGATTAGACTAAAAAAAAAAAAAACACACGCTGTGGACATGAAGAGTGGGGCTCAGAGGATCTCTGGAGCTCTTCTTGACATGCAATCTCTTGGTGCTTGAGTCTGTTTTCGGATGTTTTCGGCAGGTGACCTCGATGGCAATGTGCTTCTCATGCATGTGTTTCAAGTGTCAATGTGTTGTTTTCCCAGGTGAAGAAGGGGTCAACATTTTGGCGAGGTTCAGGTCGTAGGTCAATCACTCCTTGCTTTGATCCGGTCACTCGTAGTGTTGCCAAGGTGCTGCCACCACAGAGCAAGGCGCGGGACACACGGAAACCATGGGGCCACAGGTCTATATAGAGCCTCAGATAGCCTGAGTGACCTTAGGGACCGTGGACCGCCAAGCACCCGTAAGACGGCTTCCCTATCCAACAAGAGGTCAAACAGAGGCTTTACAAAAGTGAATGGGAATCCCCTCTCCCACAGGGGTGGATGATCCAGCTTTGCATGCTCTTATCCTGGGCAACAGCACGAATGGTGTCAAGACCGCGTATGCCCAAATTCTTGGACATCCAAAAATGAATCATCGCATTTCAAGTCACATCTGATGAAAGGCATACCAGCTTTCCCGCTGTGACACCGTTCTTTTCCCCGTTCGTTCCGGTTCGGTCCATTTGACCTCTGAGGCCAGCTTCCTCTAAGCCAGCGGCTGGCTCGGTGGTGTGCGAACAGCAGCCCGAGCATGGGGGAACGGCGGCGGGGAGCCGAGCGGGAATCCTCCGCCAGGCTCTGACAGCCGGACTTGTCAATGTCGGCGCAGCGAGCGAAGCCGGAAGATGGAAGATGAGATAGAAGATGATAGCATGGTTGTAGATTTCGAGTGGGAAAGCTTATCAGCCCATAGGATTCTAAACTCTGCATTGTGCATACCAGCAGTTCCATGGCATGATTTGGAGTCGCATGGCAAGATGTGACGGGCACCCTGGAAACCCACCAAGAGGCACCCAACTCCATGGAACTTCTATAATGTAATGAACATGGGTTTTGATGCAGAAGAATGCGGAAACAGCCACCAAACTTTCGCTCAAAGGAGATAACGGGTGACTCAACCCACCACCCATCACCACCCTTTAGCATTGTTTTGTGAATCATGTTCTTCACTCAGCTGGCTTCGGTGTCCTTGACCAGCTCACCTTGACTGGTCCTTCAGCTGCTCTCAGTGTGGAGCATGCGCCCCACATGTGGTTTATCGGCCAAAAGGGGAGCAAGAAGCTACCCCAGACACGACCCATGGGACTGCCATGGACGCCTTCAAAACGGGCGTTCGGGGTGGTTGACTGGGGGTCTATCTGGGGCGGCCAGTCCTATGGCAGTCCCATGGATCGTCGTGTCTGGGTATGAAATGGGCTCCTGGCCTTGGTCTTCACAGAGGTCCTTTGGCCCGGACAACTGCAGCAGGGCGGGGCTCCGGGCTGCTCCAGAAGAGCGGTCCACAAACCCTCCATGGTGTCAGGGACCTTTTTGGGAGTTTCTGTTCAGTGGCCTTTTGAGATCTTTTCAGGGACTATATGCAATCTATATGCGATGTGACCGAAAATCCTCGGATCTAGGATCTCGACACCTGTTTTCACGTCCTGGCCAACAGTCGAGTGGTCGTGTTTGCGTGTCTTTTTGTGACAATCCCATTCCATCCCCAAGACTCCATTGTATGTAACGCACGCAAAGACCCCAGAATACTTATTGCCGCCTGTGAACCAAAGTACTCGTTAAACTTGAGTGTTTGCAATTCATTCATATGAACGTACTTGACTTTAAAAGATCGTACTTTACTTGTCTATAAGCACCTCTATGTCGACATTATATATCAACAACCAGCATTGGAGGTGGCTCACTGGAAAACCATTTGGTCTGGTTGATTCAAGGCTTGTGTTATCTGAAAACCATGAATTTGGTTTGCATATATATGTTGCTTCAAGGGACACATCAACTCATGAAGGGCAAAGTACTGTGAAGGGAGTACGCTGAGGGATTCTTCAGGTCCCTTTTTCTTGCAGGATTTTCAAATCCAGCCAGCTGGCTCCGTAAGACCCAGCCTTGAAACATCCTCGGTGAACAGAAGCGGCCCTTCATCGCAGCGGGGCTTCAGGCGGTCGTGTTTGGGACATGATGCCCCAAAGATGCACCACCCGAAAGAGTCCGTTCTGGAAGACCAGTTTCCTGTACAAGCAGGGAGTGGCTCGCAGAAGCCAGGAAGCCAACCAGCAACAAGATCTGGATCATAGGATCTCAGGCAAGATCATGTTGGAACAGGACATCTCCTCCAAAATATGGCATCTATATAATAGGCCACTTGATTCCAAATCGTACATCCATGTGGATCCCTTTTTTCTTCACGATATTCGTGGTCGTCGTCCGCGCCGGAGCGATGGTAGATGAAGCGTGCGGCTCGAAAGTGATTCCAGGCTTTGCATATTAACTTTTTCATTTGGCTATTTGGATACCTTTCAAAAATAGAGGGGTGGCTCATGTGCCAACACTGCTGAACTGGATGATGAGGATGATGGTGCCTTCTGGCATGTTAGGGGGAGGGCGTCACTGAACATGACCATGATATATGTCATGGCCACCCTGGCTTTGACATGTCAGGATGACATGAAGAACCATGCACAATTTCGAAGACCAATTGCAATAATGGTCTAGATCTCAAAGGTTCAAACTGTCGCAGGTGGACCATGCACCTTTCGAAGGTCCGATTTGACCAAAATGCATGCACTATCAACGTGCATACCGATAGCGGCACTAGAAGCCCTGCAACACTTCCCATCGATCGACTTTGCGCCATGCCGGGCTCGAAGCCCCGTGACACCGTGGTGGAAGTTCTTCAGGCTTGGTTGTTAAAATTTTGGACTCATGGGGACGGGCGGAGTGGATTTTACCGCGCTATTGCCCAGTGTACTCCCTTCACGGTGCTTTGCCCTTCATGGCTCATTGACACCCATCGACGACCATCGACCCCCAGTGATGCCCAGTTTGGACTCATGGGCAGAGTGGAGCGGATTCGGTGGGCTTAGCTATCTTTTGAGGGTCCCGTTGCATAGATCTGATGAGGTGCTGTACACATATAGTCAACATTGACAAGTTTACCGAGTACTTTGGTTCACATGCAGGATCCTCGATATTGTTTTCGATCGATTCCAAGTACTAGCCTGCAACACCTGGACAGGAGTTCTACAAAGAACGACCTGCTCATGGTGGGAAGTACATCCGGGTTAAACGGCTATGCAAGCAAGCTGGTCTACAAGATGATGCGTGATCTGGAGAGGAAGCATGCATCTAGGTCAGACATGATTGACCTGGAATCGATCAATCACATGATTAAGGGTCATGGCACCTGGGTTGCCCAGAACTTACCCATGCAGGTAGGCTAGTAGGTTGGCCATGTTGTGAAGCCCCCTGCAAGCCCCATCTGCAGCGACTCCCAAACTGGTCCGACGCTTGGGACGGGTGGTGGATAGTGGATGGGACCATGGATGGGCCACTCATTCTAGCTAGCCTCCAACAGGCTTCTATAGTAGACTGGAACATGGACCATTTCTTCGAATTGGAAAGCCCAACAGCCAGGAATTAATAGTACGTGGAGCATCACGTGAATAAATGGAAACACACAGCAGGTTAAGCTCCTTGAAGCCATGCCCCCAACAAGTTGGACAACTTGAGAGGGTCAGGGGCATTTCCAACTCACTTGAGGTCTCGACATAGATCTAGTTTCTGTTGGAGGCTTGCGCCACAGTCTCCAGTCATCGGGGCAGATGAATTAAAATTGGTGTCCATATATGATGTTTGTCCGCTAATTCATCCATGTCATCGGCATTGTTGATCCCAATCCACCCTGGACTCGAACATGAACAGTCTCCCAGAATTGTTTACATCCAGCTGCCATGAATTCTAAAATTTTCAGAAGCTGGACAAGAGCGGACTTCTTCTTCAAATCACTAAGGACTTCTGTTTATGGGCTGCTCAGGACTACTGCACAGGCCAGATCGATTCATGATGCTGGGATGGCCTTTTCCAATGTGCATCTCAAATTGACACGGCTGGCTCAGAGGCCAGCCTCAGGGATTCAATCCAACCTGGGATTCCACCTGGTCAGCAGGGTTTTCACCTGCAGGTGTTGGGGAAATTTGCAGTTCTTTTTGTAGCAGGATTTTCACCTGGTCCCTGGATTGCTTCTACCATGTTCCACAGACAGACTGCGGCTAGGCAGAACCGCATTGCATGGCTTTTGAAGCCGAAGCTGCACATGTTCAAGCATATGCTCAAGCGATGGTTGCGGTGGCGACTCTTAGCTGCCGTTCATATCACAATCACATAGGGGTCCAACCAGACTAGTCTATGCTAGGATCTAGTACAGGTCAATGACCTCATTTTACTGGATGTGGTCATAGTAAATGGGTCTTTGGACTTGAGATCATTTGGCAATTTTTCAGCCAAGGACACAACACCAGACATTGGGCATGCTTGTTGGAGGATAGCGTCGGCTACTTGGCTCAAAATATAGCAGAGCTACGATGCATGTGCAGTGTACTACGTGTTCACGTGTGGTGCACTTTATGTAAGGTCGAAAGTTGCAAAAAAAATAAGAAACGTGTGCGGAGGACCAAGTTGTTTGTGTGAAAAGTGCAGTCAACAGGCATAGAGTTTGCAGTTGGATTGTCATCATGTCGCAGGATTGACATGGTGGCTGCGTGGAAGCGATGATCGGAGCAATGCTTAAGAAAAAGTGCTTGGAGAGCGGGTGGGCAGAGTTAGGCAGTTTAAGTATTCCATATATACATGTACTAGTCAAACCAGTCTCCCGGGTCCGCAGGGTTATATATTATATATCTCATATGGTATTTATATTACTATAAGTATTCTCGGTGTCTTTGCGTGCGGTTTTGGTTTAACATGTTGAGAAAGCTCTTCCGGATCTTTCAGCTGCTGGCGGGGCTGGAACCTTCTCGCCCAGCTCAAGGAGCAGATGCGTTTTGGATCATGTAAAGCTTGGCTCAAGCAGAAGACCCCCGAAACTACGCGAGGGGTCTGGGAAAGAAACAAGAACCTGGCAGGTTGATGAACCAATGTATGTTGTGATGTACAAGCCAGCTGATCCAAACAAGTAGATCACAGAATGAAGGAATCAACTAACAAGTAACCATCACGCCCCAAAGCTTTGCCCCAGAAGCAGACATTCATACAGGCATGATCGGACGTTCCAATATGTTGTCATTCCCTTGTCATATCATCATAGAACTTTGGGTGGCGCAAGGCAGGCCCCTATGGAGGCTTTTGCAGACCTCCCCTCCAGCCCCTCAGTTTCCTTTCTGGTCACATCACACGAATACCCTTCACTTCCCACGTCGTCAGATCCCCCATATTGGGGCCTTCAACCCAAACCCAGGTGGCCACTCTACACTAGGACCCTGCAGCTTTTCTCAGGAGACCCTTTCAATCACTGATGACGCTGCGTTAAAACATCTTCTTCCGCGCCGAACTGCGCGCCGGGGCGCCTTCTCCTCTCGGCCGAGAACTGCCCAGCATGATGAAAACGTTGCGTCCGGGGCCCCTTTGTGTCGTTTCTTCGTGGTTTTGTGATGTTCTAGGAGTCTAGGGACGGAGCCAAGAGATGGATATGCAGAAGAACAGATTCCAATTTGGGATGGTTCGTTGTTTTGGAGATGGTACGAACTTCTCAGCACAGCCGCCAGTTCAGAAGAGCTGGACCTTCTCAGGAAGTATCATCAAGTACTTCAAACTGTTTCAAATCTCCTACCCACGTGATTTGGTTCAAGTCGTGGTGTTAAGGTCTGGGTGTCTCTTCCTCCAGGTGCGTGACCCTTCGAAACCAGTTTTGTGCGTCTATGGGTCTACCCTGAGAGTCTGGTACATGACACAGTCTACCCAGTGGCTAGTGGTTGACTATGACTCCCAGGTGGGGTAGCATGATGTAAAGCGAATCATTTGGAAATTCTATTGAACTTGTACCGTGTATATGTATATCTTAATTAAGTTACCTTTAAAAGATCTCAGTCTTTCCACTGCCTTTTCCCTCCCTTTCTCTCCGCCAGGCAAAAAGAGCCGCCTCCGGGCCTCCGCCTCCATGGCTCGAGCCTCTGCGTCCCGTCAACCGCGGAATCGGAATCAGGAAATCAACGACGGAAACATGCGCGGAATCAGGACATGCAGTTACTATTTGTAGGGATCCAGTCGTACCTTCTCAGAAGGTGATTGGAGACAGTGTGATGATATGTGATGTAGGTTTGCCTTCTCAGAGAGTATGCGGATCCCTAGGGTATATAGAAATTAATAGCAGCTATCATGCATTGTTACATATATAGATACTACAGGTGAACCCCCCTGTCAGAGAACCATCCCGGCTCGGGACAAATGGTCTGGAGATCCCCCCCACTACGACCATAGTGCAGGGAACCCATCTCCAGCCAGAGGAGACCCACATAGATCCAGCCGTTGTTTGGGCGAGGAAACTAGCATGCTAGCATGTGGGGGCGTCACTGATGGGTTCACAGTCGGATGGCAGATGGCGATGTGAACGTTATGGAAAACACGGGCCCTGCGCGAACGAACTAATGGCGCGCCGTCAATTCGATCAGTGTTGACCTGGTGTTGTAGGAAATTCAGTAAAACTAAAGGTTATGGTACGGTAAAACATTGTAAAACCCTTTAAATCGCTGAATCTCTGGCCTAAAGTCAAAAGTGGCCCCCAAAGGCCACGTTTTCCGACAAGGGGATGGCATCGATGAGTTGTGAGTGATATGTTTGTTCTCCGCTACCCAAGAAAGTCCATTGCTCCCAACAAAGTGTGATGGCAAGAAGATCAAGAAGCAAACAAGTGAAGTTTCCCTAAACATCCAGGAGCCAAATCAGTGCGAGCGCTTCTTCAAGGAAGCTCCCCCAAGCCCTCAGGCGGGGGAGCTTCCTTGAAGAAGCCTATCCTGCGTCCTAGCTAGGAGCTTCCATTGAACTACGTCCCTTATTATTCGAATTAAGTAGGCGCCTACTGAATGAAGGACCCAACCAAGTGTGATCTTTAAATCCGGAGATCCTTCCCTCTCATCAGGCCATTCCTGAGTTCATCGTGGGCGGCGAGTACGAACACGTGCGGCGAACCCGCCGACCGAACCCGACCGAACACCACGAGAGAGTCACCGAGCGCCGAGAGTCGGAAGTTGATGATGAGCTAAACACATGGAGATGAGACACACACGCCATGTGTAGAGATGGCATGCCCACAGCTTGGTTCGTGATACATGTATATACAACTTCATCGAACTATATCGAATTATAGCTTTATTGTAGCGACTCCCAAAGACTGCGGAGTGCAGGCTGCACCCGGTCCGCCACGAATGCACCCGTCTCGCGTCGTCGCGGGTGCCGTGGTGAGACGTTGGCCGCTCCAGGTGGACACGGAGCGTGACGGCCCGATGATCCCCAGAGCTGCCGTGGATGCCCGGGGCGGAGTCCGGTGGGAACGCCGCGGTGTTCTGCAACGCGCGAGTGGGGTGGGAGAGGAAAGTGGCAGTTGGGGAGAGGTCTGGACCCATTTAGAAAGGGTGAGCCTTCAGCGATCTTCTCAGATCTTGACAATGAAAGGCAACAGGCTTATAGTTTGGTTTTCTCACTCCAAGCAGGTTCTTGTTCAAAAGGAACATTGACGAATTCTTTAGTGTAGTTTGGAGGTGGTATGGAGATCCAGCCAATTGGAGCAGGCCAGTTCCGTTTTGAACGAATACTAGGCAAAAGATTTCATGCACCGTTTGGAGACCAGACCAGAACAGCTGAAGACCAGGCCAAAAGCATTGTTGCTCAGTCTTTAGCAGGCTCCTCCTCACGCAGCTCGGACGCCACGCGTTGGTGTTTGTTTGGCAGCTCTGAGGTCCGGAATCTGGCCTACCACTTGCCTGGGAAGGGGCATGTAGCAAGCTCAGAGTTGTTGCCATCCGCATGGCGCCACATTGGTCCGGTCGTGCCGGTCCGGTCCGTGCGTTCCCCGCGTCACGGCGATCCGTTGGGATTTCCTCACACACATGTGTGCCACGATGCGTCTTAGGACACGATCCATAACGATCCGGACCATTCCCCACTAGTTACCATGACCCAAAAACTCTCGGTCCGGAGCTTTCGCAGGTTTCGCAGGTTTCGGGTGCCGGTTCCGGATAGAGCAGAGTATGAGTCAGTCTCGAGATACGGAAGTCGACCGCCAGACCGCTGTTCCGGCGAGCCGTAGCGTCAGCTGGCGAAACAAGGCACACTTCAAGTTTGTGGAATCGGACTGGTTTCAACTGCTGGTGGGTCTGAAGCTGAGCAATCAAAACGTCCATATGTATATATGCATATATTATGTCGTATATGTGTTTTAACGCTTCAAGCAGCCATACGGTACTAGCCAGTAGCCTACTTATATCATATTTTATTATATTATGTATATTGTTGTTTTTGATAAGAGTGGTTTTATGAGTATTTGACCCGGGAGGCCGCTGACGACGGTTGTTTTTTGTTGTATGCTTTCATTTGTTGCTCTCCCCAAATTCGAACTCCGGGGTGTCCCTATTTCAATACTAATAAGATCTAATAAGATCACGAGCCCAATCATGGCCCAGTGGACGCGTACACAAGGCCTTGCGCTTCGACCAGTGTTGGACATCAGAAGTTGGCTCCGCAATCCATGGTGAAGGACGGAGACTTTTCAGTGAAATTGGATTGAACAAAATCCCAAACCATCCATGAAATTGGAATGTTTACCACTATAGGATCGATAGGAAGTTCTGGGTCAATGTAGGGTCAAATATAGATCCAGTCCGGATTGGGATTGACATTGACCGACCTATCTCTTGGAGATCGCCAGAAAGACCCAGAAAGGCCCAGACACTGACCGGCTTTCTCAGGCCTTGTGATTGTGTGGAACATTGTGATTGCCTGGCAGCCGGAAACCCAGCCAAATTGCTGGATGGCTCGGTTCAACACGATTCCGGTTTTCTTTCAACATCTCGATTCTCGATTGTAGATGAAGATGAGACCATCCAAGATTTGGAGAAGCAAGATTTCAAGGTTCCCTATGACCAACCAATTTCACAGATCAAAAATGGCAGGCATCAGACTTGAACGGGTTGTTCTTTTTGCCCCGAACCTCATAGAGCACCCCCCGATTCATCACACACACGTTGGGGGTTGGCAGGACTGGGTATGAGTGCCTGGTGCCTCGGGCCTCGGGGTGGATCCGGAATCATGGTCCTGGGGCACAACGTTTCGCCCCAAAACGAAGCAGAGCGCAATTCGTTGAATTTTTTCGGGTGCTCCTCGTCTGGAAGGTGCAGGGAGTCTCAGTTTGTATAACCTCAGAACATGGGCCGGGTATGAGTCGCTGCCTTTTGTAGGGTCATGTCCCACTAGACACTAAGACGGAATTCTTCGGCTTTGGTCCACCAAAGCACGTGGCGGGTTGAACATGCTGAAACGAGACGAAGTCGAATGACTTCCCGGTACACGTCGCATCAAGTCGCTGAGGCAATACCTTCATGGGAGCAATGACTTCCTGGAGAAGTGCCAGATCATAATTCTGCTCGTGGCCTCAGAGCGCAGGCGGTTGGAGGCCTGCAGGAGGCCGATGGAGGCGGTTGGAGGCCGCAATCTGTCGCCGGACAGGGCGACCAGAGAACAAGAAGTCACCCAAACACTTCGGACTCGCATATGATTGTTCCATTGTCATGCCCAGGGGTGGCTTTTCATATAGGTCCTGTGTAGGCATATGGAGTGTGTGTAGTGAAGTATATCAAACAAAACAATGTTATTCACTGTGATGGCAAAAAGGCAGCGCACGTAGTAAGTTCACACTCAGATCCCATCCCCCTGGACGGTTGACCATTCGGCGCCCGAGCACAGCGTTCGAGGTGTATTTACGTGCTCGAGATCATCCTCAGCGCGATCCTCAAAAATCGTCCTTTGAATCGCCGCGATGCGATCCCTACTTGGAGCGCGAAAACACATCCCTACCTGGTTCTTCGAAGTGACCGTACTTGATAACCTGGTTGGTTCGGTCACTTAAGCTTCCAACAGGGTCACGAAAAGGAACCTTCAAAAGGTCACGAACTGAAGAAGCTGGTACTTGGATCCCTAGGGCTTTGGAAAAAAAAAAACCGATCGAGTCCACCGACCGCGTCACCGTCTCCGTCTCGGACACCGACCTCCCATGACGGACGGGACCGCTGGGACCGGTCGGACTTCGGAGGTGATGACACCAACGGAGAGGTGGTCGGTGCTTGGACACGTCGTTCTCTATTGGACATCTATACCCACTTATTAAGGTGACGTGGTGGTGACGGTGACGTGGTGTTCAGAGGAGAAGAAGCCTGGCACGGACCCCATGAGGTCGACAGATGGGGGGTCCAATTTATACACCTCCTGGAGTCTGTGCCATTGACTCTCAACCAGCAGTCACAAGACGCGGTGCTATCTATGGAGGAAGTCGGGGTGCCCACGTCACATCCACTCACTGGGGGACGAGCCACACCACCCCTTTCCATATTGGAACTCCTGGAATGTGTCTTATGATATCTCATTGATGTCTCCCGATCTTCATGTGGCTGACCTTTGGGTCAGGGCTCGGGCTGGTGTCATCCGCGGTCTCGTCCCCCGCCCCAGGAATTTGGCACTATGGCCGACGCTTCTTTTGCACCGTGTGTGTCCGGTCCGCTGAGTGGAGCGGAGCTCGTGCTGCGGAGCGGCTCGTGTTGGTCGACCGGTCTCGGCTCCACAGTTCCCATCCAAAGCCTGGTACGCGACCCTAGACCCTCATATGGAGGGGTCGGACGCCGAATCCTCTGGAGGGGTCTGGGGTCTCAAATCTCTAGGTTTCGAGGGACCCAACAGCTGTGAACGGAGCGTTTGGGCAAGGACCTTTCGATGGAATCTCCGTTCGCCGTGTGCGTTGTAGTTGGTCAACTCCACCCGTCGGACAGAGGTGGCTTGTGAGAGGTGACGTCAGACGAATGGGAGATGAACCAGCAAAACAAGGGCCACATGAAGGAGTCACGTAGCTCGGGGTGGTTTGCTTCGTCCCCATCCAGTGAGTGGATGTGACAGGGGCACCTAACCTCCTTCCTCCAAGCTCGGCACCGCTGGTTGACTGCGGGCGGATTTGGTTCAGGAGACCCGATGGTATTCGATGGGGCACACCTCCATTCGACGAGGTTCCTCCGATCTACTTCAGGTCTACTTCATGTTTTGCTGCAGCTTTGCCCAATTGAATCTCATTGATGTAAATCACGAAAGGTAGCTTGAGCTACCTGAGTTCTTCTTGCTTTAGCAAAAATGTATTGCAATCAGGAGTTGGGATTGTGCATTGAGTTTGGTCCTGTAAGAAATGATTCTGTTCGATGGGGGGGGGGCCCTGCGCCGGTTCACGCTGTCATGGACTTCTATCAGGGTTACTTGTGATTGCCTGCTACCTTTCGTTCACCCCCTCCTCTCTCAAGTATGGCATGAACCCTGGTTGAACTTGAGAAGACATTTTTAAATTATCCGGGAACATGGAATCTTAAGAAGGATTCCAGTGATGACGAGGCCCAGCTGAGCTATATATATAGCTATACATCATCACTAGACTGCATCACCATCACTTACCCTGTCCAGCCGCAGCAAATCACTCAAGAACTTGCACCCGTTTTCATCAGCACAACAAAACCTCCGGCGGCGGCACCACCCAGGCAGAGGCTATGTGGAACTGGGGGGACCTGCTCATCATCGGCTTGGGCGTCGGCAGCTCAAGCATCGCGACGCTTCGGCGACGGTCGAGACCACGGGGTTTTAGGGGTCGGTCGTGGTTTCCGGGCTTCGGCGACGGGTTCGAAGAGGAACTTGGAACAAACGGCCCCGGGGCACTCCGGAGGCCTAATCGATCGACCCCACAAACCATCCCGGGCACCATGGAGTCTCATTTCGTACCTTAAAGAGAATGGATACAAATATACCTGTTGTGTGTTCGGGTCATGTCCCATTTTCTAGGTGGGTCCGGGTGTGTATGCCACATGGTGTGTGGCCTCCGGAACCCTGTTGTAAGATCTTAAGATCGCCGTCCGGGGCATCCAGTTGCTGTCCCTGCATCCGTCCGGTTCCAGGTCGACGATCAAACCAAGGAACCGAACTGAGGGCCCCTGTAGCTGCCGGGATCCGCTGGGTGAGGACAGGACGACCACACGGATCCTGTGGGAACGTCGTTTCATGGATGCGATCGCAGACTCACCGCGGAACCTGGCGGAACCTATCGGAACCTCCCCGTTGGTTCATGGGTTTGGAAAGACATGGACAAGTTGGAACGGATTGGTCACGAATTGTAACTAAGATCCAAGTTGCAAGTCACATCCACTCGTTCAACAGAGGGGTCTTTGTGGAAAGACCTCAATAAGAATCTCGTCCATAAGAGCCCACGTCTTCCAGGTGGCTGTTGCGACACATGCCACCCTGCGCTCGTCACTGACTTCACATCATCTTCGGAACACCCACACGGACCCTCCTGGCGCAGCGGTTGTTCGCCGGTGATTTCACCGGTTGCCTTCCGAGGTGTTCGATGAAGTCTTGATGTCCTGGCAGAACAAGGTGCGGTGACCGAACAGTTTGACAAAGTGGGTACACCCGTTCTTTACGGGGCTGAGTCATGTCCCATGGCCCATTTTCTAAAGTACTTTGGACAATCCAGGTGGTCGAGTAGGAAACAATCGATGGCGATGGCAGAGTGCAGACCCAAACCCATAGGTGTGGAAAAGGGATGAAAAGGGGAGGTTTGGCCTAATTTGACTGGATTCTTTTGATACTGGAAGAGTTAATCCTATACCACTAGTTACCCGTAGGTAGGCACAGAAAACACTCCCTGCTGTTGCGTGGGTGAGTTGGAACCTCCAACCTTTCTTGGGGATCGTGTTTGTTTCACTTCTTCTCGCTTCCTGAAAGCAACTCATGACAGCATGCACCACCTCCGTCAGGAAGTGCCGGGCTTGCGCGTCTTGCGGGCACGGGGAACCCAGCTGGATCGATCGGAACTGCGGCCAAGGGATCTTCGAAGAGTATGAATCGCCCAGAGGTTCAAATAGCCAGGGCTTTGAAACCTTAAGGTTTTTAGGGGTTAGGGTTTTGAAACCCTAAGGTTGGCATCGAATGGCATCGAATTCTTGCAGAGCGACCGTCATAGAGCTAAGTACCGGTCCACGCGGATGGTTTTGTTGGAGCTTTGACATATCTGGATCTTCCATGATCGTGTGAAATCTCCGCCCATCTTCCGCCCTTTTGACTTATAACAAAACCAGCCTGTCAGACAGATTGAGGTATGTACAACTGGCGGAAGAGTGGGGGCCCCACCGAGCAAGAACCCAAACTTTGTCCGCTGAACAGTCACAAGGGAGGTGCTATCCATGGAGGAAGTCGGGGTGCCCACGTCACATCCACCCCTTTCCATTGCGACTCGTTCCTCCCTGAGGCGCTCAGACTCCTCCGCATCCTGCGGACGGTTGGGGGCGCAACCGGGCGCACCGGACCGGACCGGCGAATGCTGCGGTTCTGCATGAGTGAAGTAGTCCGGAAGAGCAACGGACCTAATCCGTGTTGAGGCGTCCTAACGGTTCATCTTCAGATGGATGGTTTTGGGGAAAACGCCGTGGATGGTACCAGCTGCGAGGATCAGATTGGTCCATGAGTGGCTTCAATTCGCTATGTTGGGCTTCCTGACATGCCGCGACCCGTTTGAAAGGTAGGGACGTATAGGGATGATGACTCTCAGCATTCCAAGCTATGTTTCGGGGCGTTCCCCACTTCGTAAACTACATGACTGACATTTGCTCTCATCTGGATGGCCTTTCTTTGCCCAACAATTGGAGTTCACATTGGACCCTTAAAAGCTTGGACTTGGGATGCAATGGGAACTTAATTAAGCTAAGTCAACACCGGTCAAGACTGTCAACATTTGAGCTCACACAGTTGGTTGGTTCATGTGGTTTGGCATCAATTCGTCTTGTTTAGAGCCGCACACGAGCTTCTGAGCTTCTGTCGGTCGGAGTTTTTCCGCGAGAAAACAGGGCAGGGCTTCCGCGACGGAGGGCGGGTTCTCCATGTGCTGGAGAAGTGGAAATGCTTGACTTGAGTGTCCAGTACACTAGCTGCTAGGTCTTCAGGTCTTAAGACAGATTGTTCGATATAAACATAGATCTTTACAAAGGCGGCAAGACCTCGAGATGCGGATACTGCTGTGAAAGAGATACTGATGCAATCTGATGCAGCCCTTTGGATTCTGCACATGCAGCCCTTGGTGTGTCCTTGGTTCCTGCTGTATTTATAGTGGTAAGTGGTAACTGAATCTCCTGGGCCAAGTCATGTCGAGTCACGTCTATATACCAGACACTCCATGTATGGAAATGCGGGTGGTTTAAGAAGGTCAATGCTGGCATATATTCCATACATGCAGTGTTTGGATATGTACAAAAAGAGTGCGTCACAAAGAACGCAATGTTATAAATTGTGTAGCAAAATGTATTTGATTCGTCGGGTCTAGTGAGTCTAGTAGTCTACAAGTAGTCCGGGCCCGGTGGATTTATAGTGTACCTTATATAGTGTGTCACCTAGAGGGTCAACGTGCTATTTGACTGCAGGTGACAGTGATCTATCAGTGATCTATATAGAGTATATTTATGCTCTATGAAATCAGGGGGTCCACACCCAGTGGTATTGCAACATACATTAATATATAATATAGACACATACCAGGACCTTCAAAGTCACCTCTTTGGAGTCTGTAAGTGACCTCTTCAGGGACTAAGTGACCTCATTCTGGGATCTCAAAAGCTCACTTGGAAGGTCCTGGTAGACAAAATGCGGCGATGCGTTTTATTCGTGTGGAGAAACACAACACAATGGCCGGCGGTGATGTGTTCGGCACGCCCCGCGCCTCGCAGCAAGCACTGAGGTCACCAAGGTGTCGACAGAAGCCTTCGCATGGGCGCCTCTGCTCAGTGCGGCGTCGGTTGTGAGCGGTGGCGATTGATTGGTCCTGGTGAAAAGGTTCATGTTGATGTTACATAGATCATTTTTATTACATTTATGATATTTTTATAGTTTATTATTATTGCATCATCTATACAGCGTTGTGCATATGAGTGATATCCTATATTGGGTTCGACCACTGGCAAGTGTCAGCGTGGTGAAGATGATTTCAATAACCTCAGCACCAGCAAGACCAAGACTGAGAAACTCGACCCCCCCCCCCTTGGCATTGAGACAGGTATGTCCCATATACCTCTCCTGGTGCTCGCAGATCCGAAAACGTGGACCGAATCTGCAGATATCGTCCATGACTTCGATGACATGAGATTTAGACCAGATTGAGGGGCGATTTGACCTTCGTTTCAGACACAGTGTTTCGTTCAACAGACCCACTGGAACTTGGTCCGGAGGGTTGGGGGAGTAGTATCCAAGGGAGGATGTGTACCTTCCCAAGATCGTCGATTGTGATGGTTCCTCATGGGGGAAATCCACACCATCACCCACCCCCTTTGGGCAGTCCTCCAGTCATCGCTGAACAGCGGCCCAGGGCTTGGAGTTGGTTGAAATCCAAAACGAAACAAATGGGTCGAAATCGCTTGGCTTTTTCTTTGGTTCAAAGTCACTTGGGGATGTCATGCTTTCAGTTGAAAGATGTGATGCATCATTTCTGTATAATGGACGTTTCTGCATATAATCGATACATCACGTCCACGCTTGAGGCCCATGTCATCGCGTCCTGTATGTATTTTATTGTTATTTTTCACGGAAAGCATGGTGAACTTGAATCTCTTTGAGACGCCCTGGGGAAACAAACATCCTTCGCAGTATGCTTGGACTCGCGTCCCGTCCCTGTGTTTCAGTCGTGGAAGTTGTTGGTATGGCCATGAACAGATGACCCAAACAGGAGATGGTCCACTTCGATGTATAATGGAGGGAGGCTGACCTTATTTCATCCTGTCAGCCTGGAATGATGAATCCATAAGATACAGAAACACGTATTTCGGTTCGCTTCAGGAGCTCCACTGGCGCCAGACTCGGTGTTGTTCCGGTGTCCACCTCCCACGTACCTCCCACGCACCTCCCAGGTGGAGTCGGGCTGGTTTCAGGGACTTGGTGCGATGATCATCGCGCTGAACGCCGTGGAGATGGGTGCGCGGAACGCCGGACCGGACGGTCCGCGGCTTCGGCAGGGAACGGCCGGCCATGCGGCGGTGCACGCGGTGTTGCAATCGTCTGGGGGAAGATGAATCGAATCAATATCAGAGTCCACCAGGACCTTCAGGACGTGACCTCGGAGTCTGTAAAGTGAGCTTTTCAGGGCATTAACCCGTTTTGAGATCATGTTTTGATTGAGATCCGCAGTGCGCCGGGCCCGGGCTCCTTCTTTAGGATCTTTAGGGTGCGCTGGTTTCTCATGACCATTCCACATGGGTCAGAGATGAAAGTTCACCAGGGAAATAAGGACGCGAGGCCTAAATTAGGGACAATCCTTTCAATTAAAAAACTATCTGCAAAAACTGAATACTTTGAAGATGGTTTCATATTTTGCTTCCTCATGTTGATTCAAGTGATGTTTAGCTCATAAGGTCAAGGTATGCATGGTATTCTTCTTACCCCAAGGGGTTTTGCAGATTCGGTGCTTTGATTCATGTTTGGTCTCCCCGATTTCATTTGTCGTCGGTTTTTGGTCAGATGTGTTGCTAACAGATCTCCGTTTCTTCGGAGACCTGTCGAGATGAAGATCGGGTGGTGGTCCGATGTTGGTCGCGGACTCTTTGGGGTTCACTTCCGACCCAAACCTTCGCCCCCCCGTTGGTCTTAAGGCCTGGTGCGCCTCATCCGTCGATCCGATCCGGGGTTCAGAACTTCCCAGGGTTCGGTGGTGAACACCCCGTGGTGCACCGTCCAAGGGCCCCATTCTTAGACACCCCTTTTTGGGCCCTGGTAGGGATCCATTGCCAGCTTCGAAACAAAGGCAATTGGACCCTCCGGGCGCCTGTCTCTCCAATCACCCTCGTACATGAAAAATTCAGTGATCCATCCTGATCCCCAGACGCTCCATGTATGGGATACAATATATGCAATTATATGCAGTTATAATATATGCCTTCTACAGTATTACACAGTCTATGCATTCACCCCTTTTCAACCACCCCAATGTAGTAGATCAGTCAATCTGCCAGTCCCGTTCGGAGGGTTTGGGATGATCCGGGACTCGCAGGCCTCGAAACGGAGATCCAGAGCAGTGTGTGGTGGTGGCTGGAGCAGGCCACTGGGCGCGATCGATCCATCAACCGTGACGGTGGCGGTTTGTGGGAAGACTTGGGGAAGGACGCGCGAACTTGGAGGGTTCTGTTCCGAACGCGCTAATACAAGGACGTGAGGAACAAGGACGTCATGTTCTGGCTTCTTTTGGTGTTTGGCATATGTCAGTGAACGCTGAATAATACACTGCTCTCTCGTTTTGGTGCAAACAATCAGGGAAACGCTGTAACCCTCACTGCGGCTTTAGCGGGTGTTGTCGGCTGACACTGATTTCTGACAACGTAAAGGATCCACTTCAGAGCTCTTTGGAATGTCATTCTATACCTTCGGATGCGTGTGTTGGACATCTCCCGCATCCTTCTCGCAAATGAACAGATCAGTACTAGCATTCCAGCCGTACAGAATTCTACTTGATTCTTATCCTTTCAAGGGATTTCCTGCATGTTCTGACCAAAAACAAGAGCATCGTTCATCGCCTGTTCATCAGGGTTTCCTTCTCTTCTTCTCCGTCGAGCTTTGTGCCAAGATGCGGTACGCCCGGTGCCGAAGAGCGAGAAAGAGATCAGCAGGGGCGGATCCGCTGGCTGGATCACTTGTATAACACTTGTATAACCTGATCATGGGTTTAGTGGGAGTGTCCCACTGTAACTAAGAGGTGTAACATAGGTTAACCACTAGTGACTCACCTCTTTGATGTTCGAAACTGAGTGAGTCAGAGAATGACCGATGTTGGAATAGAATTGGAACGCGCAGTTCGTCCAGTGCAAGTGGACGTCTTCTCTTCTCCACCAGGAGTCACATGAAAGACGGGGTGCCCAGGAGCCACATCCACGAGCCCTGGGTGGGACTGCCACTGTGAGCTCTGTGACTCCTGGCAGTTTGACTCAAGTGACTTAAGACTTAAGACTTGCTCAGAAATGAAACACGTCACCTAACATCTCATGGCATGGACAAAAGCAGCGCTAGAGAAACAACTATGAGGAAACCAACAAACTACCTGGACTCTCCAAAGTACCTTAGACAAAGGGACATGACCCGATGTTAACAGGTACTTCTACCATTTTCCGAGGTACTTTGAGGGTCAAGGTATATTGGGAACGGGTCTAATGCCATGTATATATACTGGGAATGTCATGCACTTCGAATGCACCTGTCATCCGTGTTCGGCATCACCGTCATACACTGGATCGCGACTGAAGAACCAGCAAAGATCCTGCAAGACATGAGTCTTTGAAGCTCCAGTGCCACACTTTCCCATGTCGCCTACCGTCCGTGAAGCAACGGAAGTGGAGCTTGGTCTTCGGAACCATGGTTTGTCCAGAGGTTCACCTGCCACGGACTCCGGCTTCGACCGTCCCTTTCTTGTTCTCGCTTGATACGAGCCGAGCTGAGCCGAGCCGAGGATGGATGGATGAAGTTCTTTTACTCCGCAGGTATGGAGGAGAGGTTTGTTTGCGCCATGCGCCATGGCGCATGCGCAGGGCATCCGGACGACGCTCCATGAACAGCCCGACTTCCGGTCCCTCGAAACCGGGATTGGTGAAAAACCCCAGACCCCTGACCCGAGGATTCGGGGCCGAGTTCGGGTCGCGTCTGGGTGAGGGAAAAGTCGGGTCCGACCCCTCCAAAGCATTCGGGGCCGAACGGGTCGCGTTTGGGTGGGAAGACTCAGTTTGGTTGCTGGGGCTTCGATCTGGACCATGTCACCCCAAAGCCCAAGAACGTCCAAGAACCCTCACAGGAGTTCTGGTAGTGAGCGTCCTGCTACTGTTCTGCTCCATGAAAAGCACTTGTTTCTTTGGAAGCTTCCAAGTGAAAACTTGCCACGTCTGCAAATGCATCGAAGAGCTTTGTATCTATCCCAGACACTTAAACAGATTGAGAGTAAGACACATGACACATGTGTGCGCAAGACAACACGAATTGCAAGCATCTTGCCTGAGATACACGTCAAGATGTGCTGGACGACAAGAAAGGGGTGAGTGCGTAGAAAACACGCGACGCACCCTCGGAAGAACATAGGACACGTCTGCAATCAAAATTCCATGTGTTTATGCAGTGTCGGGTCAAAGACGTTAAGCATTAAACCGTTTGTCCAACTGTACACTGTTGAAACACATTTACAGCTGCTTTGGGGGTTGCTTTGTTTAAACATGGTTTAAGCAGGCTTCGATGATGATGATGATGACGATGATATGATTTCTGATTGAGCTGATTCACTATTTGTTTGCTGCGTAGTACTCTCCCTTAGTACTGGAGGTACTCCTTTAGTAGAACGGGTGGAACCATGAATCAACCCAGTTTAAACCAAGGCTGTTTAAACATGGTTAAACACCATTCGTTTCAACAGTCCCTGTTTAAACTTGCTTAAATACAATTTGTTTAAACAGCGTTCTGATTCAGAACTCCTGGAACAGCCGCTCACGCAAAACACGCGCCACGTCCATTAGCTCATCATGACCACCGTTGGTTCTACTTGCCCAACAAGTGAGCTTCCAAGGTAAGCGTCCAAAAAGGGTGGCAGGCATGCTGAGCAGTTGTGCAAGAATATTAGCCATAGACTATAGGACTAATAACTATATAGACATAGACTTTAGTCCATACATGACCTTATTCCTATCAATTGTTTAAACATACATGCACTCTTTGGTTTGAACCTGCACTTGTTTAAACATATGAAATATGTGTTTAAACTTAGCTTTAGTTTAAACTTGTTTAAACAGTTTAAGCCAGAAGGCTGCCCAACCCTGGTTGTATGTAAAAACAACAAACACTTGCAGGTAAAAGTGTGCCTTTGCCGCGTAACATATCTATCATAGCCGCGAATCAACATTGCAAGAAGAACAACTACCGCAAAGTGCATATTTTGGAACATAATCATGATGCATGTCGTACTACTGTTTTAAGTAAGAAAACCCGTTTGGATACATTGGGGGTGCTCTTTTTGGGGGAATCAATCGGTCAAAATGTGTGTAAACATATACCATTCATACGGAGTGTTTGGGGTCTGTTCGAGCGCGAGCTTGGGATGGAGGGACGACCTACCTGCACGACCCGAAGAGGACAGCACCTTGCTTTGGAACTACCTCGATACGATCATCGTTTTAGGTGGTATCGCCCTGCTCTCAAACGTGCGTTCGCAAGGCGTGCGTTAGCAATCGGCGTTCTGAAGGCGTTCAGACGTTTTTGACAGGTCAGGTCGAATCCACGCCTCGTGAATTCAAAGCAACATTTGGAGGATGCCAATTGAAGAGATGAAAACCACCAAGCCAGGGACTCTGTAGGGATGATTCAATTCTACGGAAAATGGACAAACAGATACAAAAAGCACTGTCAAAAGCAAGTTGGTGTGGAGCTATTGCTGGATGGTCAGGAGACTTGAAGTCAGGCATACAGTAGTCATTAAAGTCAGTTGTACCCTATATGGATCTAGCATGAACATGATCTAACCACCTTTTGGCTTCGAAGGGATGCTCAGATGGATGTCCAACGTCCTCGTGGAGTCGTGTCTGACGGATTCTGACGATGGGTTCACTGCCCCCACATGGCAATGACCATGTTCTTTGGCTCGGTTCAACAGGACACCCGTTGGACCAAGCGACTGGGACAGTTGACGCTTCATGTTCTTCATGTTCTTCCCTTCAGAGGCACAACACACTGAACAGTGTGACACTCAACAGTGCCTGGCACGGAATTGTCAAGCCCGTTGGCCTTGAAAAAGAGCTGATACCATGATAAAAGCATATAGAAACACCCGCTTCAATCCAAAGCAACGCTGGAGCAAATCCTGGTTTTCCGTGGATACAGTATCCCATGGCTTGATCTCCCTGCATTGCATGACCCTTTTCCGAATACCAAACAGGTGGTGGCTCTCCAAGCAACCAGGATTTTTTCAAACAATGATACTCAGCCCAGTTCCAATGTCTGAGGGGATGATTTTGAACCATCACCACATCTGACTCCAGCCACCCCATCTGACGATGCCCAAAATGTTCCTAGTAGCTTCTTGTTCCTCGCTACGCGATGCCATCTTCGCGCCCCGTTCCTTCACCAACGAACGCGACGTTTCCGTTGACATGTCGAGTTTCCGGTGATCCTCAGGCAGATCAATGGATTCTGGCTTTGTTCGAGGCCGATGGGCTTCCGCCAAACCGCGAAACCGCCACGACGCGACGGTTCAACTGATTCCGTGTCTTCAGTCCCGAGTGAGAGGACGCGGCGGTTAAGCGGTTTGCCGCAGGGGCCATGGGTTTGCTGCGCATCTGAGCATCAGATGGAGTCAACATGAATCCATGTCAAGTGAGTCAAGTGATTTGCTGTCATCAGTGAGTGGTTGCGGGATCTCAACATGCATGTTTTGCAGCACCAATCACCACAGAGTCGCCGTATTTTCCACCCTGTGATCATGGAAACGTCGATCTTGTTAGACCCGGAGTGAGTCCAACATCGACAGCGACGCCAAGGGACGAAACATGGGCCAGGAGGGTGGGACTGTCTCGTGGGGACGTTCCGCAGGACTCTCTCGGAAGGGAACCTTCAAGTCATGACCGTCCGACGGGTCGATCACGAATCGTCGTCCCGAACGGAGGTCACGTCCTGTTTCGGTCCTGGATGGTGTTGCAATCTTCGCAGAGTTGCTCACGAATTCGTTGAGCATGAGCATTTCTCCGCCACTTCGACGGTCGACTACTTCGGGCCATGTCGACACTTCGGGCCATGCTCCGCCAGGAACTCGACCCGACTCACTGAATGCTTCGGGCCATGCTACCGGGTGTCCCATAGGAAGACCTAGCCTAGAGCAGTGGGTCATGTTGACGAACAGAATATTGATGTAAATGTCACATGAAGTGGTAATCATAGTGGTATAAGGGAAGTGCATGAATCAACAGACTGCACGAATGGTACTGTAGTTCTGAAGGACAGCAGGAGCTTTTTCCAGATTCACCAACCCAGGTCTACCGATTTTCTGCTTCAAACGATTGGCCCACCGCCCCTGGCCCCTATCATGTTCTATCCCCTTCTCCAAGTCCCGTCGACAGACGCGACCTGACGCCACCTACCTGCTCCGCACGTCGCGCGCTCGGAACGGAGCAGGTGGAGACCGGGAACGCGGGGCATTTGCCGCACTTGCTCACGCCTCTCGGTGATGCATCGCGAGTGGCACAGCATGGTCGGATCGACAAAGGTCGGCATGGTCGGTTCAACGGTGTTTCGGTGCTTTCTGACGTTTAGGAAGTGGACAGTGCTCATTGATCAAAACCACACATCGCTGCAGTTTTAGAGGTGTGGTGTGTGAGCTTCTGGACCCAGGTTGTGAGTCCAGCCACTAACTTTGAAATACCATTTCGCTTGAAGAAGGACATCAAGTGACTGGTCGGAGATTCTGGAGAGCCAAGATCCGTAGGTCTTTGTTTGCACCTCCAATCTGTGGAGATCCCTTGGATGACCAAAGGTAGGGATAGCTGGGGATAGCTGGGGCATGTTCACCACAAGTTGTTGGGCCTCATGGAAAATGAACCACCGACCTGTCTCATTCTTTTATTCGGGGAATGTGTCAAGAGATGAGATTTCTCTATAGAAGGTGTGTTGTGTTTGTTTGTGTGCATGTGTTTTGGTTGATCCTCCTAGAATTGCAATCCTGGCGGAATCTATCTAGCATTTGTCCGCTACCATGTCTCATTCAGGGGATGTCCCGGAAGAGGACAACCCTCCGGTGTACCCCAAGTCTTTGAGTTGCCAACGTCTCGCGCTGGCAGAAAGGTCCCCTTTTCGTGCATGTTCTCAGGCCATGAAGGCCATACAGTCGATCGGACCTGGACCGGCTTGAAGTGCTGGAAAATGGGACACGGGGCCTTATGAAAAGAAGAAAATACGACTATATACCCAATTCCCGGAGGTACGAACTGAGACTTCAGTCACTCCAGGTCGAGTTCGGACACTTGAATGACCTACCTAGCTGTGAGTGAACGATATCCCAACAGTCTCATCTATGCACTAAGTGCCACCTTCGAGGGCTACCTGGCTACCTGGTCACTGCCTTCCGAGCGTCACAACAGTCTGAGGCTCTTGAGACTTCTGCGGCTCATGCGCTTGCTGCGCTTGCTTCGCTTGGTGAAGGCGGATCGGGTAGGAGCGAAGATCAGTCCGGTCTAAGCATCTTCTCAGGACCTCGCTGCCCACGTCTCCTGGTGCCTGTGGGTGATAGCTGAAGTTTCCTCACTGGGGTTTCACTCACACTCTCGTCTCCCACAGGCGCCAGGAGACGTTGTAACCGAGGTCGTTGGAGCCCTTAGGCTATAGCAAATTGATTTTTCTACAGTTATAGGATCATGTTAGTCCTGGGGGTCGCGGTCCAAAACACGCGACGTGTGCTACGCAGGTGGTGCGACCGGTCTACCAACTGGCGCTGGGCATCGTCAAGGCGGGGCGATGGAGGGGGGAGGGGTGAAATCGGAGGGAGGAGCATGTGTATGATTTTGTTGGTATCACCTTCTGAGAAGGTACTTGGATCCCTAGGGAGGGTATGCGACCCCTTCTGTATGGGTTGCAGTACTCGTTCTCAAGTGTCGTTCACATGACATGAAGAGCTACTTTTGCCACTTTAAAACTGAAGAGCACACCTTTGGGCTGATGTCATTTGCGATGGCACAATCTTCATCAACAGTTCTAGACATGGAAGGCCACTTAGTTGGTTTTAAGCTTCCTGCGTATCGACCAACTCCTGCCCCAGTAATGACTTTCCACCCTCAAGTTCCATTGCGTCCACTCGGCGGACGTTCAGGGAACTCTTGCCATTAGGACCTGCGGCCAGTTGATTGAATTGCGGAACGCGGAACCCGATGGGAACATACCTGAGAACGCCGGAAAACACCTAGAGAGGAAGTCAGGCGAGAGGTGTCATCAAACAATCGCAGTCAATATTCTTGCGCCTTCAGACACTCTCACGTCTTGCAATACAGTCTTCCCCACACATCTGCCGGAACAAAGCCACACGCCACACAGCACAAAAAGAGAACAGCTGCCAACCGCCAACCGCAGAAGTACTCCGTTTTCCTTCGTCCAACGACCATCACGACCATCAGCCGCCACCGACGGTCGGCGAGAAAGCGCGCGCGCGCGCGCGCCAGGCGTTGCAGTCGATGTTTTGGGTCTTGGTGTTGACACTCCTGGCCCTTTATGTGCCTTGGCTGAAACCCTGGGCACAGACGGGAGTGAAGGGTGGGGGTGAGGGGGCTTTAGATTGGAGCAAGGCGAGGGCACTGACTTGGAGCTAGACTTAGAGCGGAAGAACTTTCAAGAGATAAAGCTAGATGATGGACCTGTTCTTTTAATTGGATGACAGTTGGCAGGTTCACGGAACCACACCTTTAAAGATTCAGATTTGGTGCATGTGTCCATTCGCAATGGGGTTGGAGTTGGCACGATCGATTCTTTCAGGGCAGATCTCATTCTGATGGTTTGAGGGCAGTCAATGGTTGTGTTTTGGTCTTTGAAACAACTGCCTGGCTCAAGTTGGAGCTGTGTCAGGAATTCCTAGCTGCATCCTCTAAGTGTTTCAGGATCCAGGCAGAGCATAGGCATAGGCATAGTCCCGGTGGGGGAAGGAGCACAAGTGCGCCAGAAGTGCCTTGGGCCGGATGAGTTCACTCCGCCCACCTGATTTCTCCATGGCCTCGCAGAGCTGTTGCAACTCACCGGGTGCAACCCAGGTTCGGCTACGCCACGTTGGGGTGGAAACACGTGGAGAACGCCCCCGGGTTTACTTAGATCGTGAAATCTGAATACACTCTGACGAACACATCACATGCAAGTGGATGGCATGGCCTCTTGGAAGACGACTTTCCTTTACAAAGAGTGGGTGCCATCCACTTCCATGTGAATGTGTTCGTCGGAGTGTACCAAACAGGGGGCATCTTCGGAAGAACCGACGCACGGACAGAGTCCGATCTCCAGGCCTGCGCGCTGGTGATGACCAATCTCATAGGCGATCCGGTCGGTGGGTGGGAGTGGCATCTTCCGGACCCGTGCGGTAATTTTACCGCATGGTGTATATAGAGAGAGAGAGGCTGGTAAACTGCAAGTGAATGCTTCAAACTTGCAGGGTTTCACCAAGCAATTATTCCTGTCAGTGGATTCTTGCCTCCTTGGAAGATGCATCAGATCTGACGCTTTCGGGTTCCAAGTGGTTCCAAGTGGGTTGGTGGAAGCTGGCCTTTGGAAGAACATCCCCAAGGCTCTGTGTCTACACAGGTCTGACATGGCAACAAGCCACGGCAGCAAGCCACCAAGCCTTGTGCAGGTGAACCTGTTCCGAGTGGATGAGCTCCAGGTAGTTTGATTCAGATTCTGTATACTTGAAGCTCCGATTTGACAGGATGCCTTGCACATAGAGGTCTTGAGACCTGGGGTTCTTGGGCGCCCCGAATTGGAAGATGCTCACCATCAGAGTCTACAGGATGAACCCAGATGAAGAATTGCAAGCCGATATCTTCATCGAGCCAGTCAGGTTTGGCCCTTGTGTTCTCTTGGATGCCTGAAATCCTCTCAGGCAATGCCATGCTGAGAGGTGCTGAGGACTGTGTGTCGAACAGATCCACTTTCCGTCGTCGCAAACAAATGGAATCAGTGGATATCAGTGGAACTTAATCTTGATCATAAAGAACTACCTGGTTTTGCCTAAGGTGATGTGTTATTTTCCCATATGTTCCCCTTCTGATGATACAAATCCCCATACCGCCCATGAATATGTTTGTATCGGTTCCTGGACGGCCAAGACTATGGGAGCAGATTGTGTGAACATGTGTCCATTTACGAGGCAATTGCATGCCTTGTTGGGGCCAACCCGTGTGACGCATGGGATCACAAGTCCACTAAGCTGTCCGAATGGATCAGACAGCTTTCTGAAGCTTCGCTGTTTCCAGGATCTTGACCCCAAAGTCCGGGTACTCTTCAGTACAGTGCCCCTGCCTGAGAGTGAGGATCTTGAGAGTGAGGATTCTGGGAGAGACAAAAGGAAGATGCTCGAGAGACTGCATGGCTTCTGTTTGTTCAGGAGTCATGACTATATCGCGGAAGAGCGGTTGCATTAGACCAACTTTGACTCCTATTTGTCACTTTGAAGTCTTGGAAAACCCTGAGATGCCGGAGACCTTCTTTTATGAGGTGTGAGGTTCGACGTGTAAAACCTCAAGGAGCGCCCGCAAGACGCACGCACCACATCCCCCTGAAGAACACAGAGATCAACAGACCTTAGGGATCCAGTCGTACCGAACGTCAGAAGGTATTTGGACCCTCCTGGCACCTACACAACAATGTCGAAAGCATCACCTTCTGAGAGGTGATGTATCAGGGGGGTTGAACTGGCTCCATTTGTCAGATCTTCAGCTTTCTGGGCCACCAAATACGTCACTTCCAATCCGATCAATGTCCACCTCCAGGTCGCTGCTGTCGGTCACTCGAGGGGGCACTTTTGTCACTGCTGTCGGTCTCCCACTGGCAGCTCTCACTATATTAATACGACCTACGTGGAAGCACTTCTTGTCGCAGCTAGAGGGAGAAGGGACCCCTTTGCCACTTGGAGTTCCATCTCGCCACTCCAGCACTTCAGGCTCGACTCACTCTTCACGCTCTTCGGCTTGATGAACAGTCGGTGCCCCTGGTCGTCATCCAGATCTTCCGGATGCACCATCTGAAGAGATGCTGGTAGAGGAATCATCGTTACAACGGTTTTTAGGGAGGTGTGGATAGGTGCGGATGTTCATTTTGAGGTTCTGTGTCTTGGATCTTGAGGTGGAAAATAGATTAGAATTTGCTGAGGTGCATCAGCCAGACATGTGCATTGGGGAGAGGCTCAAGTCCATGTCAGGATCTTATGAATAAGATGCTCCCACAATCAACATTACGCGAAACAATGCATTCGCAGGACGGGCAGTGTCTGTGACCCACCCCTCTGTTGTGTTTTCATATCCTTATTTCTATCACACACCAACATCCAGGATCTGACTCTCGTCACTTGCTCCTCCGCATCATGTGCTGAACATGTCATGGCCATGATTGCAGCGCCTCGCAGCGCCTCGCAGCGTGCGATGGCACGGTGCGTTTGAGAGATCGAATATGAGCTTTGACTTTGATCCCACCAACCCGCAGCAGCAGTTGGACCCCAATCCGGCCGCCTGGACGAACAAAAACATGCGAATTCTCGGCCGGATCGGAGGTGTGATGAATTGGTGCGGAGGGGAATCGGCGTCAATTTGACCTCATTTGACTCGAGTTGATACAAAAACACTACCAACATGATCTCAAGGACCTTGTTTTACTGGGTCTGGGTCATGCTGGCACACCCGGGGTAAGAAATAGCGGAAGAAGCTGGATGTGTGCGGATGCCAGGATTGCCTCTCTAGACCCATCAGTCGACGTTTAGTCAGAGAAGGCCCTGCACCGCTGCAGGGCGGGAGTGCGCTGTCGGTGCTGACCCCGAACGGGCCTTGCAAAAGCCTTTGTTGTAACGAGCAGGAAACAGGCTAAAAGCCGACCCAGAAGAAAGTGTGGTAGGTTGGCCAGAAGGAATGGCCAAAACCGAAAAGATGATCGTAGGCCAAGCATTGGTGAACTACGGTGAACTTCTTCGTTCCAGCATATCGAACACCTGATTCTCTTCAAGAGCTCGCTGGGCTCACTGGCCCCTCTAAAGCGGTTAGATAATTTTGATCAATTACCTTGCAAGTTCAGTCCTCAAACTTTCCAAAAAAGACGAGCCGCTTTCTGAAAAAAAGAAACACAACAACCACACCACCAGACCATCCACACCTCTTTGACCACTTGCCACCCAAACCTGACCCCACACCGGACCAAACCGTCCGATGTGTTGCTTTTGTTGCGGGGCTTTTCCCCGTGCAGAGCCGTCCCTTCCCTTCATCCGCGTAACAGCGCGTAACAAGCGCAAGCGTCACACGCGTCACACGCGTCCGCCGCCGAAATCAGGACATCAATGATAGTGGCTTGCAGTGGTGGATCGGATCTCAGTCGACGGGAGCGACTCCGCGAGTGGACAAAACCGACGTAGAAGGACAAAGGAGTGGACCTAGGGCTGCAGTAGGGGCTTTATTCGAGACCCCGGTCTCCCGGGGTAATGTGCTCCAACCCATGGGTCTGGTTTGATGTATTTTTTGGGGGGGGAGAGTCCGACTCGATAGTCTTTCAAGATATACCTGTAGGACCAAATGTTGCGCTGGGAACTCACTTCCACAGCATCGCCATTGCCCATTTATCGAAGCACTGAGGACCAATGAAGCTCGAGAGAACGCTGAGCGGGCAGTGATCGCTTCGCGGCAAGCTGATATGGCTTTACATGTGGTTGGGAGCTCAGCCAGGGAGGAGTAAGTTAGCTGAAACCAGCTTGAAGCTTGCTTGTCCAAACCAGGTCAGGGTCACTTGTGGTGGAACTACCCTCAAAATATAATCCTATTGCCCCTTGAACAGAAAGGGAGTCACTCAGGACTTAGGGAGCAAACAAGCACCTCTGGACGGCTTCACACATGTGTTTTGGACCTGCCCATGGCTCTTTGAACAGTTGAAACCACTCCGTCACTTACAACAGGACAACTGAAGACGAGAAGTCAATGAGAAGTCATATGTTGTACATGTCATTGTATTTCAGTCATACCATGTCATACCAAAGCAATTTCAAAAAGTGTCTGTAAAGGTTTCAGAGTGTTGAGGTCAGTGACTTCCTTCCATTGCAAGGAGGTATTGCTTGTGCCTTTGAAACAAAAATAAACAGGATACCCCCACGTTCGGAACCCCACACGCCGTATGTGTAATTAGGGACTTGCCTGGATCGTAGACCTGACTACTTTGTCTTTTCCAACCACGGAAAGCCATCTTCTAGAAAGTCGCACCATTGGCACCATGGGTCACCATGAGGACGACAGTGGGTGCATGAGGGTGCGTCAGCCTGACAGGCAAGTGGATCCACATACCAATTGAATCCTCTTAGAAGGCGATGCGTTCGACACATGTTACGGCATGGAGGGTCCAGTCGTACCTTCTGAGGATCCCTAGCAAGGAGTTGGTGATGAAATGGGATGATGTTCCGGGCCTTGGAATGAGGTCATACAGCCAGGCTGTGGGTCATGGCGGGACCCTGGGACGACCACAGGAGGTCCCGCCTCTCCAACATCAACCGGGGTCCGCACGCTTCGTCGGGGCACCCATGGAATGGACCAGACTCCCAGAACCGGAGCAGCTTGGCAGGCCAAAACTGCTTCCAATATGGCCATAGCAGCAGCTGGGCACCTCATTCGAGACAATGTGCTGGCAAACACCAAAATGTCTGCACGAACGTATGGCAAGCTGCTGAAGGAGTAGCCTGGTTGCAAAGAGTTTCCGTGCAACAGTTGCAAAGTTTGACAGAAAAACAGCCCACGGGCTACAAGACATGTGGCATCATGTGGCATAGGCTTCCACTGTTTGAAGACTGCCATGTCATCACATGTCTCACTTTCTCACTCAGCGCGTTTCGTTTTTGTTTTCACATGTGGCACATGCGGCACCTGCAGAGATCCGCCACTGCGCTGGTGGCACTGCACCGATCCGGGCGGGAGCCTTCCGAATCGAGGCCGGACGACATCCATTGGGATGGCGTGTTGGGTGGAAGAGATTTAGCCAAGACTCCTACGCTCGAGGACCGGGGGGCTTCCGTGGAGTTGATGGTTGATGGACATGTGTGTGTGTGTGCTGGATGGGCCAGCCGGTGCTGTGAACAGGTAGTACCTGCCAGGCTGTCTACTGTTGACAGGCTGTCTACTGGCCCCCAATGTTGCTTGTACCTAGTTGTGTTCTCCCACAAGGAGTCATCACAGTCGAGACAATGGACTGCGAGGTCCGTAAACGGCGATGTGCGTTACGCACACATGGCATGGTCGTAGATTTCTGTTATGCTGTATGTACTCTTGTGGCCTGGTTCCAGAGCACGTTTGGTGACAAGAACATACAAGAACTATATAAATCAACACATGAATGTCACCTGTACATGGTGGATCAGTACGTGATGATCGATCAGAGTGCTATTGTGGCTGAGCCTGCATTACAATATGGTTGTCAAGACATCTACTTTTTCACTGGGCAATACTGACCAAGGAAACCATAATAGCCCGTTGTTGTGTGCTCAGGAGGATGCGTCGCTTCCAGAGAACCACGTCGTCACTTGACTGCAGTCAAAAGGCAGATCAGATCCGAATGGCGGTCTGAGGATCGACTTGTTTTTTTTAAACCTCCCTTAAGGCTCCGACATGCTCTAACCACCTTCTGAAGATATGGTTGCAGCCCTAGAGCTCACCAGGCTTGAGGCTGACGGAAACTGCCGGGTAAAGCATTTGCTTGGTGCAGAGGTTGATTGGTGCGACCGATGTCCAATGAGATTGTTTTTTGGTCTGTGTTTTTTCCACGGCCCGCAGGCCACCCTTTGTCAATGAGTCCTTTCCGCTAATTAGTAGCGATCCCGCGATCAGCTCTGTGAGAACGCGGATGGCCATCAAGACGGATGGCAGTCCTATGGGCTCACCAGGTGACTTTAAAGGCTGCCTTTTCAGACGATGGCTGTGTGGCCTGCGCCACAGGTATCAGATGGTCCAGATTTTGTCCATGCTGGCACTTTTCTTTTTTTCTTTCTTTACGTCTGCAGGGACGTTTTCATTGATGAGGAACAAGGCAGGTGACAACTCTTGGCAGACTTCTATGAGATGGAGCAGACATATCTCATTGCATCTGTCTCCCAGAAGCTGAATATTTGATCAGGGTTTCAGCTTCTGAGAAGTCAGGGATGTACCAGTGTACCACATTGTACCACACAACCGAGTCGAACGGAGTGCAACGTGGAGAACCAATCACCAACAGTCGAATGTTTGAAGCCTTTTTGTCGAAGCCTTTGGAGATCTGGGCCGTGTTTCAGTGATTTGGTGTTCGGAATGTGATTCACGGTTGCCCCCCCTCAAAAAACCTGGTTTGGCTTCAGGTGATTGAGGCGTTGTCAACTCAGGTGATAGTAATTACACCTGATTGAGGCTTGAAGTAATTCAACTATGGTCACGCAGTTAAAACCCATTACTATCACACGGTTTTCCCCTATGACTTCAATCATGGTCGATCCCCTGTGCCTATGGGGGCGCTCGTCCATCACCGGCGGTTCCGTGGCTCCAAAAAGCCCAGCGTTTTCTGTCCTGTAGACCGCCCACGCTGGGGTGAGAACGAAGGAAGCGAACAAAAAGCACATGGAAGGTATGTGAAACACAGGATGAAAACAACGTGTGAAGCAAAGACTTTTGGGTTTCCCCCGCAGGTGCACACCTGAGTCCTCAATGTGACGAGGACGTCGAATCCACGTCGAATCCTGAGGAGACGTCGAATCCGGCGGAGACGGCGCCGAATCCACAGGACCCTTTTGCGTGCCGCAGCGTGCCGGAGGGGGAGGGTTTTGACACAGGCGGAGCATGGTGAGTTTGGGTGGTGGTTGTGGTTGTGGTGATTGTCGTTGTTGTTGTGGTTGTGGTGGTTGTGGTTGTTGTTGTTGTTGCTGTTGCTGTTGTTGTACAACATATCCACTTCAGTGAACCTGCAACCATAGTACTGTAGATTGTTTCGAACGGTAAACCGAAAAAGAAAGTTTTCCAGCTACATATTCCCAGATTTTATGTGGAGCGAGATGTATTGCTGGCCCAGACCGTTGGCTTTCATGTTACTTGGCTGAGTCCAGTCCTTCTTGATACTTCCCCTACATGCCCATAACACGATGTGTAACATCGCATTTCATCCAATACAAAGTTAAACTTTGAAGCGTAGGGTTTTTGGTGTAATGCTGATTCAGTGGGCTGACCGGATGGGTGACCAGGGTTGGATCCATGCGGCTTCTCCGAGGACGAGACACTCATGGCCAAGTTGCCTGAGGCAGACCGGTGTAGGTCGACCTGTAGGTCGACTAGTTGAACTCAGATTGGGAATATCATGTGGAACTCAGATCTTCACCGATGGACCGGAGCTCCACACCACAGGCAGTTTTTGCGTCTCCACTCACTCGTTGGAGCTCCACAACATGGCCTGCTTCTGTTTCATTGGCCTTCTTTCATCTTCTTCCCTTCTTGCCTCTTTTGAAGCAGGCTCCACTCCTCCAGCAGACATTTGCAACAGGATGACACCCAGATCATGTGTGGCTGAAAACCTTCAAGAGGCTTTCATCCATTCAGGCGCACCAACTCAATGAGTTGGGGTTCATGTCTGGAGGTCCAGAAATGCGAGTTGGATTCTTCAAAGCTTTCGTTTTGCCTCTTTAGGATCGTCAACCTTGAAGTGTCTAGGGCTCCAAGCACCACCTGAGAAGATCGTTGGGGTGGGTGCCAGGGGGGTCTAACCACCTTCTGAGGATATGGTTGGAGCCCTAGGGAGTATAAATCCATGTCCCCGAACAACATCCGCAGGCGCCGTCCTGCTGCCATGCGCAGGTCGCGGCTGCTGTCGCCGTGCTGAAAGATCTCCCGTGGCGGTCGCCACGGTGCCGACGCCTGGCGCTGTCGGGCCGGCAGGCACATGCGCAGTTCCTGTAGCGAGCGCCGATGTGCAGTTCTGCGCCGATGGAGAGGTTCTCGCCAAAGATGCGAGGAGGGCACAGAAAGATGAAAGAGGTTGGGAGTTGGATGACAATGAGCATCTTTGGCATATATATATATATATATTATATATATGATATCTATGACTTGGCTGTTCGATGTGGAAGATTTGCAACTGGCCTGACTTCAGGGCCTGACTGCCCTGCCGAATTCTTTGGACTTCATCTCCATCCCTTTTAGGAAGCCCACTTACTCTCCCCGGAACTCTCATGGAAGTGTAGAGCTCACCCCGCTGTTTCTAGAGGAAAATGGTTTTCCAAGGGGCCATTTTCATCCATTGTCCACTTCCATGTTACTTCCAGGGAAGGTCATGGCATATCCAGCAATTTGGATTGCCGGATCAATCCTAATATGAGTCCAGAACTTGTTTTGATTTCCAAGAAGTTCTGGAGTTCAAGGAGATTGGGTTTTGGATGTGTGTTGCATTCAGCACACAACATATATGACGAAACCTGACGGTTCACCTGGATGTTGGGTTCTATTTCCGACGAAACCCCTGCGAAATTCGATGCTGGAACCCCAGAACCTCAATGCAGTGATGCTGAAAGCCCTGCGGTTCAACTACCCACCCTCACCAAACTCTTCCTTCTCGCGCTTCGACTTGCTTAAGCTTCCTCACCTCGTGCGAGGTCAGTACTGGGAAGAAGTGGATCCTCTCTTCAGAACCTTCCCCTTTCTGAAGCCGGCTCGGAGCACCGAGCCTCCAGAGAGAGAACGAGCCCGCTCGGCCTTCGTCCGCTCGCGACCCGCGCCGCTTCGCGGTTTGCGAACGGGGCAAAGGAGGTCGAGGTTGGAGGTAGGAGGAAGTTGGGGAGTCCACGAAGATTGAAAATTGGATGAAGATTGGGTATGGAGAACAAGCTTTTTCTGATGGATGTTGATTCAAGCATACCTTTCTGGGGATAGATCCAGGAGTCCCCATCAAATAGATCTATTCTGAGAAACAATTGGAACCCGCATAATTTAAAGGGAATCAATATAAGAATCTAAAGTATTTTAAAGACCTCGCAGAATTTAAAGACCCCAAAAGGAAAGATACCTGACAAAGCAATGCACTCCTTGAAACAATTAGACATAGGCCCCTCAAAGAGGACTCTCCCTTTGTAGGGGCCTGCTCAGCTTCCTTAATTGTTGGAGGGTCATGAGTCATGACTGATCCCAGAGACTCATGGACCTTTACCAAAAAGGACCAGACCCCCCATGTTGAGGAGTTTGGGATCTAAACTCCCTACCAACGGCGGTTTTTTTTTTGTGCGTTTCGGATGTACATACCGCTGCTATTAAGAGTCTGGCCGGCCCAACGAATCATCGGAAAACGGGTGGAACCCTCCACCGAGTCCTGCAGGACAAGAAAAACACCGACGATCGATCCAGGTCTGGGTGCTCTTCACGGTCTTATCCAGCTGGGCCCTTCTCAGCATCATGACCGGCGCAGGGAGGCCCAGAGCAGCGACGGGGAGTCCGTCGCTCAGGTCGGTCCAGGTCAGTCTGGGATGGTGTGTGGGTGAGAGGAGCACGGTGGTCCAAAAGGAATTGGTCACGTCACCACCGCCAAGTTCCCTGTTGAGAATAGAGGAATCTCTTTTCACCCAGTTCAGGAGATGTGTTCTGTGCAGTTGAGATGTTCCAGGATCTTTGCTTTGCTTGTCTTGAAGCTCAGGTCGTTAGCGACAATATGCTGGAGGAGCGGAAGGGATGAGGAGAGTGGGTTTCCCCGGCACCCAGATTTCACACTGCATACGCTGCTCTAAGTCTGGGTGAGTTTGGGTTGGTACACTTCCTTTTTCTCATGGAAGCGGCAAACCACCTGTTTGGTATTCACAAAAGTGTATCCAAGGAGCCATCCACTTCCATGGTTGTTCCAGGGAGTGTCAAATTGTGTTTTCTTTTGCCATTGGTTGCATCATCGAGATATTCCAAAGCCTACTAGGAGCAAGCCACACCAACAATCCCGAACCTTGGGCTTTTGGAACAGCGGGACGCTTCTTTCTTTGACCCACCCAAACACCAGCTAGTCCCACCCTCGTTGGATTCGGGGATGAAACCTTCCACCACATCCTGCGGTCTTGGAAAAGACCTGCTGACCGTGCCCCCTCGACTCGACTCATCCGGCAGCAAGCAAGCCCCCGCAGCGGTGATCATCGATCGGACAGTCCGGGCGGGCGACGTGTCCGAACTTTCAGGGAAACTGGATGAATGAATTGCCTGAACCAAGTCTGGACATGTCGAACGTGTACCTCAGTGAGTACCTCAGTGAGTACCTCGTGTTTTGTGGGTTGCCCTGTGTAGGTTTCTTTGGGCTTTTGGCTCAAGAGATCAATCTCACCCCAAAAATCCTTTGACCAACCCAAGTGCCGACATGAAATCAGCAAAGCCATGACTATATGTGTGGACGAGCTGCGGTAGATCTGTGATTTAAGAGACATATGGCTGGTTCAAACGAGGAGACCGACTGGTTGACCTACCTCTTCCAGGTGAAGCTACATGGTGAGCCAAGGCTCCAGGTTCTGACCCGTATAGCTGGCACAATATTCCCAAGGCCAGGGGGTTAATTTGACAAGCATCCAATCCGGTGGATCAGGATATCATTTCGTAATTAAAAGAATACACGCAAGTATATCACGCAAGTATGGTAACATGGCCAGTCAAAGAGCAGCCAACCGTCTCGAACGGGGGCCTCAAATCACTGATCGAATCGATTCTACAGCCATCAAGTCTCGTGACGTTCAGCTTACTCGAGATGGGCGGTCCGCTCGCTCGCTGTGGTCACCTCAACTCCAGGTGCGACAACTCCAGGAGAGGAAAGATGAGGAGAAAGCAGAACGCCTTCGTTCGGAGCCCCTGCGTTCGGTTGAGTTGCAGTCGAGAGAACTGAGGGTTATTGTCTCCCAACCTAGGAACCCCGCACGTCAACTTCCCATCGAAGGGTGATAGGATTCCTTAGGCGCTGTGTCGTGTCAGTTGGGGACCCATTTTAGTCCGCACGTGAAGTGGCGACTGAACTGAGGGGAGAGTGGTGGTACTAGGCTACTTGGAACCCCATCCAAGGCCAGCCGGCGTTCCGCCTCCTCCGTGGGCTTGGAGGGCCGTGCAGAAAATCTCATCCTCGTGCAGGCTTTGATCTCGCATAATTAGGTAGCTACCAGTGTCCGCTGGACCTAGGCACTCTCCATGTATGGAATCTAGCTACATTGACCCCTAGCCTGAACCATGTATATATGGCATACGTCGTTTTTCCAGCAGAAACGAAAGAGAGAACCTTGCGGTGAAGTCCCAATCATGTGGTTCAGACACGTGTGGAGATGGAGAGCTCCAGATCCTTCGCAGCGCTCGTTCTCTCCCGCTCCCGCGCGGGCACCGGTGGAGAAGCTCCGACCGGGAGAACCCGGTCTCCCGGGGTCGTCGTCCGAGGCCTTAAGGTGACCCAGTCCCTGAGTGAAATCTTCTTGGCAGCCAGCAAAGACGGCGTCATGGAGAAGCAGGAGAGGGCGGCCGCTTTCGCAGTGAAGGTGGTTAAGGTGATCCGTGGTGTCCCCAGAAGAACCCCAGCACTCACGGAGTGAACGTATGTACTGGGCTCCAGCGGATCTCCAGAACTGGAGCCCACAAAGTCTGGAACCGCTGTTTCTTTTGTTCACAAGCACCTGAAGTTGTGGGTTGGCTAAGTGGGTGTGTTTTTGGTATAGGGACGATCCCCAACCCCCCAAAATGGGGTCAGACTCTTCCTACTTGCGGGAGATCTCTTTGTTTTCATACACCCAAGTTGGGACATGGTTGAGTGTCACCCAATTTTGTGGCATGTGTTGCTTGTGGTTGAAAGGACCCCTTCGAGCGTCACGATGCATTGGGTCAAAACAGGGAGCCTGGTTGACCCTCAAAAGTGGACGGATTCCTACATTGATGTCAACGACCATATAATATAGTTGCACATTTCTTCAGGGTCGTATTGTGTAGGGTGCTTCGCAGGTCGCAGGTTCAAGGTTGGTTTGGAACAGATAAACATGCATGTTCCTGAAGACAAGACTGCAAGCAATTATTTATACTGAAATAGTCTGAAATAGTACCTCTGAATGGGCAGATCGAACACAGGCGGAACAGCACCTTCAAGTAGCAACTTGTAGCACGAAGTGTGACAGTCAGTTCAAGACCCTTGGGTGAAGGACTTTGAGGAAGTGATGAGCTCACCATACTTCCTGCGGAAGTTGCAGAGTGTGGCCAACATGCGCGGGCGCACAGGGCTGGGACAGGGCTGTGGCGACCAAAGGGTTGTGGGACTCTGTTTGTTTTTACTTGCGACCCTTGAGAACTCTTGAGAACTTGCTAAGATGTGATGGATGTTGTAGACTTCGTCCATGGAGTTGATCAGAATAGCTTCCATCTTAAGATCTTAAATCTTGGGGAGGCTGCCTTTTTCTCTTCCAACGATGTGCACCTGCGACCAGAGCGTTGTGTATACACCAGGAGCTGTCGAATGCAAAAAAGCCGTTCTCGCTCTGGCCGTGGTGTTTGTTCTTGCCCGTGGACGCGCTGCAGCTGCCCGGTGGCCAGCACCCAAACCGTCCTCAAAGCATCCGGCCTCAAAAAACAACAAAAAGTCGACGTCCGGGCCTCCCAACTCCCAGATTGACCGTGTTGAAGAGAGGCTTGAAGCGCCCTCCATGCCGTGTTTTTGCGCTGCTTTTCTCTCAGGCCTGTGCAAGACATGCTGCGGATGTTCGACTGGCTTGATGTCAACCAGCAGGCGGTCGTCTTGTGCAGAAGCTTGCAACAACCTCGTAACTTGCTGCAGCAGTAGCTGAGGATGCTGCAGTATGCTGGGACCCACATTCCTTCCTTTCGGACAGACGTGGTATTGTTGAGATCATTCATATCTCCAAATGCATGCAAATTGGTAATCTTTACGGAGCTAGGGGACCGAACAAACAAAGACCAAACATGAATTGTGGATGTTTCCGTCAACATCCAGCGTTCATATTGTTCAGAGACTTATTGATACTGACCTGTATGACAGACTCCATCTAAGACCCTGAGCCCTCAGAGCACTCCCATGGCTGAAAAAGAAAGAACAGAGCTGCTTTTCACGACCCGGACCTGAAAAGTTCGTGATCGTTTGAGGTCCCAGGATTTGAGGTGAACAAGGCCCTGCCAGGACGGTCACAAGTCCGAATGGCCGGAAGGGTCGCTCGACCGGCCGGTCGACCGGCCGCGGAACCGGCACCGTTTTCCGTTTTGGTTCTCTTCTCGTCCTTCGTTTTTTTTTCCGTTCAGGGCAGCATCAACCAGGAGGACTTCATGGCTGGATTTGATTGGTTGCCCACACCTCAGCACGCCGAAAAAGGTGGACCACCGGTGAACCGGTGGGCGTGGCTTGCTTCGAAGAAGACCGGTCAGAGGCCGCGTGCTTTTTGGTACTAGAAGCCAGAACCAGCAGTCACAAGACGGGGTGCGATCCATGGAGGTTAAGGGTGCCCATTATCCACTCACTTAGGGACTAAACACCACCCCTTTGTGACTCCTGGAATGCTCCGTTCGTAGCGATGCCAGGAGCCCCTAGTACGTAGCGTCCCTTGCTCCGTTCGTAGTAAGGCCAGGAGCCCCGAACGTAGCTTCTTGGTCATGGGTCATTGGCCATGTCGTCAGTGTTTTTCAGAATCCAACAGTTCACCCTCCCTCCAATCATGGAAGCTGACCAGGATCCCCTTGTAGAGGAAATTTATCTAAAGATGTCTAAAGTCTAAAATGCTCTTCCACAGTTCCACTTCCATGCTTGTTTCAGGGGTTCTGTTTCATGTGTTTTCCACCGACTCGTTGAATTTTTTCAGCTTCTTCATGATTCTTCCATGTCTTATTCGACAGCATCTCCTGAGGAATGAGGCTGTGACGGGGAAGAGCTTGTTGAAGCTGCAGACCTCCGCCAGGCCTCGCGATTTCGACAGAACCGGTTTTCCGTGACAGCTGCATGTACCTTGAACATGTCATGCGTAGAAATAGAAAGCGTTTCTCTTTTGAGGTCATGGGACAGTCCATTTCCGCACAAACCATATCAACAATTGTGTTGCCTTTGAAAAGGAATCTGTGAAAAATGACCAATTTGACCCCATGAGGCCCTTTTGCGAGACTCGGCATTCAGATTTGCTACTCCAAGACTTTGTAGTTCTATCCCAAGTGTGACCCAGGTCCAAAGCTGCTCCTGAAAAAACCTCCTGGAGTAGTGTAAACTTGTATGACCATCTCCAGTACTTCATGAGGTCCAACCTGACCTGTAGCATATGGATCCATAGGGGCATGACCCTCTATAGAGAATCGATCATCCGCCTTCCAACAGGTCTTTGGACCCCAAACCAAGCCATTCTCTGGACACTTGGCTACCTGGGCTACCCCCGGAGCTTGGGGGTGGACCTAGGCTAGCTGGGCTCTTCACGATCGACCGACGGAGCTCAAACGAAAACAACCAGAACCAGGACCCTCACCTTCCTGAGACAGAGGAGGCCTTCTGAGAACTCCTTCTGAGAACTCCGAAGTCACTAGTAAGTCACTCCAAAGACTCCTGGAAGGACCAGGAGTCACAAAGGGGTGGTGTTTAGTCCCATCCAGTGAGTGGAGTAGCTGGGCACCCTTAACCTCCATGGATCGCACCCCGTCTTGTGACTGCTGGGAGAAGTCTCTTTCCCCCCCTCGACCACAGGCACCGCTGTCGGAAGATCGAAAGCCGAGCCTCTGCCGGGGGGCGCCCAGATCAGCATGAGTCAACCCACTCGGCCCTATGTATACCAGGACCAAGAACTAGAGGTGTCTATAAATGGCCTCTTAGAGGTGTCTATAAATGGTGGCCAAGAACCACCTGTTGGAAGGTCCTGGTATATAGTGATAAGTTCTTTTGTTCTGGAAGAAAAGCAACGCATTTATATGCATTTATATAATTTGTGCTGTTGACAGGCCCAGCACTTTTTAGATGACATGGAGCCGATATTTGACAACCGATGTGCTTGATCAAATATGGAACTGTCGACAAGCTGAGCAATCTCCGATGTTATTTTTGTTCAAATTGTCTAAACGTTGGTGTTGGTGCTTCTCTTTTGTTCCTTCTCTCTCTCTCTCTATGTCTCTCTCTCTCTCTCTCTCCTTCACATATCTTCAAATTACTTATACAGGAATAGACGGCACATGCACCACATGTTGCCCTGGAGCCATTGCTGCGTTTGATGCAGACTCCAGGGACACCACAGACACAGACCAACCGGCGAGGACCCAGTGGCTCGACATTCAATTCTTGGCCATGTTGGGTGTGTCACCATGCATTCCTATCATGTACCCAGCGGCTGCTCATCCCAAAAAAAGGCGTCCCTTCGTGCTCCAAGGCCCTACGCTCGGAGATCAATTCGGCCGAAGCCATGTTGACCAGGCGCAGCCAGGACCGCCCTCCTCGGCGCGCGTCGCGTCGCGCGCGCGCGCGTGGCGCGTATATGAGATGCATTGAGGTCGCCCGACGTTGGGATGCGGGATTGGCCGACCAGGTTAGTGATCCCCCGCATGTGTTCGGGCTGAAGTGCTGGAAAGAGTTCGTGTCAAGACTCTTTGGGCCGCAGAAGCCTCTCTTCTTCGTTTGGCACCAGGGGGGCGGATCCTCTACACCCTGGGAACACCCTCGCACGTCCCAGGACATGGACCAAGTCCTGCAGGAGGTTCTGCAACGTATCGAGGCAGTTCGGCTGCGGGAGCGGTGCGGGGGTCAGGTGGGGGCATGTTGAACATGCGTTGCAGGCTCGGAAGCGATCGCAACTGCGATCACAACAGATCCGGGCAGATGTTGAAGCATATATCCAGGACCTTCAAGTCATGACCGTCCGACGGGTCGATCCTAGTGGCTGAAGAGGTCACGTATACAGACTTCCGAGGTCACGAGGTCACGTACTGTTTCGGTCCTGGATGTTAACGTTTAGGAATCCAATGTTATTTGTTGTCCTCCCATCCCACTCAGCAGCAATAGCCTCAAAGCAAGAACAATCCCTGCTCAAAAAACAACACAACTCACAAAACAGGTGTCCCTCCATGTCCCTCCCACGTATGGTGTGAAGGTTTCTACATCAGAACTGGGACTTGAAACTCAATAACCGGTTGTTGGAGCTTCTAGTTTGAACAGCAAGGAAATGGAACAGAATCCCTGAACCAAAAAGACACAAAAACACAGGTATATACTGTAGTCAGTTACTGCGGGCCTCATTGAAACAGTTCCGTTGCAAATGCTTCGTCGTTGAGTCGTTGGTGTTCAATTTTGAAACAGTACGGGAAGAGGAAACATTAATTTGGAAGCTCTGGTGAGATAAACTCAGACATAAAACATCATGAGATCACGAAACGTAGCTTCAGCTAGAACTCACTTCTCCTTGCTTTAGCAAAACATGTCTTGAAACATCTGGAGGCCAGGGATCGTGTACCTTTGGGCCTTGGCGACCTTTCTTTCACCCCCTCCTCTCTCAAGTTGTGGCCAACGCTGGTGTCATTGCCGAGACACTTCATGTATGCCACAAATGCCGATCAGTTGGGGTGGTTGACTGGGGGTCAATTGATCGGCATATATGGCAGTCCCTTGGATCGTCGTGTCGTCGCAAAGAAGGTGCTCCGACAGCTGCAGCCAGGCTGAAACCGAGCAGCAGAGCCGGGCCCGCGAGCGGGTGCAGATGCGGCTCGGTGTTTCGCTTCGGGACGACGGGACGAGGGACGAACGAACCGTGGGACGAGGCGATGTGGGAAGAAAGACAGTCCAAAACAAAAGGATATTTATACTCCCCTTGAGTACTCCCCTGCCCTTCGGTCCACATGGAACCCCAAAACCGCTGGGTTGTGGCGGAAAATGGTCGAAACCACTGGGATTTTTTCTCTGGTTGCATGTGATTTTGCGGGAGAGTAGGGTGTGTGTGTGTGTTCATATCTTTTAAAGGTTGTGGTTGTTCATGGAAGGAGCTGAGCCGAGCTGATTTGTATTTTTTGCAGACGCTGATTCAATTTAGGTAATGTTTTATGGCAGTACAGTGGTTTCAGACTAGACGGCGCAAGCCCAATTTGATGTCTTCTATACATATTTGGGGGGTCGGTCCATATATATATGAAGCACCTCACTTGGGGATTGCGCCATCTTCTCCGACCCCACTGTAATTCATGTGTGGAATAATTGGTTCCATTTGAGTCCTGGTGTTCAACGTGAGCTACTTGGCCGGGAGAGAAAACACGACTGGTTTTAGGGGGAGGTCGATTGAAGAGCGGTCTAGCCAGCAGTGGTCTGTTGGTATGCTTGGAGTCAAAAGAAACACATGTTTCAGGGGTCTACCTTTTTTGGTGTGCTGGTACTATGAACCTCCACTCGTGGTCCTTGTTGGTGACCCCCTACCTCTAGCTTCAGACTAGAAGGTTCATAGCTGGTACCACATATTGAGTCACCAAATCATCCACTTCTGGTCGGCCCACACTAGTCCCGTCCCACCCTTCGCCTTTGCGTCCTACCAGGCAACTCATGGAGCTCCGAGTGCAGATCGAGCACTATCGTGCACAGGCGTCCGCGGACGCGTAGAACCGCACGCCGACGGCAACGCATCCGAATCGCCGAAGGCCCTGGGTGGTCACTTCGTGGCGGTGGCAGACCGGTGGCAGGGTGGTTGAACATCCAACACCTCCATGCCCCCCACGCGGTGAATGAGAGGTTACCATTAAATGAAGTCCAAGTATGCTCTCAACGGGATTGATCTTTACACACTCAACGTTCAACAAGGGAGGTATGATTCTTACAGGTCTTGGAATCAACCGCCAGACATGACCGTCCACCTGTGTCGCAACTCATTTAGTCCAGCTGGTTGGCAGGATTGGCTTGCCACCCACCTGGAAACCCCGGTCCCAACCAGAATCGAGAGGTTGTTCCAAGATGGCAGGATGCTTTACATCGGAAGGAGCTGGGAGATAGCTGGAGCTGGGGAAACATCCAGAACTGTTTCTGTGACTGGGACTGTGTAAACCCAGGCATGAATTAGATCCAAGAGCCCACCCTCAGAGAGCAATGACCATTTCCATCCATATATGGAAGAGTTGCTTTGGAAGCTTCCCAATGTAGAACTCTTCCCGTCCGGATGTTTGGCATTTGGGAAGGACATTCGTGTGTCTTCTTTCTTTTCTTCAGAACATGAATGACAACAGGCACCCCATTCGTCTCTTCAGCATCATGTTCAATCCCTATAGCGGCCCGGTCCAGGTCCAGTCTGACCCAGCGGTCGGACCTGGTGACCTGGTCCAAACCGCAACCGGTGCAATGACCAACCTCCGTCTCGGTCCAGGTGTCAGGCCTGAGTCCGGCGACCCGAGTCCGGTACCGGAGGTGACCGGAGGTGAAGTTCGGAACATGATTCAGGGATGGGAGAAGCAGGATGTCAAAAGAGCTGGTTGGTTGGTCATATTTCAGTGTTCTTCTTTTCAGCTTGAGCATGTCCTTTTTTTTCTTGGCGGAAGACGGCCACTCTCACTCGCTCCTTTTCAACCACCACTCTCTCCGCGCTGAGGTGCCGGAGGCACAGGCTCGAAGTTGGCCTTGGCGGACAGCCGGGGGCCTCGGAGGGAAGGCTCTCTCTTGTGATTCAGTGGGGCTGGGTGGTTTACTGAGGAGATACGCCAGCATCGTGGTTTTTTCCGGGTGTTAACCAGGCATGCTTGGTTTGCAGATCGATGCCCCAACAACCAAAGACTTGAAGTCTAAATTCAACAGCGGTGAAGCAGGTTGCTTTTTTTCCCACCTGCCAGGTGAGGGTCTCTTGTTCTTTTACGCGAGGAGCAGCTCCTTCCAAATCACCTATCAGGGTTGGGATCCACTCGAAGTAAATTGGAAAGTATGTGTTTTAACAGAGATTGGTGCTTCGGTTGGGGCTCTTCGGAGACTGGGCATGGTCCCCAAAACGACCGTCACCAGCAGTGTGAGATGGCCCCCCAGTCACGGATGTCCGACCATGTCCGGCCCGGCTGCCGACCCAACGGCTGAATCAACACCAGGTGATCGTGGGGGGCGTCGGTGCAGACTGGGCACCGACTCGTAGGTGACTGGAGAAATCTCCACACGATCTCACACGTTTTTTGCTGGTGTTTTTAAATGTTGTTTCCTTTTCACACTTGTCCACCTAATATCCACTCATGTCGACGATGATTCACTAGAGAAGAGGATCATAGGCTTCTCGAAGGGACCAGGAAGAATTGGTCAGCCCAGACCTCGCCAGAAATATCTGGGCGGTGATTTCACACCATTCCGATGTGACATTTGGTGACATTCCAACTCTGAGCTGGCTCCAGTCTTCCAGCTACAGTAGTGGTGGAGGTTCGGCCAACACCCTGAGTCCACCGAGAGCGCATTCGTTGTGTTCGCTCCGACAGTTCTGCGCCCCCGATGGGACCGGTACATTCAGGCGAAGCAATGCAGCGGAGTACGTAGACATGGGCCTACTGCAGGAATCTGTTCACTAGTAGAAGGAAGTTGAAGCATGGTTTCAGACGGTTTCAGAGGTTCGATGGCACATGATGGCACTGGCACCCCTACATGTCTTCGACAGATGTTTTTCCATACACTTATAGATCAAAGTGATGAACTCCCAGGGTCCCGTATACCGACCGCCTCAGCCCTGACCCAGGCAGGCGTGAAGACGCGAGGCCCAAATCTCCACACAGGAGCCCCGCCGTCACCGCACACAGAGAGGGAACGGTGTTGACGCGGTGGGACCTCGCGGTGTTCGGATCCAGATTTGGGAAACGAGCCGACCCGGTTCATGCTTCATGAAGTCTATATAAAGGACGATGTTTCAATTCGTCGAACAGGAACCACATGGAACCACTGACTGGTTAGGGTTTAGGGTTACCAGCTAAAGATGGACCACTCACTTGTTGATGTCCAGGACCCACCTGAACTTGTGATTGTTGTTCTTGTTCAGCTCGGAAAGATGCGGGCTCATGACCAAACGGGCGGTTGGGGGATCTTTGGTCCATCCTGACACCACCTGACTGGTCGTGCGCTGTGAACAACTTGAAGAACTACCAACTTGCATGACATCAGGGTATCTCGACTGACTCCGCTCAACCATTTCTGACTGACTTAGGGATGCGAACGTATGCCGTGTTGCAGTTGATGACTTCTTCCCCCAAAGTTTGCCTCCTTTGCAAGTGGTACCAACTGCTGCAGTTGTCAAAAGAAATCATGAACCAACTCGCAGACAGGGAAAACAGGTTGTTATATATCCACAAAAACGTACCTCCGCAAGCGCGCCGCGAGTCCTGCGTGCTGCCCCTTACGTAGGACTGGCCTCGTGTCGCAGATCAAGAGTGCTGCCAGCAAGCTCTCGTGGGAGTGCTGAGGATCGACTGTGAGCGACTGTGAGTATGGGGAACCCACAGGGCTCTCGGGTTGGTGAAGAGAAACCCTGACAGGTTTTTCTGAGATTATTCATGGATTGACACTCTGGTATAGAAGGGTATTGTGGGGGGGGGGGGTTCTAGAGTTCTATAGATATCGGTCAATGGCGTTCCATGTACATTCAGGAATGCAGGATGACGATGACAAGGCTGTCGGGGGTGCTTTGGGAGGCGCGCTTCCACTGGCACCACGAAGCGAGCATCATCGTGTTATGATGTGTGATGTCCCAGATCCATAAGTACAATCGATATCAAGTAATTACTACTAGTCCGGTTCCTTTAAACCCGCGTGTGGTTCTCCCCAGTTCCTTCAATGACTTCCCGCTCTCGGCTCAGTACCCGTTGCCGTTGAGCATTGAGCGCTTGAGGTCCGTCGTTTCTCGAAGGAGTCGATCGCTGAGGCTAGGCTGGCGCTCGGGCAGCTCCAGTGGGTGGCGCTCAAGCTCCTCAAGCCCCAGAAGTGCCAAGACGGAGTGCCTTAGCGCTAACAAGTGGCGTGGCATGTGTACCTGCTAGAGGGAGGGATGGGACAGGTGCTCAAAAGGCAGCTGGGCACCAGACAACCCGAAGGGAAGAGGAAGGGGAAGAAGAAGAGGAAGGAGCAGGATGGTGCGCCAGCCGGTTATGTCTGGCTTTCATGGTCTCTCTTTCGCTTTCGCTCTCCCTCGTTTTGTTATTTCTCTCTTTCTCTCGCACTTTCTTTCGTTCCCTTTCCCGTTCCCAGTCCCTTTCCCGCAGAAAACGCAACTAATGCAAGGCAATCAACATCAAAAACGGAACATGCTAATAATGCAGGCAACTCGGGCAGCATAAATGGCACCAAGGGCTTTTGAAGCCGAAAAATCGGAAGGCCACAAGACACTGTAAAGCACTTCCAAAGGTTAATTGGGTCTGCAGGTGCGGCGGCTCCCGCCTTAACCTTTGGCTACCAAGAGAACCCAAGAACATGCTGAAAATTGTGTGGGCTTGGCACTGGAACCGTACGTAAGGCACACTGTAAAAGCCAACGGTTTCTTGCTCCCAAAGCAACAACAAAACCTCGTAGATTTTGTGACTTTTGACTTTCTGAAAAGCCGTGCAAATAGAGCGCATGGTTTGTGGCTTGCCGTTCAAAAACAGCCCTTAGGCTCCTAATGCGAACAGTCTTGCAAACCCCAGGTTCAACACATTGGTGTTTACATTGTCTCCAGCCTTCAAAGTTAACACCATTAAAGTACAAAGTTGACCTTGGCAAAGACCATTAAAGAGCAAGTTGTTGGACTCCCAGGGTTGTAACTGTTATGGTGCCTAATGCAGAAATCATGTAAATACCGTGTGTGTTTTGTTAGCTTTCAGTTGTTGAAAGCATGTGTAACTTCCTGATGTTCAAGAACGCCTTTACATGTCTTTACAGTGACACGATAAGATTCTTGGGAATGGCCCTGCTTCATATGCCCCAGGTTTTGCATCTTTTTGGGGGGGCTTGCGTGCACAATGGCCCCGCAATCGAATCCAAAGACATCGCCCAGCACTTACCGGAGTCCTTCTCAGTAACACGCCGAGATGGTGCTCCGCTTACGCTCTCGTTCATCGTCCTAGATGGGTCTCGGCGGATTCCGTATATATCACTTCTAAGCTGTAGGGTGTCACCTGGTGTCACCGGGTGTCACCCCCGGTTTTTCCAGCAGAAAGATCATCGGCCATGGAAATTCCAGTGTCTCCTGTTTCTGAAGCTGTCTCCAGTCGCGACGTGAAATGTCCACCTTCAGGTCTCGACGAAGATGAGGGGCGCTCCACCGGGGACCTCTACGTGGCTAATGAACCGGGCGACACGTCAAGGATGGCCACACGGAAGTGACAATCAGACGTCGGCAGGCAATGAGACGAATGGGCACATCACTATGTTGTTGAAGGTTTTTTCCCATCTTACTCCAGGCTCGACCGCAATTATATCCCAGATGCTCCATGTGGTACGTATATATGCCGATCAGTTAGTGTGGTTTGAGGGGTCAATGTAGTCATATATGGCAGTCCCATGGAGCGTCTGGACCGTTTGGGTATGGATGGTTTCCAACGTCTCATGACGTCTCATCTAAGAGCATTTGGTTTCTGGTGTTCCGCTTGAAGGTTGTTCAAGTCGGATGGGCCCTTTCGGCCTGGACACCGAAGACTGCGCTGATGGCGCCCCCGAACCTTTTGGTTGTAACAGAAGTCATATGAAGTAATGTAGACCTCTTCATACGAAGGGTTTGTTATTTCTTATATTCGACATTATTAGTTGGTTTGGGTCAATACGGTTAGGTGGTTTGTTCTATATAGTTGGACGTGAGTGAAAGATGACTCCCCGGGCCATGTCCATCCTGCTCTCGGGGCAACCTCGCTCCATGGCTCTTCACTCGGGCCGTCGGCCATCCAAGATGCCCGACGGCGGCCGTCCGAACGCGCGTCTCACGGAGAAAAGCGGTCGTCCTTTGCCGCCGGAACTGGGCGGGGTGGGATCAAAAACCGGAACTGGAGCTGGGGTTGAGAAGGGGACGGTACCTCCAAAGTAATGTAGACTTAAATAAATATATATATACCTGGGTCTTCATAAGTATGCAATTTTTCTGCCTTTTCATTCAATACTGCTTTTTCAAGCAAACGCCAACTATTTTGTACTGAAGCACTTTTTGCATTGACATGTTTTCTATGGTAAGTCAAGGTTTTGAAACGGCGACTTTTCCCGACCAAACGGCGACTTTCCCCGACCAAACGGCGACTTTTGCCAACTGCTAATTTGGCAACCTCTGTAAACACATCGAAACGGCGTTTTTGACGGCAAACGACTGAAATTTGTGCTGTTTCTCCAAACGGCAGAAAAAACACACCCGTGGAAGGTCCAGGTATATATTATATATACATATATATACATAAACCCGCCCATTTGAATTGTAAAATCTCTTCTTCAAGAGGGGATTCATGATCCAAGAGCCTACATTAGCCGCCTTGCTTGCACCCCTTTTCATGGGCACTGGGGTTCGCTGCAGAGGTGGAAGGAACCATTCACTAAGGGCAATGATATGGGCTACCTGACCTGCTTCAGGTGCGATATGTGCACGTGGAATTCCCTCCGAATCATCCCAGGAGGGGGCTATAGATCCCAATCATTCAAAGCACGTTTTATTTAGTGTCTTGGTGACTTTGCATTGCTTTGAAGAACACACGGCGCCGTCTCCCGTCTCATCTGCAATATATTAGACTATACAGAGCACGCGACCACGAGGAGTCATGAGTCAGGACAGCTTTGAAAGGCTGCAGAGAAACCATCCAGGCTTCTTAATCTGTCATGAAGTCATGAATTTCTTAATCCATCAAGGCTTCCAGAGAATGGAGTCAGGAGGTGTTCAGGAAGCAGTGACAGAACAGGTCGAAATCCATCGAAATCATTGGGACTGCGGCTCCGAAAAACACCTCCAGGCTCACAAAACAGCACAGGACCCGGTGGCCATCAGACCAGAGGAGAGTCGTGCGATGCGCACTGAGTACATGCCCTGGATCTCCGATCGATGACCAAACCCAGACACGACGAGTCTGGGACTGCCATAGGACTGCCGCCCCAGACAGACCCCAGTCAACCACCCCAACTGATCGGCAGTCCTATGGCAGTCCCATGGTGTCTGGGAAACCTATAGTGCCAAAATACTGGCCCATGGATTTGGAGACCACTTTGGAGGGGGGGGAACACTTCGATGGGGTGGAAAATGCAACCCGCAGCGGCCACTTGTTTCTGAAAACAGCGGCCCGGCTGACTGTAATCACAGCTGACTGAGATCATGTGCAACTATAATTAGAACTGCTCAGTGCCATGTGTGAGCGATGGTTGCTGAACAGAGAGCCGTGGCTGAACAGAGAGCCGTGGTGAGGTCGATCAAGTCTTGATGACTCTTTTGCAGGACTGGCCATTGACCCTTATTTCTTGCAGGAAGTCAGTCATGCCCAAGAATGAACGTGTACTCGATTTACAACTCTATTATCCAGATACCACCATGTCGCTGGTAACCAGTTCCAAAGACTAGGCAGCTGACCTCCATAGTCCTGGTTCCGGCTTCGTGGCATAGCCACGCAGCCACGACCTGTGGCGCCATGTGCGGGGGGCGGGAATGACCTGGCGTCCCAAGTTCGTTGGTACCGAAGGGGAAATGGGAATCACCAGGACCCCAAAGGGTCTGTGAATGGACACCCCCAAAAACCTCTAGTTAGGGGCTATTAATGGACACCCTTTCCGTGGTGCTGGCACATATACCGTATATATCCGTGGTTTTTTTGGAATGGGGTCATGAGGGTCATGTCCCATTTTCTAAGGTACTTGAAGTCGGGTCCAGATACAGACATTCCTCCATAGTATAGAATATGGTGTTTGGGTGACATGGGCGTCGATGTCAGCTGCGAGTCACACCACACCAATGTAGGCATATATACCATACATGGAGTGTTTGGGTATAGTATCTCAGTATCTCTTGCTGGATCCGGCTGGAACACACCCACCATATGCTCCTTGTTTCAAGTGTTCAAGACCGCAGTCTTCTAGTTTAACGTGGCTTGTGACTTGTGTTCTTTATGGCTTTCTTTGCTTTAACACCACAGGCACCGAGCAGTTTCAACGTCCGATGTTGCCGAGGAATTCGAACGAATTTGCCGGAGCAGCTGCGCTGGTTGGGCAGTTGCCAGACTTGGGCGCCTCGGAGAGTCAGTACGACGCGGCGTCAGTTACTATTTACTAATTATTGTTTCTGCTAGCAGCTTCTTGTTACTACTAGTAAGGCACTTGTTACTAGTAGCGATACACTTGTTCCTAGTAGCTTATTGTTTCTATTTAATTCTTGTTTCTACTAGCTTCTCGTTACTACTAGTAAGGCACTTGTTACTAGTAGCGAGGCCCTTTGCTCCTAGTAGCGTCCTTGTTCCTACCCAGGAAGGGTAAATACGCCAAGCACTACTTTTTGAACAAGGCCTGCAACTGAACCATTGTCATCCACTGGGCCCTGCTAATAGATAGACCCAAGTAATAAGTCTATGTTCTTGATTGGTGACTGAAAGCAGCTAGTAATTTGGTGTGAGTGGGTGTAAGCGTGTCTTCAGTTTGCTTTGTTAATTTGGGTTTGTGGGTGGGGAAGGTCTCGTATAGTTTGTGCTGCTCAGGGTTGCTTGGCTAGCACTTGGCTGGCTTTCTCTTCTAAAAGGAGTTTAAATGGCCAATGGATGGTTGCGACGCCCCCGCAAATGCCGGATCCAAACTGGGCTATAGCTATGTAATGCACCACTCAGTGAGTGTGCCTGCCTGCTCAATTGTCAAACAGATGTCACGAAAATCTGTGACCACGACATGGGGATGGGACACCTGTTCAACACATTTTCTGGATCCCAACTGCGCTCTTACTAGGCCTACTGAGCTCTTCCTGGCCATGCAATGCATTATCACTCTCAAGACTTCCGCCCCGCGGCGTGGTCGTCCCTCCGAGAGCCGCAGCCCGACCAGACGTCCGGCCGCCCCGCCAAGCAGGCGGAGGCGTTCGGAAAAGGGCTGGATCTGGAGGCACTGAATCGGAGGCCCGGATCCAACAGACTGCAGCTGTGTGACAGCTGCGGGTGGAAAAACGGCGGGCCGGCGGGCTTTGGGAGCTGCGCCACTAGCAGATGCGCAGCAATCGACATGAAACCCTATGGGTCCACCTTTGAGAGGTGATACACCTAATAGGTGCCAGGGTCCAGGACCCCGAGAAGGTAGGACTGGATCCCTAGGGAAGAAGTAGAGTTGTGAAGAGTCATGATCCTACGAGACTTCATGGCAGTTAGCCAGTTGAATCTAGTTCTCGCAGAGACTCTCGCAGAGATCTTCGTGATTTTCTGACCTTTCTTCAGCTTGGCGGTGCCAGACCAGTCTCTCTTGAAACTGAATATACTGGAGGAGTGATTGGAAATCCTGTGCCACCAGGGATAGCCAATTGAAATCCACGTCATTAAAAGCTCACCAAAGATCCATGTCAACAAAACAGGTCAACCTCGGCCTTGGCCGCTTCAGACAGACCTTGCCGTTCGCGGTCGCCCCATGCCGCTCCCGTCGCCTCCACCGCACGCCGAGTCCTTCGCTTCTCAGGTCGAGGTCGAGCTCCGTGGAGGAGTTGAACGAGCTCAGTCGCTCTGCTCCACCGGTGGACCGGGGACGAGGAGAGCGGGGACGTCGTCTTCGCCCCAACAATGGTGGATAGACAGGAGACGGACGGACACCACTCAAACGGTTTTTGTTTGGAACATCATGTCTTCCATCTATAGGAAAGCCATTAGTCTGTTTTTGGGTGGTGGGTGTAAACACCAAATGGGTTTTGCCTGTAGGTTGTTCCCTTTAAAAATTAACAAAAACTGTCTGGTAATGACACATTTGATGAAAAACATCCTTTCGCTGGAGAATGTTTGGTTGGGTTGTGTTGGTCGCCTGTGTGAGAGTCAGACACCATGGAGAGCGATTGTTCACATGCAAACAACTGAGAAACAACTGGTGCCCCGGACAGTCTCCCACGGACAGAGCCGACAGGTCTCCTTTTTGGGCCTCCTCTTCAGGTGTTCTGGTGAAAGAAGGCAATCGTTGAGGTGAATGAACAAACCACACCCAAAACAACCCGGATCCCCGAGCCAGTCGTGGTGGACAACGCCCAAATCACCTGGCACAGCGGCGTCGCCAAAAATACAGCCTACCATGACCATTGCCCCTAGACAAGTTTGGATCATGGGTGAAACCATCAAGACTTATCCAATTCTGATGGCACAGACATGGGCTTATCATCCAGTGTCATGGCCAAGACAGACAGCACCCGGAATACGAAGACGTGACGGCGTTTTGAGTCTTCGACGAGACGGCGTGATGCACCTGGTGAGTTAGCTTCGCTGGTGAGCTGAACCGGACATCCAAGAGGCTTCCAAGGCTCCGTGCAGTCGCAGTTCGTTTTCGGCCATGGCCCTGAAACTTCGGTTTTGCACCACGCGGAGACCAGTCCAAAATCCGCCTTCGGTTTTCTGCCTGGTTAGGATGAAAGAAGAAGGCTCGGCTTTAAGTTGAACTGTGGTGAACAGATGCTAGGGATCATTATGACAACAATCCTGTTCATTTTGGGATGTGCAGTATAGAGCAACCACTTTTATTTAGGCTCCACTACGGCATGCTCTACTTGCTTGTCTATCATCACTATTTTTGCTTGTGAACGAGATAGGGCCCCTGCATAAACGAGATGCTTTTGCTTGATGACACTAAAGTAGTCTCAACCAGATAGTGTGATTTGCTATACTAAAGTAGTCTGAACAAGATACTGTGACATTCATGACCCCCTACTTAAGTTGTCTGAATGAGCTAGGGCCCCACATAGATAGTGTATAAGATGTTTAGTACCAAAGAAATGCCGCTGCACATGGAGCTTTGGACTACCGTTCCATTGAAACCACCCCCTCCGGCCTTTCAGGTCTTGATAAAGACTGGCGTCCTTTGTGGCGACGCGCTGCGGCTGGTCAGCTCAATGGTGGAGAGCTGGTGGAACCACGGCCTCCAAAAGTCCGAACCACCGCAGCTTCCGTCACAGAGCAGCGCCCCGTGTGGAACGGAGCAGCGCAGCCCACGCCTCCCGCGCAGCCAACACCGCCTGTTCCGCCGGTTCCGGTGCCGAGCGCCCGCGGAGCAGAGGCACTCAATGCAGGTGCTTGGCGTGCGCCGCCATCAGCATCCTTGGCACCAGGCCTTGCAGTGCGGCTAGGGCCGCAGGCGCTGCAGGGTGGGCCCAAGGGTTGGGCTGGAGGCTTCCCCTGGGATGCAGAAGTGGAACGTGCTCGAGCTGAGCGCTTTGGCGTCCCAAGCTTTCGTCCGCAGCAGAGGGAGGCGATCAATGCTTGCCTGGATGGTAGGGATGTCTTTGTGCGGATGCCGACTGGAGGAGACGGAGACGTTAATTCCGTCAGTGTCAAGATGTGTCACGAATCCAAAAATGTGTCAGAAGCAGGGGCTGATTCTGATTGAGTTGATTTGAGTTGTATGCCCCACTCACAACTATTGGTTCAATTCACATGGATGTTCATATAACATATAACCAAGCATCCATTATGGATGCTTTTCCAAGACTAGCTAGTAGTTGGTAGTTCAATAGTTTCAGCATGTGTTGAATCCCTTGCGGGTGCGGGAAGATTGAACCCAGGGTTCCTTCCAAATGTTCAAGTTCTCCTGACATGTCTAGGTATGATTCAGTATGATGTCACATGCTTCCCATGTTCTTCAGAATCCGGGATCCTAGATATCTTACATGATTGCCATTGATTGCCAAGAACAGCGCATCAGAAGCTTAGACAGCACGTTCATTGGACACAAACAATGGTGCTGGTTGTGGGGACAAGGTGCTGAAAAGCAGTGGAAGCTATAGACGTCATTGCGATGCCATCTTGCCATGCATGCTGGTAGTATTTGTTTTGCGATGCCATGCGCCGCGAAAAGCCCAACGCAGGAGGCAAGTCCTTAGTCTACCAGATTCCAGCCTTGATCTGTCCCCTTGTGGTGGTGATCAGCCCGTTGGTGTCTTTGATCCAAGACCAAGTGCAGGAGTTGTGGCTCGGCTGACGGTCGGACATGGCTTTGATGAGTGGATAAGACGGGGAAGCGTGGGTTCAGCTTGTGTCTGCGAGACAGCGTTTGTGTTCCACAATGATCCACGATATGTTTATAGAATTTTGTACATTATACAAGATCTGCACTACACCCTGCAAGTGTTGGTAGTATGGGGCATGCTATTGGCCCCTGCAAGAGCACCGCCAACCTGAATTCCGCACAGCCAAAGGACAACCAGGGGCCATCTAAAGACCCTTCTTCAAACTTATAAGATCTTAAAGTATTCGCCAGCGTTAGCCGGAGTATTGATTTTGAAAGAACCACCAGGAGTCACGTTCGGACCATGGGGTGCCTCACGGAGGACGTCCTACGAACGGTGCAACGTCGGACGAAGCAAACCCCGTGACCGTTGGGGAGTCGAAGCAGACCCAGCCCCTTGGAAGCTGCGGGGCAGTTGCCAGCATCGCAAACAGACCCAGTGGTTTTTCAGAACCCGAACTAGACTATCCTAGTTCGCTTCCCCAGGCTACGGGCCCTAGTTCAGGTCACTTAACCTCAATTGGTCTCTTTCAGGAGGTTTAAGTTGCCCCCCCTCAGGGGCGAAGCAAAAAACACGCCATGCCTTTCAGATCTGCCTCTCCGTTTGGGGGGAAACATTGGAAAGCCACCGAAGTTGGGGGGTGAAAATACTGACATTCATGGATTTCCTCTACCAGCACCCTCCTGCGACTTTTATAAGTCTACTTTTAAGCCTCCAGTTCGGAGACCTGTTGGTTTCGGTGCTGGTATAGGTTCCCTTAAACAGTCGAAAATCCCAAGCGCTTGAGATCCAAGGATTCAGCTCGGAATCGGCGTTGGATCCTCAGCAGGCTCCGGAGCAGCGCGAGGTCAGCCCCATTACGCGACGGTCGAAGCATCCGCCGACGTCGCATCAATATGGATTGATTGGATTGTTTTTCAGGATTCATGGGGGCTTTATCATTCAGTCTACAGCAATGAGTGGCCACTTGCAAGTGCTCCTTTATACTGACCTTGCTATTCTTATGTTTGTGACAATCATGGGGAGTTCCCCTCGCCTTCGGGGAAGCAGGTTTCGGGAATGTCCTCAACAATGCTTTCTGTTGGAGTTCAATTCATTTTCTTTTGTGATGCTTTCATTTGCGGCTCGTTCTGCAGCATGTATTTATCAAGCTTGGATGAGATGTGGAGAGATGTGGAGTCTGCAGTTATGGATCCAGACGATCCAGTAGTACCTCCAAAACCCTGTTTCTGGCTCTAATTGAATGACATTCGGTATGGATTTTCTGGAAGTCTTGCATGTTATGGAATCAGGCCAGCATCCTCTAATGATTTATATATATATATATATTATCATGCAGAGGGTTAGACCATGCCCACATCAACAACAGATCATCGAACAAATGACCATTGGCCAAAATTGGCTCACAGTCATGTGCCTTGTACCAACACTTTCCAAAGGGTCACCAATAGAGAGGCCCCTACACAAATTGTGAATTACCCCGACAGGAAGGTTCAGGTCCAATATCATATTCTATATCTGTACTTTTGTGGAACACAACCCCAGTTTGAACATGAATGAGTTGCAAGTGTATTGAAGAACTCCGAGGGGACATTTCTGTGTGCCTGGAGAGTATCTCACTTCGTACCTCCCATCCGGAAACTGTTTTTTTTGGACCTCATGTCAGTCACGTCCCATCCCAGATACGAGTCTGGGACTGGACTGCCGGACCCGCCCCAGACAGCCGCCCCAGTCATCCACGCCCCTCGTCCCGGCCGTCCCGGTCGTCACGTCGACCCCTCAGACGAGGCCTCTGCCGTCCGCTCCCGCGACGAGTCCGGGGACACGGTCCAAACGGTGCCTGGACCGGAACAGCGAGCCACAGCCGCTCCCCGGACGCTCCCCAGACTCCCCAGACTCCCACCCCAAGTGCTTCCAAAAACGCATGGTTAGGCAGATCTCCCTATTTTGGGGGGGAGCGGGACTTGGTGCAAAGCCAATCGAAAATGGGTCAAGCTATACTTCAGGCAGACAAAAGTTTACGCTTGTTAGCCTTCTTACAAAACACTCTGAGGTCAGCGGCGGATCGAATTAACAAGTCTAATTTTCGTGGCAGGTGTGGGACGGTCAATTAGCACACCCTTTTATATAAATTTATAGTAATAAAAGGCTTTCCGGGGTGACAAATGACCGCCCACACCTTGCCTTGTCTCATGGTAGGATTCTAGGGGGATAGGGTTGTCAAGAGTTTCAACATCAACAAGCGCAACTTTCATCTGGCCAGTGTATACCGTATACCGATACCTGTTTTTTTGGGTTAATAGGGTCATGTCGCGTTCTACGGTACTTGAAGTCGGGTCAAGGTGTTCACTTAACCATCGCTGTAAGTCAACAGCCATGGCAGTGCGAGGGCCGGTCATGGTCCTGGACGGAAGGGCATGGACCAAACCTGTGAAGCCCGAATCGTAAGGGCTGCAAGGGAGCAGTTTTGACAGTATTGTACGGGGGTCCATACCACCGACATTCGGGTCTGTGCCATTCGACTCTCAATCCATAGATTATTGCAGATGTCTTGGAGGATCGTTTTCAAGATCCTTAAGAACATGAACCTCGCGACTCGCGACGCCACGAAAAATCGATGCATGATGGTCCACAAGTTCGGTGAATCTATTTGGTTGTGGTTGTACCAAATGGCATTGATGGGCAGACTGCAGACTGCAGGTGACCAAGAAAATGCTCTCTGGCGAACTCCAGATCGTCTACGTCGGATGCTGAACATGGAAACGGAGGACTACCAGCGGAGCAATTTCCTCGAAGAGATGTCAAACTGGGCAAAAGATAAGTGTTCATCCTAGCCAGAATCTTTACCTTGGCGGTTGGTTGGAGGTTGGTAGTCTGAAGAATATCCACCTGCTCATAGCTGCTAGGAGAAAGGTGTCGCGTTTCCTCAACTGTCGGAAAGGAACTCAGATCACCAGTTATATATAACTTCCCAATGGGGTACCATGGTGATATGTGGCAGAACTGCTAGTCCTCCGATCTTGGCACCAGCTTTGATGGAGGACCTCTCTTTCATGGATTCAGACTTCATTGAACAGGCACCCCAAGGTCAACCAAGTTCTCTTCAATTTCAGGGTAAGAGACTCTCATCCGTTGTGGTTCAACCAAGGGAGTCACAAAGGCAAGGTTGCTGTGGCTCAACTCCCATCCGTTCGGGGCCGTGGGATGTGTGGAGTTCTGCGGCGACGGCCGACGGCCTCGACCAGTTGAGAAACTCAAACGCTCGGCCAGATATATGCGGTCCGAGCTGGGTGAATGCGGTCTGAGCTGGGTGATCCAGATCCGCTGTGGTTTGTTGGTCAAAAAGACCTGACAGGCCTCTGTTTGATAGGCGGTGACCCCCCCACATCGGTCTTCATGCAGTTCGGCATCGAACCCTCAATGTGAGTGAGGTGACCCCTGAGATGATACACCAAAGCAGCATCTTGCAGAAGACCTTGAGGAGCTCCTTGGAAGATGGATCTTATCCAAACAAACCTTTGCTCGTTCGCACGTTCGGCGGGAAGATAGGTCGCTTCCGACGTGCGAACCTCGGTTCCGAGTCGAATGGACGGACAAATAGGATGTGATGTGCCGAAGGGGTGGAAGATGTGGCGTTTGTACTGGCGAGCAGCCGGAAGATTGTGGTTCTAGCACCTCTGGGGTTTTCGACCATCTCACAAGTCAATGGGGTTGCTTTTTGTTGCTTGGGTGGGGCAGGCTGCACCAGAACGTGAAAGGGTTGGCAGGAATCTGCATGGTCATCACCCCCATCATGGTGATGTGTGGGGCGCCTCCAGCCACCTTGGCAAACAAAGTCCCGATGGACACTCCTTCAACTAGGAATTGGACTTTTGTGTCGTCAGGCTTTCGGACTATTCTCCGTATACAGATCCATCTACATTCATTCTGAGCAAATTTCGTATTATAGAGTATGATATATCCAAATCATTGGCCTCACAGCCTGACAGCTCAATAAATGTGGATCCCTACTGACTCTTCATGTGTCGCCAAAATCACGAGTCGACACAAAACAGTGATTTGTTTGAGGTGTGATGTGTGCGCCATATGGTCGCAGCTTTTCTCTCTAGAAAACCACACCCCGCCGCGCGCCGAACGACGCGGTGCGAGGTTTGTATGAGGAGGAGCGCCTCAAGAGGTTTGTGATCGATGAGGCGTTTCTTGACATGGAGATGGATCGATGTCATGTCCTGTGACGATGGGTTCAGCGGCTGATGTGCACAACAAGATCAAATCGGCTGTTTGACTCTGGTTTTTCTTTGAGACTCCCACATCCAGCAGTTGGGTTCTAAAGCTGAGTCAGACTGTTCTGGATTTGCCGATCAAATGCTAAATACTCACCACAACATTCGACCCTAATCGACCGATCCACTCAGCTGGGTCCATTTCAAACAAATAGAACATAATAGAACATATTTGCCAGAAGGATGTAGGAGACAGTTTCACATTGGAGATCCTCGGACGTACACAGCGGTCAGATGGAGGTGCTCTGGTGTTTTTTCTTTACAGGGCTGGTGCATTTGACAGCAGAATGGCACAAAAAGCCTGACTCCAAGATCAAGGCGGCTTTTAGTTTCTGTGGATTCTTATTGGATGGAATACGGGCAATATATCCGATCCTGTATTTGCATTGATGTATTTGGTGGATCGTGTTGATAATCTCATCCACTGAATCTACTGAGAACTCACTGCAACATCAATTTGTCATGCCCCCCCATGAAGATAATGGTTTGATGTGTTTCAATCATGCTCGAGTATTTGCAGTGTCATGGTACCTGTGAACTGAAGGCATGGCATGTCGTGATGCATGATATGTAGGTTTCTGTTTTTGATCTACCTCTGTACATATGTCAACCATCGTCACCATCATTCTAAGTCTGGTGTTTTAAACCACGGTGGCGTGCCCCTCACCTTCAGGCGGACATGGGTCTGCTTTTTTTTCATCACGTGGGTTACTTAGACACCACAGGTGTCACTGGTGTCTTGACGTGGTTTCCTTTGAACACTCAACAAGTGAGGCCGGGCGATTCCATTTTCCTGTACCGGATCCGGATCCGCTTCTGCCGAGAACCAACACCCATCGGCCATATGCAGTCCCGGGCCAGGTAAAAAAACAACACACAGCATGCCGCCCAAAGAGCTACCACCCTGGGCGCCCCCCCAAATGGATTGAAAGTACCAGTCTCAAAGTACTTGTAAGAATGCATACAAGTACCTGTTTTGATAGGGCTATGTCTCATTTCTAAGGTACTTCGGAGGGTCCAGGTAGAACATTCCGGATGAACCGCAGGACGAGAACCCTCCAAAGAACGGCTGTTTCCTCCGAGGGGAACGGCGACACCGTCCTCCGAGGCATTGCTTGAACCTGTGGGGCAACGAGTTCCGGGACTCTCGGCACTGCGAGTGACTGAAGTACAGAGGGGGGTGGCTGGATCCAAAGGGAATCCCTTGGAATCTCTATCAGGTCAGTTTGAGGTTATATTTGACTGGAGTTGATCATGTAAAAACACTATACAACATGTTTTCAGGACGAAAAAGCCGTCCGACTGGAACGGTGACGAAACACTACCGTCCTCATTCCCGAGTCGCAACTGAGTGACCGGAAGCTTCAGCGTTCGAAAGCCATTTCAAGGGGATCGATCTCGGTCGAAAGCCATCCAGGGAACAAGGCACATCGGTCTGACATGTCCCTTTGGCTAGGCCAGTTGGTTCATGTTGCGACAGTTTGTGGCTTTTTCCGTCTCCGGAAAAACAAAAAGCAGGAACATTGACTTCTTCAGCTTCTTCACCATGTCCTTGGGTCGTTCCCCCCTGCGCACCGAACCTCACTAACTTGAAATGCGCCAAGAGCGGGTCTCCGCGCCTCAGCCGCTGAGTCTTAGTATATAAACCAAACGGTTGGAGCGATTTCTGCGGCCAGGTTTTAAGAGGTGAACATTGACCGATCCGGTTTTGGGCTCCTGGCCGACCTCCGTTTTGTCTGGTGATTTTGGGTGGTTTGGTCCTGATGATTTGGGCTCCCCCAAACGGCCGCGTCCTTCCAGCGTGGAGATGGTCCGAGCTGAATTCAACGATGGGGGGACTACTCATGAAATGTCCAACTTAAGGTTCCTGGGGAAAACCACTGCAGAACATAGATATATTTGATAGTGGACTTATTTTATAATTATGTCGTGTCGCTTTTCCCTTGGAACCGTTGCTGTATATACTCTAAATTGTAGGGCCATCCAGGACTCGGGAGTGAAAGCATGCGCATGTCATGCTCCAGTGAACGCATGCAGCATGAAGAGATGACCTTCGATGAAGGTAGAACCAACCATTCAGATTAAGATCAGCATCTAGAATCTAGACCCTCAGTACCAAACTTGGGCAGAAACAGCTGCTTTTCAGGCACACACTGTCACACCGTGGCACAGTTCCGAAAATCCAGGATGCTTCCGCCCACCGCGCAGCACTGAATCCAAATCAATGGCATAGGGCCTGGGCCCAGCCCTGGACCACGTCGGGCATGCCAGCTCGACGTTGGTCGAGTTCGACTTGGCCAGGTCGAAGATCAGATTTCAGAGTTCCACCGAGCTCCGAACATCATACAGATGGATAGACTAGGCCCTTTTTCCGACGGCCCCTTTTCCGACTTTGCAACCTGAGGAGAGCTACTTGCAGCTGAAGAATCTGAGGACCTCATTCCCAAATGTGCCCATCTTGGCTTGCAGCGCCACTGCGACTGAGGAGGCCTGACCTCACAGCTGAGAGGGAAAGAACAGCTGACTGCAGTCTGGAAGACTCGTGGAATCAAGTGTTTCAGATGCTGATTGGTCAACGTGTTTATGTTCAACCTCTACCCTGGCCTGGGGGAAAACATCTTGTTAATATGTTGTCCTCTCATGAAAAAAGACATGGTTCTTTTTTTTAGGTAAATGTTCGAAACCGACCCATTCTTTAAGCATTACATGACTCACAGAATCGCAAAGAGATTGTGATCTCCAAGGGTCCATGTCACATTAATTCATCCAGCGGTACAGGTCAGGGTATACCATCTCCCTCGGGTTCGACCTCGCGCAACAGATCTCAACGGCCGATCCCGGGTCGGCCAGTCGCTACGCGGTCGGCTCACGCGGTCCTTTCGTCGAGAAAGCAATGGGACCATGAGGAACCGAAGAAGTTGACACGGTACCTTGTCCCGACAAGAGTACTCCCTCCTGAACACTCGTCAGACGTGGACGTGCTGTGCTGGACTGGAAGAGGCTTTTCCTCCTCGACTCACCTAGTGGTGAAAGCAGGGTCCATGTGAGTCCTTACAGGGTGTAGCTCGGAACAAGGAGGCCTGCAGTCGTATGTTTGGTTGATTCGTGTCCCATCTTCGAGTCGACCGACAAGCTCGACTCCACGTGCGAGGTAAGGATGAATGGATCGTCTCAAGACTGCGTGGGCACCATCCATCACCATCCCCTTGAGTATCATGTCATATGCAGATTGATATTATGAGTTCGCAACATGAGCTGGCCTCGTAGAAAGAAGGGTAAGATTGGTACATTATTCGACGGCACATCCTTTGTCATCATTGCCTATGCATGATCCTACCATTTTACGCCTTGGTATGCCCTACGGGTGTTTGTCAGATCATCCAGAGCGTCTTGAAGCAGCTGAAGATGGCAGAGCAGCTCGGTTTACGCATTCGTAGCTCCAAGCCACGCCGCGTTAGGCTCACATGGTTTACATAAAAGCTATAGCTATTGTACTAGCTTATGATGCGCCGATTCCAACATAAGAATTGTTCTTAATGTTTCTCTGAAAAGTATTCCCAGGCATTCATTTGTTCCAAGACCTTGTTGGTCTCATTCGATTCTAACTTCTGCAGAGAGCCGTCTCGTTTTCGTCTCGCGCGATTTCGCGCGAAAACGCGCGAAAGCTGCGGCCTCCATGGTTCTGAGGGACTCCATGGTCTTCCTGTCGCCAGTGGATCGGCCCAATCTGGAATTCAAGGCGAATTCGGTGGACACCGGTGGGATGGGAACGGTAGATCCCCTTCAATCAGGTCGGTTGAGAAGGGTCACGAAGTACCCAGAGGCTCCAGTTTGAGGTCTGGTCCAGGTCCACACTCCGAGTCACTAACATGGACCTGAGAGAAAAAGCACTGCTTGTAAAGGACAGTAGGCCAGTAGGCTTCCAAGGGGCCACTTTCCACTTCCATGGTAGTGAGTCAGTGTGCACATAGCTTTGTTTTTCCTCGTTGAGATGGGTTTCAGGCCATGATCAGGATGTGTGCTGAGGACGACAGAGGATCAGGGTGCCTGCCTCTTTGACAAGACAGAGGATCATTATAGCGAGATTGACAACAAAGGATCATGGTTTGACGAGACAGGAACATGTGATTCCATGGTAGCGTTTGAATTTGTGTTATAAGATGTTATAAGTATTCTTTGTCATTCAAACATGAGTTGCAAATTAAGCTATATGTATATATAGGACCCGGCCGGAAGACCCTTTTCTCGACCAGGAGGGTGCAGGGGGATCAGTTCTGAACAAGAACATATGACAGCTGCAGCACCCTCCTGGCTGGTTTAAGGGTCATGTTATCCAATTTGCACCCACGATGTCCGAAGTGTGAAGAACATGGTCTATACAGGTGGGACGTTCACCTTTGGGTCAGGTGTTTGACGAGTACAGATTGTGTTGCATGTCGCTTTCCCCAACTGGGACCTTCAATTTGTGAGGTGCTGCCTAAGAGCAAGAAGACTGCCACTTGGGCATGCACCTTCCCATGCGGAGGACAAGCTCTGCCTTTTCCTTCATCATGCCATGGCATCATGCCATGGCATAGCTTCATGATTCCGTGCAATTGTGCGGAATTTGCATGCTTCATCATTCTAGTGCATCAGTATGCATCAATGTTAGGACTCAACTAGGGCTACTGGCCTTGAGGTTCATGGCCCATGTTTGTAGGGTAGTTAGAGGGTCAAGGTATTCGTCTTCCTGAGCTCCTTCCTAGCAAAATGAGCCGGCATCACCACTCAGGTTGCAGGCTGGATCTCAAAGTTGAAAGGTTTCACGATTCACCGTGCTTGCTTATATGCGTTCTTGGATAAGCCACCCGCGTAACGTCGCTGGTATCATCTGGTATCCAAGGGGCCCAAGATGTTCCTGAGAAGGTGGTTGGGGTGGGTTCTGAGAATGTGCTTGGCGCCGGAAGATTTTCCAGTAGCTACAGAGAAGATGGCACGATCCCCCAAAGATGGTTTCGACCCTCATCTCAATGGCATCTTCTGCCCCCAAACAATCTATACTCTGCAACCATGGTCATCCTTTCTCTTGACTCTTCTTTAGAAGTGCAGGGCGCAGCGCAGCGCAGTCCTCTGGCAGTTCTTTTTTGCACCGCCAAGACTGTGACCATCTCCCGGATCGGTCGAGACTGGATCGATTCATCTCGGGCTTCGGGCTGCTTGTCTGGTCCTTGGGTCTGTCCCAAAGCTGCACCAGTTGGTCAACAAGCAAATCACAAAAGAGATGTCGGCCTTTTGTAACCATCATCATCATCATCATCATCATCATCCACTGTTTAATAGAATAGACCCAATCTAATATATATAAAATATTGTAATATATATATACACCAAGTATGTGAACATGTCCTGTCTTGTATGTGTTTGTACGAAGAAATGTATACGTACATTCTACCAGCCCGAACCAAAACATGAAAAGCAAAGGTGTTCACATACAAAAACCAAAGTTGTTTGCTAGGGAAAACCGTTTTTGAGGGTTTGTGGGGCCCCTGGTAACGATGTGTTCCAACCAGCCAAACGTAGATCGTCACAGACAGTCGCGCATGGCTCAGGTCATCCGCGACATCGCTGAGATCATTCGCCAGTTTCCAGGCAGAGAGTTTCAGCGATGGTGGAAGAATGCAGCGATAGTTAAGGTAGACTCCATCCGTCCATATACCCAGACTGCCATATATATATATATAGCCGATCATCTGACCCCCAAAACCACCAATGTAGGCATATATGGCATACATAGTGGCGTACATGGAGTGTTTGTTTGGAGTGATAGTTCATTAGATTCTTTGTTCACCACTTCTCGTGTTGGGTCTGATCTTCCGCTTCAGGCAGGTCTGGCATCATCTACTGCTTGAGCAGGCAGAATTGTCAGAGACTCAGACGGACTGAGTCCGCTGAAGGCCACACAGTCACAGTCGAGGGCTTAGTTCACTCAGTTGGGACCCCCGTGTCACACGGGAGCGCGCCACGTTGATCTCACAGGGCTCGAGGTACCTCACCCAGACGCGACCCGAACTCGGCCCCGAATCCTCTGGAGGGGTCTGGGGTCGAACCACCGGGTCGGACCGGGTCTTTCACCAATCCCGGTTTTGAGGGACCGGAAGTCGGGCTGTGAACGGAGCGTCTGGGCAGCGATTGCAAGAACCGTGCTCCCAACTCGTGTGCTCGCTCGGTGGCACCGTCTGTGTCACTCTCGGCCAGACTGTGTCAGGCTTCGTCCCAATTCTTCGGCCCCAAGTCACGGCTCAGTAGGCAGTCTTTGTCACGGCAGATGCCCTTTGCTTCGTCAGGTCGGCCAAGAAGCGCCTTGCGGTTTGGCATGTTTATTTACCTTTTTTGTTCTGGAGTCCACTGCTCAACATGAGCTGTGGCTGAGACGCATTCGCAAGTCGCGCTCTTCTTTTCTTCTTGTCGACCAAAGACGACTGCCGGAGGCGAAGATGTGCAGCAAGAACTGGCCCAGCTGCAGATCCGTGGCTCCGGCAGCAGATCTGTGTGGCGCGGGTCTCCGGCCGCGGGGTCTCCGGCAGCTCCGAGATTCCCCGTGGATCGGAGGACGAAAAGCCCTTGGGAGGACGAAGAATTGGGGGGCTTTGGTTTGGGGCTTCACGTGTTGGCTTGCTTAGTTCGAGCAGGGAGGAGAGTAACTTCCATCCGCGAAGGGTTTCACTGACAATCGACCCTTAGAACCTTGGCTCTCACCCTGGAGGCCCTGGAGGCCGCTCAGGAGCCATATTATGTTCTTCGCAGCCGGAGCTGATTAGGGCCCACATGCGCAAGTTGATGGGTTTTGCACATTTGACAGGCCCTGCGCCTCACACACGTTTGGCTCCCAAGGTGCTGAGGTCTACCACGCGCACGTGCCGCCACACGAACGTGCCGCAGTGTTGCAAGCTCAGCGCATTGAGAGTGTGGTGCTTGCAGTTCTGAGCGATTGGTGCGATTCGTGAGTTGGTGTTGGTGGAGGCTGTTTAGATCTCCGATTTGGGGCAGACATGCACCGTGCAAGCGCCATGTTCTGCAGACCACTTAGCTATTGGACTACGTCACTCTGTGGAAGTTCGTTACATCAACGGTGTTTTGGATGGCGCGGTGGGACCGACCACCCTTCCGAACAGAAGGCTGACAGGGTCACTAGTCGAAGACAGGGATCAGCAGAAAGACTAATTTGATGTTGGGAGTGTACGTGGGTGGGGGAAGGGATTCGCCCACTAATACAATCTTGCAAATAACACACATCAAGATCAGCACTTGGAAACAATAAATATACTTACTTACTGTTTGCTGGAGGTCGTTCCAGGTGTTGTCCAGGTGTTGCATGTGCGTCTCTTCTTGCGAACTTCTCCCCCAAGGCAACAGCGCTGGAAGTGTCAAGCTTAGGGCGTGACATCACGCCGATGACGTTTACTGCATATAATAGATTAATCAATTTCAGCAAATGAAGAGCGATCAGATCATGACTCTCAGAGGCCTGATGAGTTTTGAACCCTCTCCCATATTCACTTTAGCGCCCGCCGGGCCACCCGTTCTTTTTCCATTTGTTCGCCGAAAAGACGGTGTTGAATTCCTCCTCCTCCACTCCGGTTCACTGGTCCTCCTTTTCCTCCAGAGGTCTGGGGAGACGCCCATCATCGTGGCGACCATCGCCTTCGGCATGGGCGTCAACAAGCGTGATGCGACTCGGCTCAACGAGTCGCCGGTTTCGCTCGCGGAAGCCTCCCGCGTTTCCGCGGAGCGAGGCGGACGAGGGTTGGGACGGTGCGAACTAAGGGGTAGTGAGAGAGTTTTCGGAGTTAGGAGAGGTGATGGGAGAGTTTTGGGGTGGAGGGCTTGGGAGTTTGGGCTGAGCCTCTGTAGGCGACTTGAGATATATTGTCAGAGAGTTTTTTGGGTATCTTGGTGACCATCTTTCAGATGAATGAAGCTGCAGGGATCAACTCCAAGGGTGTCAGTGAATCATTACACCAGCACAACACACCATTTGTATCCATTTGTCCTTAAACTGAGCCATTGTTTCACAAGCCGCTGGTCACTAGGCACCACCAAGAGTTGATTAACTATGTGGTAATACAAAAAAGTTGCTGGTCCCCGCCATGGAGAATCTTGCCGTCTTCCACTTGCCAAACATGCCAAGCTCCAGCATGGAGCGAGCTCTGCGCGAGCTCTGCGCTTGCGCAACTCCTCCTCTCGCCTTAGGTGCGCTTCGTCATTCATCATTCCTTTCCCAAGTCCTTGGAAGGAGCCAGATCCGCGGACCCCAGGGGTCCGGGTCGACGGAGCCGCACCAGAGCGTGAGGTCTGCGGGAGGCGTGGGGCCCATAGGGGCCCGCCCTAGGGGTCCGGATTGCACGATCTGGAGGTGTTCAGCTGCGCCTGGTGGAAAACCAGAAACATCCCCCGAGTTGGTGAAACGTTCGTCAGATCCACCGCTCCGCCGCGGTCGGCTCGTCGGTGAGCGCGGCGGCGCGTATGGGCCGCGTTCGGCGCCAGGATACTACCAGGAAGCAGGGCGAGCGGGGCGGGATGGCTGCCAGGCTCTTAGAGTGCTGAAAGAGGGTCGACTCCTCCTTATATATCACCCTCCGCCAAAACGTGCAATGACTAATTTAGTAAAGGGCGGCCGTGAATCTCAGGAATTGAGCTAAAACCTGCAAAAGCAATAGGCACTGATAACCCTATTTCCGCAGTTGCTAGGTTGACATTGTGACTAAAATGCAAAAACCTGCAAAAGCGATAGGCCTGTGTCAAAAGCGATAAGCTTGCGGAATCACGTCACATTGTACGAACAGAGGTTGAAGAACCCTAGTTTGACTATCCCGCAGGTACCCCAGGTTTTGTTTGTCCTATTTAAGGTCACGAAAAACCTCTGTTGGGATGTATAGTGGCTGCTCGGATTTTTGGACATGAAGTTTCTCCAGTTTTGAAGTGATACCGGGAATTTTCCACGCAAAGTGTGTGTGTGTGTGTGTTGCCTGTTCGTCTATAAGGCCAACAGGCAGATGTTTGGAAGCAGGCATGGCATGGTTTGCCTTAGAAGCATGGTTTTGCATGGTTTTGCCATGATGTGCCAAGGTTGTTTCCAAGTGACTCCAAGGTTGTCAGACCACATGCCAGTCCAACTGAGTCTAAAATTGGTTTGAGGCGCCAGACTGGTGCCATCAGCGCTCAACTGTTGGACGCGACAGGGGTGGTTGATAAATGCTAAAAACACGCGGTGCTTCTGACATGTTACTAGTAGAACCATAGAAGGCGACGTTCCCTGTAACCCCATCCTATCATGACTAGTCACCGAGGAAGCGGACTTGCCGTAACCTACAACTGTGCAGTGGACCAAGGTCCATCGGACTGGGGGACTGGGGCGTTAGCTATAGTTGATGGTTTCATGTATTTGCTTTCCCTGCATCTCTTCAGGGTGCTAAGTCTGTTGCCGAAGGCATTTTTACAGGCAAGTCATTTGCACCCTTTGTGCTTTCTTGCTTGTGTATGCCGGTCTCCGTGACCAGCTCCGGAAACGGAGAGCTTGGTGGGGTGCCAGGGGCGATAGCTGCAACGGGCCCGAGCTTTCGGGGAGCTTGTGCGGCATCGTTGGCAACACAATGCGTTCTGTGGAAGAGATGGAGTAATGCCCGCCTATGGTTTTCACAGCTCGCAAAGTAGTGGGCGGGGTGATGTGCAAAGCGCACGCCCTGTCGCAAGGAGGCCGTGTTCTTGAAATCGACGGCGTGGCGCAGGCAGTGTGCTTATTAGAGTAATGGAGCTAGAAACCGCTCGGCAAGGTTATCTCGCCATCATTCTGCTGGCAATACCATCGGCAATAGGGTGTTTTGTTCATCTCAGTTACGCATCCATGGAAAGCTGCTTTGTGACAAGCCTTGTTTTATTTAAGTTTCAATGCCATTTTCTGCAAGTGGCCATGATGAAGCTCTTGCGATGGAAGCACCCACGAGAGGTTGCCCGTGAGTTGCCGAAGCATGATGAGTTAAAGCAAGTAAAACTATGTAAACATACATTAAAATGTGCATGATGTATATATAGAGTTCATGGTCCTTGCAAAGCGGATGTATATCAGTCACGTTTGAATTCATATGCGTGCAAGCATCTATATATTTTACGATAATTTTCATGCACCGAGGTTGGGATCGAGGAATCCCTCACCTTGGAACACAAGTCCATTATTGCTCAGAGGCTTTTGGACCCAACGAACGGTTGTGGTTGGTGAACAACCTGGGCAACGAAGTGGCCACCAGTTGAACACCGCTTAGGGATCCTGAGACTATAGGTTGATTTATGGGAAGGGGGCACCCCGGGTCGTGAACAAAGACATGTTGATACATACCAAGACCCTTGTGCGGGTGGTCAATGGACAAAGGGGACCTTATACATATATACATATATATATATGTATACGGTCCAGTATAGGGTCCCCCTGGCATCGACCCCTCCAAACAAACATGCTGAAAAGGACATCATTGACCCGCATCCAACGAGAAACCAATCCATGGAACGGGAATATTTGCCTACAATTCGGCTGGCTTCAAGAGTCAATGATATATAAAGTCATGCAAATACCACGCCATGATGTCAAAAAATCAATGTTTATTGCACGGTGGGGGTGCCCATAGAGAGTCAGAATGTATACAACCATACATGTGAACAGGATCTTTGCTTTTGGTTTGGTTTGAGGGTCAATTTGAGGGTGGGATTACGTTGAAGTAACAAGACCTAACAAAGGACCGAATCAATGTGCACATTGTACATGGATTGCCTGGGGATCATCACTTAGTCACTAGGTCATGCCGTCTCAATGATCTTCTACGACTACGAGGACGAAACACTTGATCAGCTGACTGCGCCGGACTGTGTGTGTGTGGTGTGTTTTCTAATGTTTTTCGGGTTTGCTGGCATTTTCAAGGAGGAAAACGGTTGATTTGATCAGATGTTAAGAAAGCAGTCCAGTTTCCAAATCCAAGGACGGGACGTTCCAGGCACCCTTGCCCTCCAAGTTCAGCACCCCAAATCCATGAAACTCCTGGATTGGTGTGTTTCACTTCAGCCTTTTGTTCGGTGCGAATTAGCTCTGAGACATCTTCGCTTTGAATTTGTTTCGCTTTCATGCATGAGGAACCAGCAGCAGGACCAACGGCCTGGGCCATAAACGGACACCCCTTAACCCGGTAATGGGATCATAGGACCCTATAGACTGCATATTTTCCTTAGACATCGCAACAGGATGGTCCTGGTGTGCATCGTCCATCGACACTGGTCTTGGCCGCCGTTGGAACCACCCCGTGCTGTTCGCCAGGACAAGAAGCGGCACCAGCATATGGCACTGTCTGATGGGAACCAGGCTGGTCGCTGTACCAAGGCCCATGAGGGCCGTTCGCCCCATAGAGTTGATTTGGGGTGTGAATGGACATGCACGCCTGGCGGGGGACCCTGGAATAGGTTGTTTTAATGAACATATGCTGCCTGTGATGCTTGAGATTAAGTGATGTCAAAGTGGCCACGTGATGTCATGCATCTCATTGTGATGTTGTGATGTTGATTGCTGTCATTTCGATGGCAGAGGGTTTGTCATGCATTGTCATGCCACTCTTTCTGTGCCTCAAAACTAGCAACGCGAGCACACTTCCTTGGAAGACAGGGTTGATGATTTGTTTGCTTGGGGGTGGGTCGTCATACTCCAGGGCTCGTTATTCAAGACATGTCGCGGTGTAGACATGTTGACTCAAAAATGAAGACGTGACACAAGGATCATATTCCAGCTTCTTCAAAGTGACCTTTTGAAGGTTCCTAAGTGACCCTTAGGAAGCTTAAGTGACCGAACCAACCAGGGGATCAAAAGGTCACTTTGAAGAACCAGGTGGTACCTGTTTGTTTGTTTTGCATTCCTTGTTGACAAGAGTTGAGGGCGGCGATTCTTGCGCTATGGCCGGCCACCAAAGATTGAACTGATTGAACATAGATCCCATTTGACCTTTGTTTTTGATAGGAAAGACTATGTTTGGGCTCCAAAGCAGTGGTTTCTACCAAGGTTCTAGGTATATACTATATTCACATTTCAGAACGATATAATATATATATATTATACTATATTCACATTTCAGAACGACGGTGCTATGTTTTTGTTTGTGGGAGTACTTTAGCCGTAAGCTGGCCCTGATCGAATTATATACATATACCTGATCATACCTGATCTCTTGATCACCCCAGGCACTCCATGGGCTATTTAACCACATTGACCGATTTAACCATCAACCACCCCAACTGATCGATATTATATGCTTATGGATGGAGTGGTTGGGGTACATCCTCACGATGTTTGACTGGTTCAGGCCCCGAGCCAAGCGGAGAAAACTTTGCAGCGCTTGCTGCAGATGGTGGACTACTGCGAGGCATTCCTGAAGAACTGTCGGAGCGTTCGCTGGAGCGTTGAGCGTGTTTGGTGCCTTTTGTATGTAAGTGGTTTATGTTTTGGTTGTTCATGGCATTTGTGCATAAGGTTGCATCACTTGATGTTCATCATGTCCTAATGGCAACTGCAGAGTCGCTGTTATACTCAGTTCAGGAGAAACTCAGCAATCCTGTGGAGAGGACGGAAAGGCATTTGAGACTACTCAGCATTCTTTAAATTAGAGTTCCGGAGCCCTCCGTCGTAGCAGAAAAAAGTGACAGAAAAAACAGCTCATCATTGCTCATCATCAAAAAAAGCGTTCATGCCTTGAAAAAGCGTACCACTGGAAAGTCAGATGTAGCTTCATTCCACCTTATGTAGTCTTCAAGTCCATTCCCCTGCCACATGCTGGCACCCATCCCATGCACACAACACACGCTCACAAACTACGAAGCAGCCAGCAACCCGTTACTTTGATCTTCAGTATCAACATAAACTGACTGGTGCTTAGTAGGGAATAAGGGAATGAGCCCACAATACAGATTCTATTGGATCCATTCCCTCATTCCCTGCTAAGCACCAGTCAGTAAAAGATTAAAAAAACAAACAAAAACACATCCGCCACCTTTTAAAATTGCGCCCGGGTAGCGGGAATATGCGCCCAAGTTGCGGGCACCCTTTTGGGGATAACATGTTGTAAAGCACGCCCGAAGGGTTAGAACCAAACCCATGGTTTCATTTGCACATACTAGGAGAGGTCATATAGGATTTGCACCCGGTCCATAGGGCCCCCAAAGGCCCACAAGGGTTGATAAGGACACGGGTCAGGAACCAGTAGGCTTTAGAATTTGCCAATTGCAACACCAAAAAGCGCTCATATGTCCTGAAAAGTGTACATACCCTCAATTAACGCTCAAACTTCCAATAAGTGCTCCAAACCATGGTTTGCCAGAAATAAGTGTTACAATGGATGCTTCAGGTTACTCACTTGCACTTGTTGTAGGAGTTTTCTACCACTCAGGATGTGACTTGATCCAATTTCCCTTAAAGGAATCCTCACCGGTAACGCGAACGAACGAACGAACAGTGCTCGACAGGAAGTCACTTGTCGACGGGCCTTCATTTGCAGCTACTTCGACTGTGCCGCTGTGGCGCCGCACTGCAGCCCCAACGCTGCGATGTGCCGCCTGGCAGGAAGATGAAGGAAGGCCCCATATGGAGAGACATATTTGGAGTAATGTAGATAGACTTTGGATAAAAGCCTCCCCATTTCAAGAGGTGGTATTGCCAATCCATGCTTTGGGTTTTTTAATCAAGAGTCTACATTGTACTCGGAGGTCATAAGGTTGGAACAGTTGACAGCAACAAGAACAAACATATATATATATATATATCAATGACATATCCACGGACTTGAAAAGGTTATGAGTTATGACTCAATGTTTGCGTTTCCGAATCTAAGGCCATAGATCCCTGTTGATTCGTCCTCCAGTGTTGAAGCCTAAGGCCCAAGGCTTGTGGCCTAAGCGGGAGTTGGCATACATGGTCTGTCGGGATTTGTCCGGATTGCGCATGCCTGCTCCGGAGTTCAGACCACGACGCGTCGATATATACAATGATAAATAGGTTAAACGGTCACCGTGCTGAAGCGTTTAGGTTAGTTGATCCTTGAACTGTCCTTTCAAAAGTAGTTCCCAAGATGTCGAACGTAGCTTAATTGATCTTTCAGTACGCAGATTATTGAATTTGATCTAAGTACACTGCAATAGATTTTTCAGTACATTTTAGTTGATTCACATATATATATATATGTATAAATATACATATTCACATATATATATATGTTTATATTAGCATGAATCTGTCCGACTTTGCTTGTGCTTACTTCACCCGTGGAGGGTTCTCTCATGGATGTTGAGGGCACGAAGTAACGAACTCTGGTCGTACTGATCTAGGACTGGTTGGGAAGAGCTTGGGTTGCTGTCGGCTTTACTCTTTCCCATGGATAAGTGGAACTCCACAGCGGGAGAGACAGCACTTCTGCTCTGGACGACCAAGTCTTTTTGCCAGCTTTGTGATGGAGGAGTGATTTGGATGGATTTAGATGGATCGAATGTAACACATGACGTCAGTGGTCGATCGAGTCTAGATATGAACTGGAAATTCCCGGCCCCGAGCCTTCAACCAGCCTTCCACCTCTCCCATCTCATTCGCCTCGAACCTCCCGAGGTGACAGGTGCCGAGCGGCGCCTGCCGCGCTGCAGGATGTGACCTTGGAGGCGCAAGGGGTGTTGCAGTTCCTCCGCGCTGCCCGCGCTGCGCGACCGCGGGGCAAAGCACCACCGGTGACGCTGCACTCTGTCAAGGACGCGACTCCGGGTGGGGGTTTGGAGTGGTGCCACTAGGGTGGTGCCATGGGGTGAAGGAGCTTGAAAAGAGTGGCAGGGTTTAAAGTGAAAAAGTCAGCATCCACGGCACGTGTGTGTGTGTGTGTGTGTGTGTGTGTGTTGTCCGCTCCCATCTTGTCTTCCTATATATATTGGTTGGGCATGCCAAGGGCTAGGCTTCCCAGCTGCAGGATGGCTCAAAAAAGTCAAGGTTGATCACGAAAGCTAGCTGTAGCTAGCTGGAGTCTGTCTTGCTTTAGCAAGGAGGGTGGGAGCCCAGGACCTGAGTGCTATTACCTGATATATCAGGACTAGACCCCCCCCTGCCTCGCGGGGTTCAACTCCACCTCCTCCTCCTCCTCGGTACCTGCTGCTCCTGCTGCTCATCTACGCCTGGCTCTTGGCTGCTTGCTGGTTGCTGCTGCTTGCTTGCTGCTTGCATGCTTGGTGCTGCTGGATGCTCTTGGCTGCTTGCTGGTTGCTGCTGCTTGCTGCTTGCATGCTTGCTGCTGCTGGATGCTGGCTGCCTGCTGCTTGTTGTCTGCTCCGTTTTGCTGCTGTTGCTGTTTGGGGTTGTTGGCTGCTGTTGGTTCTGAAGAAAGCCTATTCGTTAGAACCGAGAGTAGTTGCATTCCCTCTGAGTCGTGAAACGATGCTAATTTCATTATATCCTTAAGAAGCTTGGACAGGCATGTACCCACCCCACAACCCCCAAGAGTACAAATCAGAATGCACTATCCGCTATCCATGCAGATCAAAAGATGATACTTACTACACACATGAATGACAGAACCCAGTAAGATGTTTGAACGGGCTGTTTACTTCACTCATGGTAGTCCACGTTCCATGTTCGAGCGACAGGGAGCATGCACAAGCGTTGCGACGGAGTCTTCGGTCGCTGACACATGTTCGCACGCAACCCCTAGATGTCAATCATGCACACCGCTGCTGGCTGCATCGTCAGCATTTATTCGTGGAAAAAACATATATATCAGATATATCATGTCTGTCTTTCCACGTCGCCCTTCTACAATTACTGTGCTATTGTTCGAGACCAAATGTTGGGGCACGAAAGACTCTAAGGAAAGCTCACTCTTTCCCTGCTGCTGCTGCTGCTCCTGCTTGGTAGCTGCTGTTGATGCTGCTGCTGCTGCTGCTGCTTGGTAGCTGCTGCTTAGTACCTGCTGCTTGGCAGCTGCTGCTGCTGCTGCTTGGTAGCTGCTGCTGCTGCTGCTGCTGCTTGGTAGCAGCTGCTGCTGCTGCTTGGTAGCTGCTGCTGCTGCTGCTGCTGCTGCTTGATAGCTGATGCTGCTGTTGCTTGGTAGCTGCTGCTGCTGCTGCTTGGTAGCTGCTGCTGCTGTTGCTTGGTAGCTGTTGCTGCTACTGCTTGGTAGCTGCTGCTGCTGCTTAGCAGCTGCTGCTGCTGCTGCTGCTGCTGCTTGGTAGCTGGTGCTGCTGCTTGCTAGCTACTCCTGCTGCTGCTTCTGCTGCTGGTTGGTAGCTTCTGCTTGCTGCTGCTGCTGCTGCTGCGGTTGCTGGGGTGGTTGTGTGTTGCCATGTGTTGGCTGTGTTGGGGTCGTATTGGGGGGGCGCTGTTGGCACTATCCTTTTCCCTTGGCCATGGCATGTTGCGATTCCCGGCCATTCTTTTGCTGCCTAAAGAGCCCCAGCGTTGTTTCTTTGCCTAGCTTTCGCCACCCCCTCTGGGCCACAAGTTCCAGCAGAGCCGTTGTGATCTCGAATGGCCGAGAGCCCCTGACCAAATCGTACCACTTTGATCCGAAAAAGGAACAGCACCTAAAGAATCCCAGACTATGTTGAAAAGGTATCAAAAGGTCTTTATGTGACCTGAAAATACCTGGAAAGGACTGACATAGACTTTTACTCCGTGGGGCAAGTCTTTGAGTCTTTGGACTTGGAATGCATGGCTTTCAATACCTTGACCTCCCCGTCTTCTAAATGAATTCTCATCGCAGGTGAGCTTTAGAGTACCTGAGTACCAAGCGAGGTGGGAGCTTTTCACCATGTCGAAGCCCTTCAATCGGCTACAAACATGGGACTTCCCTCTTTACTACATGGCCGCTGGTGGTTTGCGGCGAGAAAGGGCGAGGTCCCATCGTTGTTTGATATTTTTTGCACCGAGTTCCGTTCATCCGGACGAAGTAGCTGTTCAGTTCCAACGGCCACCGCGCTGCCATCCAATCCAATCCAATCCAGTCCAGTCCAGTCCAATCCATCCATGCATCCATCCATCCATTTCCGTGTGCCACTGTGTTTCTCTCGTGCGCCCCCGTTCGCCACGGTCCTCAGGAGGCGTTGCTGGGTTCCCACGCCCAGCGCATGGCTCCCTGGCAGGAGCTGCCGGGCTTCGGAGCCTTGCGCACCTGGACCGAGCCGGAGGTCGACCGGATCGGCGAAGGAGGGGAGCTGGATCTGAGGCTAAGGACCGGGTGAAGAGACCAGTTACTCATGGTTTGGGTTTTTCCATGTTTTTCCTGAAGTGGATGGAAGATGATGGAAGTGTTTTCCATTTTTGTTTTACGTACTTGGACTATCTTGGACTGCTGAAAACCCACTGGATGTCCCAAGCTGTGATCGACTCCACAAATTTTTAGTCTTTCGGTGCCCGGTATTGTCACAAGCTCTTGTGGGTTTGGTTCAATCCTGCTTTGCTAAGCTGTTCGAGATATGTGAAGTCAGCGAATTCAGTTCTTTTTGGAGGTTGAGGTGGCATGTGTCAGGAGTTCGACACTACTTCATAATACTTCATACACATCCTCAAAAACATCAAACTTGCCATGCTTATCCATGTTTGAAGTTCTTGGTTGGTTACCCCAAAACACCCCAAAACAGCGGTCTGTCAGGTCTTGCGGCTGCTGCGTCGCCTGGTGGTGCGCTCCGTGCTGGCGGAGGAGGTCACGACACCAGGCCGGCAGAGCAAGTAAAGGTACCCTAAACCCTAAAGCCTAAACCCTAAACCCTAAATGGATGGAAAGTACCTTGAGTCGACCTGGAAAGACAGTAATTACCTCAGTACCTGCTCCCCATTTCTGGCTACAGCATGGAAAGTAGCTGCTTTTTGGGTTCGGGTCACGTGTAATTTTCGAATGGTACCAGGCTACACGTGTGTATCAGAAAAGGGAGACCTATAAAAATACACACCCAGGTGGCTGAGACCATATATATATATATATATAGATGGACTTGTTCTGTCCTGGTTGGTGGTTTCAGATATCAATATTTGTGACGTTCAACCTTGACTTGGATTGATCCCACTGACTCATATTTCTTGTTCGTGAAACCACCAACGCGGGGTAACCAGTACCCAGACACTCCATGTAAGCCATATATGCCGATCAGTTGGGGTGGTTTGGGGGCCAATGTAGGCATAGTCCCATGGAGTGTTTAGGGTATTGTAGTGGTGGATGAACCTAGGAGAGACATGGAGAGACCCCTTTTCAACTCCACGATCATGGAGTGTTTGGGCATGGATTCATACCAGGACCCTTTGACGGGCTGTTTTGGGGCACCATGAACCTGGACACCAAACACCAGTTGGGGGATCCTGATATCGACCCTTTGTTGTTGAAATATGGATGTCATTGACCCGCATCCAATGAGCAAATAATCCATAAGACTCATGGACTCATGGGACTGGAAAATTTGCCTATAGTAACAAGTGCATCGCTACTGGTAGCACTGACGCTACTAGGGCCCCATAGGGGCCATTGCTACTAGATGCTACTAGATTCCTAAGGGCAATAGCTCACTTTGCCAAACATTCGGATGGTTTTTCTCCAGGGTGCTCGGTGGCCGGCTGTTTGTTTCACACACGACCTGCGCGTCCGGCGCGTCCGGCGCGTCACCCCGTGACCGCCGCCACACCAAAACAGCCTTCTCCCGCGCAAACTGGGACGGAGTCACGAGTCGTCAATTGGCGAAGGCGCTCCCCCCATAAGGCGCCACTTGTTTGGCATGTGTGGCATGTTTTTGGGTTGAAAGTGGACCCTGGGTGGGGACGAAGCAGGAAAGAGGGATGCCTGACTTTTCGATGTCGACAGCGATACGTTGAGACATGGGACCTACGGTCCAAGTTTGGATGCCCTCGCTGGAATGGGGTCCAAGACCTTGTCTTTGGGGCACCCCAGACCTTCAATATGGCTGTGGGTCATGGCATCAGGAGACCCCAACACGCTTTGACCTACCCAGAAGGTCAAGCTACATGGTGGACTTCGAACAATACATAAGAGAACAAACCAGCCAACTATTTCAGGGTTCCAACCACATCCTCACATGGTTGGGGTGCGTGCCAAGCGGGTCTAGCCACCTTCTGAACCACACGTTAAACACCACCTCCCAACTCCCCATGTTTGCCAGTTGCTGCGTCCGCCAACGTCACCGTGGCCTACTTGATCGAGGGCAAATATGGCGAAGCCTTGCAGTTGGGGCAGCTGCGAATTCCGCTCTACCGCCCAATGGCCGCGCCTGCCTCCGTGTCCAATTCGTCCTTCGCGTCCGCGGCGGCCACGCCACGAAGGACGAAGAAGAGAAACTTGACTGGATGAACAGATGAAACGTGATCAGGATATTTATATATTATATAGCTTAACAGTTCAAGTAATGCGCTAAGAATAACAGGACGTTTTTTCAGTGGATCCCTGTCTTCCACCACTGGGACCGCCCACACCTACTTGGTTTGGGGCACGTCCGGAAGCACGTCTAGCGTTGATCCCAACCAGCGACCTGCAAGCGCCACAAAATGGGTAGGACGTTGGAGTGGTACTGAGGGAGCGATCAGGAGGGAGCGAGGAAGGAGCGATCAGGAGCCAGACGCATCAGAGCGACACATATCGGCCCTTGCTAGTTTCAGACTCCTACCACCGACAGGGGGCGTGGGAGTGGGTGCCTTCCCCAAGATGCCCAGAAATCTGCCCATGATCATGTTCAACCACATTTGCCCGTTCACGCATCACAGATTTCACTCATCACAGGTGGGATTTCACTCATCACGACAGGTGGCTGCGGGCTCGTGTCAGGTGTGAGAGCTCATTTGGCTCTCAAGGGTCAGAGTGACATCTTGCTCTTCTTTGATAGTGGTGATTGCAAGGATCTTTCTTGTAATCTACTAAATGTATACAAATGCTCATCACAGCACGCCCAGGAAAGCTTGTGGCCAGCCCCAAGCCATCACAAGACCGGCGGAACCGCAACCGGCGTGTCTCCCAGACACAGATTCGAGCGTTGCAGTCCAGGCAATCAGGGCTGGGCCCAGGCAGCTCAGGTCAGGCAATAGCGATGGGACAAATGGCCCAGCAACAGGCACTTCACGGTGGCAGTGTGCAGCATCAGCCACTTCATCAGGGTGGGCAAGCATCTATGCAGCAGACCCAGCAATTCCAGCCACAAGCAAACAATGGCTTTGTGCAGCAGCCGCACATGCGTGCAACACAACAGTTTCCTCAGCAGAGTAACAGTGCTTTTATGCAGCAGCCGCACATGCAGCCAACTCAGCAGTTTCCTCAGCAGAGTAGCAATGGTTTCGTACAACAGCAAACACAGCAGCATGCAGGCGTGCAACCACCACTGCAGCAAGCTCAGCAATTCCAGCTGCAAACAAACAATGGTTTTGTGCAGCAGCCGCATATACAATCAGCGCAACAGTTTCCTTTGCAGGGAAACCATGGCTTTGTACAATCACAAGCACAGCAAGGGGGCATGCAGCCAATACTGCAACATGCTCAGCATTTCCAGCAGCACACAAGCAATGGTTTTGTGCAGCAACCAACCCAGCAGTTTGCTCAGCAGGGTCACACTGGCCTTGTACAACGGCAAGCACAGCCAGCAGGTGTGCAGCGACCTCTGCAGCAAGCTCAGCAGTTCCAGCCGCAAACAAACAATGGTTTTGTGCAGCAGCCGCACATGCAACCAGCGCAACACGTTTCGTTGCAGGGTAATCATGGCTTTGTAAAGTCGCAAACACAGCAAGGGGGCATGCAGCCACCACTGCAGCAAGCTCAGCAGTTTCAGGAGCGTGCAAGCAATGGTTTTGTGCAGCAACCGACGCAGCAGTTTGCTCAGCAGGGTCACACTGGCCTTGTACAACCGCAAGCACAGCCAGCAGGTGTACAGCCACAACTGCAGCAAGCTCAGCAATTCCAGCGGCCAACACATCCTCAGAGCGTTTTGCCTGGCTGATCAGCCTGATCAAAACCGACTTTGGGGAGTGCTTTCATTAAGGCAGGGTTCAGACATGCGTGTGTAATAGGGAGACCTCCCAGTTCGACCTCCCATTTCAGAAGGGAAATGATCACCGATATTGGCCATGGTGTTTTTCCATTATATATATATATACACATTGTTTATCTCTGTAACAATTTCATCCATAAAATCTGTCCCCCCAGGCTATAGAATGTGGAGCCCGGACCGACCATGGGAATTTCATGGAGGATCATTGTTTCGTGTATTTCCTGCAAATGGGTGTTCTTTTGCGGAGCGATCCCTTTTCCCAAAGAGACACGACTTGCGGTCTCTGGCGAAAGTCTTACGTCCTCGCCTTCCATGGGGGAAGAAAGATACATATATATACCCTAGAGCTCCAGTCGTACCTTCGTTTCGAAGGTGGGACTGGGGTTGGTTTAGAGGGTCCGAATACCTTCTGAGGAGGTACGACTGCAGGGCTATGCAGAATTCGTAAAGGACAGGGCCGGCTGCAGAGCGGATGTCCCACACTCCGTGGAGGAGCTCTGTGTGATGCCAGCCCTAGACCCTAGGGATCCAGTCGTACGTCCTCAGAAGGTACGACTGGACCCTCCAAAGCTACATCACCAGTCTCCGTCCTCACCGTACCTGACAAGGTACGACTGGATATTTAGGGAGATAGTCAGAGAATACAACCCAGCTTACTCAGCTGGGGGAGCTCAGATTTGTGTGGGGCCTTTGGATCGGGAACACCGTCCAGTCCTTTGGCATGCATGTGTTGGTCGAGTGGGCGTTCATGTGTTCTCAGAAGGAAGAAGTTCTACAAAAGGAGATCGATATAAATCATGATGTTCTCCTATCCGCGCTGTCCCCATGATTTGTTGCCTCCACCTTTGGCTAGGGCATGGGTGGTGCTCCTACTTGAACTCTTCATGTTCAGTGTCAGATGGGGGATGGGTGGCGACCTCAGTGTGAGACATTGGGAAGGCCTCCTGACGCCGTTTCTTCGTGCTAGTCCACAAACTAGAGGGCGGCGACTTCTGGGTTTGTGTAATTTTTTTGGTCTAAGAGGTTTAACTGATGAAGCTGCTGAAAACCGGTTTGCTTGATGGGAACCACCCTCCTTTCTGGGCAAAGAGATGTGAGTTGCGAAGGCTGCGCCACCGGCCGGAAGGGATGCCTTCAGTTGAAGTGAACTTGGGATACTTCTAGAACCTCATTTGTTCATCGAAACAGTAGATCGAAACATGTCGGGAGCCGTGGCACTATCTATCTCTCCCACGGATCCATTCTATGTTCAGTTGTGTTCGTGAATCCGTAACAAAAGCGGTACCTTATCCTACGACACGGCGTCTGACGTCCGTACTGAGATTCCCCCAAATCCCCTCAAGGCTGCACATAGAAGCCGCTGTCATAGCGATCAGCTACCATGGGTAACAGTCTCATCCCTGTGAAGGCTATTCACCATAGCCTTCCATTCTTTGGATCTGGATCTGAAAACAGAGCTTGGCTTTGGAAGATGCTTTTTGGCCACTTCGACCAGTGATCTTGGCGCTTTCTCCTCACCCACCAGCCGCTTTTGGAGCAAAGATCTCCGATGGAATAAAGAGGACATGCATGGATTTTTCTTGCAACGCTTGGAGCACCTGTATACAGACTGTACATGACTGTACTGTATATCATTATATATCGTATACCTCTTAATGCATGCCCACTCAAGTGCAACAGTTAATGAGAAGGGAGGTTGAAGAGAGGATCTAAGGAAGATCACTCGCGCCGCGTGTTCGGATGATTTTTTCAGGGCCCAGCTTCACCTTTCAATGTCCCGTCCATTTGGTTCACTCAAACATGGTCCCAGCTTCTTCCCTGAAACATCGCATTCCGACCGCGCTCGTTCGCTGAATGAGTCCAATCATGCCGAACCATGCGCAAAGACGCAGCCGCCACCGGCGCTGCCACCTGCTTGACACTTGGAAGCCAAGCTGAGTCCCGGGCCTGTTTTTTTCCAGATTTGCGCGTGTCTTTGAGTCAGCTTAAGGCCAAATTTTGTGGTTTGGGTTGGTGGTTTGCTATTCTACCAGATATGTTTTTTGTTAAACCAGTCACCCACATGATTTCCAGAATCCCAGATTCTTCAAAGAGACCCAGAAACATAGGCAGTGCACGCGAGCAGAGACTGAAACATAGGCAGGTGACAGTTTTGATATACCATACCCTGCCTTGTACAGCCCATGGAAAGATCCAACCAAACCTGCTTGACGGTGCCAACACTTATTCTACCCGCCCTCGCAGCGATGTACACATGAGACAGCACAGATTCTTCGATGTAGACGTGTACACATCCTGAGTGTCTTTGGAATTTTCTTTGCCTCTTGCGGAGGTCAGAAGGGCTGGACAACTTCCACCAACCAAAGCGTGGTCGAAGAAGACTTCAATAGCGCAATTGAAGAGGTCTTACAATCCATGTTTTTTGTTGACTTATGAGTCTACAAGTGTCTGCAGGGTTTCACCGCTTCCCCTCGGTGCCGGTGGAGCACGGTTGCCCTGAAAAGACCAGAGAATAGCGCGGGTGACGGGGTGACTCTACTGCGAGCTTCAGTCGGAGAAGTTCAGTGAGTCAGTGCTGCCGACTCAGGCGGGTGCGGGAGCTGGGCCTCAAGGGTCGTTGGCAAGAAGCCTTGCAGCTCTTAGAGGGCTTGTCACTTGGCTCCAGCAGCTGGATGCTTTTCGGATGGGAGCGCCAGCAGGAACTGAGGGGGATTGCAGGAAGTGTATGCTGGTTGCTTAGGCTTCGTGCTCCTCGTTGGAGAGTCGCATGGAACCTCTCTCGAGGTGGGTGTTTGGAAGACCATTTCCTTCGACAACCAGTCATTGCCAGTCATCAAAGTCCATATCAATCGGTACCTGGGCGGATCGCGAGCCATCCATGGGACTGGAATCGTTACACCAGTCATTGACTGGACGCGTACATGGATGGGGTAGATGGGTCAGTAGATAACTCTTTCCAGTCCACGGACCGAGAGTGGATGTTCATTCTTTCATGCCGCGTGACTCGATGACCCTTAGAAACACCTGTGAAGAAACGAGCGAACAAGGAATCACAGATTTACACGACGTGGCACACCCAGAGTACTCTCTGAAAATTCTGTCACGTGAGTGTTGTGTGTTGCATGCACCTGTGATCAGTGACTCTTCCATCTCAGACCATCGATGGGGCTGGAATAGTTACATCGTGTTAATGCCCGGTGTACTATGATACCCAGCAATGTCAGTAACTATATTCCAATCCCATCGATGCTTTGGGTATGGTCTTCCAATCCCAACCAGGACGCCTTCCGAGATCGATGGAGTCACCTACACCGCTTCGATGTGGGCATGCGTGAAGTCTGAGCAATGGGAGCATGCAGTGAGGCTTTTTGAGGAGCAGTGGACTGTGGGAAGTGACTGCAACAATCTAGCTGCAAAGACAATTGTTGGGTACAAGCAGCGTTTTGGATAGCTTTAGGCTTTGGGTTAAACATACGATTCCGCCGTGCTGGTGTGGTTTTAGCCTTTTTAGCTGCTTTAGCTTTAGCTCTTGGCTGATTTTGTCCCACATAGATTTTGCTTGATTTTGCCCATCAGCACTGACCATTGATCCCAATCATATCCCAAGGTGTCGGGGCGAAGGGAACGGAACGTTGACTACTGAGATCAAACATGTCCAAAAGGTTTCAGAAATTCAGCATTTGGCAACTCAACATCTTGGCTCACTGTGTGCTTGGACAGACATCTTAAGTTCAGATATGCCACACTTGGACAATGCGGTGATGATGACACTGAATGAGGAGACGTGCAACATCCGGAGGCTCCGGAGAAGTCAAAACATGCCAAAAAACACCAAGAGAGGTTGAGAGGCCGGACCCTGTAGTGGTACACATGGGATGGGCCATATATGGAGCTGTTCAAGTTCAACCTTTCTTGGCACCTCTTTAGTTGAGTTGTTTTTCATGTTTTTTCGTCGCATGGGTTTCCACAAAAGCTTGGCTCGTCAGGTGGAAGCGATGATGAGCGAACCGATTCGCGTGGGTTTTACTAGAGAGAACACCCACCAACAAATACACATGACTTGAGGACTTGAGGTGTGGGCCATATTTGACCAGCATTTTGAGTGGCGAAGTTCTCCAAGCTTAGGATTCTAGTGTTTCCTTCACACATCTCCCAAAAAATCCAGTTCTTTCAAGAGTTCTCCTGGGAGTTTGAGAGTCTCGTGTCACTTGTGATCCACAAATCTCGCGTCCCCCTCGCGTCGCCGCCGTATATGGGGCCATTTAAGGGTCCATACATTCAGCTGATGTGCCGTTCTCGATACCACCAGGACCAGGTCCTTTTCACAATATCCCAGACACGACCCATAAAACTGGCATATTTGCCGAGAAACGGCCAGAGGTGGTTGAAAGGAGATCAATGTAGGTAAATATGCCATTTCCATGGAGTGTTTGGGTATGAGAAACCAACCATATCCCTCTTTGTGTTCAGGAGATGCAGCAGCAGTTCCGTGTTCACAACGACACAGTGTCCTGTAATGCAGCCCTTTGCGCTTATCAGCAAGCTGGGCGTTGGGAAGATGCCTTGAAGCTGCTGCAAGAGATGCAGCTGCTTGGACCGACAGTCACAAGAAAAGGCATCATGAAGCCATGTTTTTCGCCAAGAACATGACCATCAAGAGGTTGTGTGACATGGTGGTGAGAGTGATGTTTTTGGCACTCTTGAGTGAACCAAACATGACTTCGACGCGTTTGCGGTCGATGTCCAAGTGCGTTTGCTGGTGCCGGTGGACCGTTTTCTCAGTTCCAAGGTCGACCCTATCGAAGACCGGAGTTCCAAACCACCCAAGAGATACCCAGAGAGATACCCAGAGTGTGTGTTGTCAAACAATGCACGTTTCTGAAGAACTAAGAACTTCTTTCACCGAAGTGGAAAGGGTCAGGAGGTAGTTCCCATGGAGTTGTGTGTGTTTTTTGGCATCCAAACACGGCCGAACCCCACGGAACGGCCGGAACCCCACGGATGTTGTCCTCCGACCGCGCACGGACGGCGCGTCCGCCGCGCTGGGTCGGCGAGGTCGTCCGCAGATGTGATCAGCTACACCGCTTGCCTCAATGCCTGTGCAGATGCTAACCAATGGGCACCTTGCCAAATGGCAGGTTGTGTCGGAGGGGTTTGGCCGTTGACCCAAACTGGGTGAATCCGGCATTGAGAATCGGATGTGTCTGTCCCAGACACGAATAATGGGACTGTCATAATATGCCATGATATGCCGCCCCATTGACCCCCCAATCAACCACCCCTGGCCGTTTCTCCACAGTCCGAATCGGCAGTCCCAGACTCGTCGTGTCTGGGTATTGTTCCCGGTGGTTCGCACTCCAAGGCGCAAGCCTTTGCCGTGCACTCCTCGATGTTGCAAGGCCGACGCTCCGCGACGGCGCTCGTGAGACCGCCCAACTGGTTCCCCCCAAACCGCTACTTTCAACACATCGCGGTAGACGTTGGAGAGTGGTTCCCACAAGAGAAGGAGTGGTTCCCACAACGCGGCCGGTATAAACGTTTGATTTGAAGAACCGTTTGGTTCCTTCTGGCTGAGTGGAACGGTTTCAAAGAGAATCAACACCATGTGTCTCCATGTTTCTTAGAGAACCAGCGCCCTCGTGGACCGGCGATGCGATCTGATTCGCCTTCATCGAATCCACCGTCGAATGAGTTCAACCCATTGACTTAGGCGGAGTGGCAGCGACCTCCAGTACTTGCAATGCAGTGGTGAGAAGCAGCAGAGATGGAGCGGCCTGGAAGAAGCAGCTCCAGCTCCTGGAAGAGATGAGGCTTACTGAATAGTCACCTTTCACCTTTCATCCTGGGGGTCTGGAGCAATTCTGGGCGTCAGGTGTGAAAGATCTTTTTCGGAGATGTTGGACTGGGTTTGGCGCCAGGCGCCAGGTCAAGCTTTCTTTTGAATCTTGGTGGGGTCGGGCATTCTACTTCATGGATTTAATTGGCCAATTGCCCAAGAGGAAATCCCCCAAAGATGAATCTTTGATAGTGTGGGGCCCTTTCTGCTGCCTCGAGACACAAAAAATCAATAAAACAACAATGGTCATTAATGTATTTACAGTAAGTTTAAGTATTTTACCAATTATATCAAGTAATGTTTGCAGTCGCAGGTCACTTTGTATGATTGTCTTCCTGGTTGCCATCTTTGTTGTTGTGAACTTGAGGAGCACGAATCGCAGCATCCATGTCACTGCCTCGGATTGTAGTGGCAGGCTAAGCAGGCCCTTGATTGGTCTTGGCATTTGTTTATCACCGCCATTCTCCAGTTTTCGTGTGTATGTTTTCGTGTCCTAGCCGCCTTCCTTTCGACCATTTCGAGAAAGTTATAAGCTGGTACCGTAGTCTCAATGGTTCGTCAAACCATGGTTCCTCGTGAAAACAATGAGACAAAGCAAAACAAAAAAACGGAACCGGGTTGGGAACCTCGTTGGGAACCATATAGGGTACCAGATACCTTCTGGGACCATAATCGGAGCACAGAGATGCCCGACTGAGTCCTCGTCGCTCCAACATGGGTGGCCTTTCCGTTGGGGGGAAGGCCGGCAGCTCGTGAGCTGGCGGGCCGGCCGGGCGCGTGGAGGTGGAGGTGAAGAGCCCATGGTTGGACCTATCTTCACCATCCACCATTGACTAAGGAATATGCCAGGGAAATGATGGACCATGACTAGATGCCCCTGAAGAAAATGATGTTGATGCAAGCAATTAGAGTTGCACCCCTCTCGCAAGCCGGTGGCTGTTTTCGCCAGAATTTATCTGGACCTTGAACCCATTTCTGCGGCGTCAGGTGGGTTTTTGAGTTCTCTCGTGACACATTGGACTGCTTGTGCAGGTTCCGGAACCTTCAACCAGATGCTGCTGCCTTGAATGCTGCGGCCAGCGCTTGTAGCCAAGCAGGGGAATGGAGGCAAGGATGTTTGAAAGTTACGTGCTACAGGGTGTGACTGCGCGGCTGCTCGTGCCATAATCATATATAATCATTTCATGGCCCCTTTGTCTGTGGAAACTTAATCAAGCTTCTATGCATGCATGTGGAAACTGAAGAAGGTCGATGAGGTCTAATATTAAAGATCTTAGGACCATCACGCGACATGGACAGCAGGTTTTACCTCTTGCCACATCCGATCAGCACCAGGTCGGCTCTGGAGATGATGTCCTCCATGTGGCAGCGAGCTTTGCAACCCGATGTGCCCTGGACCATGTGATTTTTTGGGAGAGATCTGCAAAGGGTGGGTTCAGCTGAGATGTTGAAGGCTGAACTGTGTTCTCCTGCCGTTGGTTTGACTTGCATGGCTTTGGTTGCTTGGGTGAAACGGGGTAGTCGACGTTTGAGGCCATGAAGTCACTCTCGTTTGAGAAAGGTTTTGCTTTCCTTAGGACAAGGCCTTCTGCGACGTCATAGACGTTTGCGGGCGCTGCGGCCAATGGCAGGAGGCCGGACTCAGAAGACACCTGCAACTCCAGGGGGGTGGTCGAAGTGCTTTCCCCCCAGGTTCGAGAGTTGGTCCAAGGCTTGATTCCTGGGCTTCAGTGCTTGGAGGGCTTGGAAGACATGCTTGTCCCAAGTTCTCAAGTTGAAGCAAGAATCCCACAGACTTGGGACAAAGCTCCCAGCCCCACCGGGACAAAACCATGTAGCCAGCTGCTGTACTTAGTAGCCGAACACCACGAACGAATCCAGGTCGCCTTCTGCCTGGACTGTCCGAGCACCACCAGGGCTTATCCATGTCGCAAGATCCTTGCAGGAGCCACAATGAGAAGCATCTCACATGGGAGCTCACCATTTTTGTAGACCGATTCGGGCACTTCGTGAGAACCGGAAGCTACTTGGATCTATGGAGTTATACGCATGGATAGATCACATGAGACACCAAGAGAGGTTTTTCACAGCCCCCTTTTTTTGCCCATCCCAGATGTACCACTAACTAGGGTCCGGTCTCTCAACCTCTCTTGGCAAGTTTGGAACCACCGTTTTGGGCCGACCTGCACTTCTCCCCTTCGTTCCTCCAGGCCTTGCGCATCTTCGATCTTCATCGAGCCACCGCCTTGGCGCCCTGCGCGGCGGTCCATGCCGCAGCCATGCGCGCGTGCGGCCGGACGCAAGCGTCACGAAACCGTCTGGTCGGGACATGGAGATGGTTGGAAGTAGCAGTTGGTACCTCCCAAAAATGGGCCGGTAGTACCGTTGGAGCTGTTCTTGTGTTCAAGTCCCATGTCCCATGTTCTTTCGGTACTGGGTCAGTCGGGTCCAGAAAGATGTTGAAGATCCAGATCTAAAGTAAGGGGAGACCCCAAAACTTCTAATAGGTACACGTCCTGCACGTCCTGTCTTTCGAAGACTTAGTGGTTTGCTTGATTTACAGGTTAAAGTCACAGGTCTCATTTGTGCAGTTGTCATCCAACAATTTGTATAATATATTTCATGGAGTCTCAGTTTGGGAAATGGTTACTGCATACCTTTTGAAACATGTTGAAAAGCACGGTCAGGTTCCATCCTACCAACAAGGCTGGAGACTGCATACACCCAAGCCCGACAATAGTTCCTTCAACGCGTTAAAAACCGTTTGCTCCCAAGAGAGGTTGAGAGACCAGACCCAGTGGTATATCTGGGATGGGCAAAAAAAGGGGCTGTGAAAAACCTCTCAACCAGCAGTCACAAGACGGGGTGCTTAATGGAGGTTCGGAGTGCCCAGCTACTCCACTCACTGGATGGGACCAAACACCACCCCTTTGTGACTGCTGGAAGAAGAACTGTACCTAATCTGAACATCTCAACCCTCACCAGTGCCGCATAGGGTCGACTCGTCTCGCCGTCCGAGGTGGGGGGGCTCGCTGGCCCATGGCGCTGCAGCTCTTGGAGCAGCTCTGGGAAACGCAGACGCCCGACGTCGCGTGCTACGAGGCGGCGCTCCACTGCTGCGAGGAAGCACGTGCCTGGACGGAGGCCGGATGAGGTCGTAGGCGTTCGTTTCGGCTCCTCAATTTGAAATGTATCGGAAAGAAGTTATGACTTCAACTTATCAACTGATGATGAGACTTAGATGTGGAACCGTTCGATCGACTATGTGACTAGGTTCAAGATCGTGGGCGCTCCCATACTACTCCGGCTGACTGGCAAATCCGCGCTATTTGTGGGACACGCTCCGAGCTGCGGGTGTGACGTTTGTCGTGCACGCACCCGAGGTGGAGAGGCTCTACGAAGAGATGTTGAGCTACAACTTGGAACCCGGGGAAGTCAGCGACAAGGCGGTTTCTTGGATGCTACGAAGTGTTTTTCAACCAAGAGAGGTTCTCACAGCCCTATATATCGCCCATCCCATATGTACCACTACAGGGTCCGGTCTCTCAACCTCTCTTGGAGCCCTGCAGTTTCTGGATGCTTTTTCGTTCAACCTGTCGTCCTCCGCTACCCGAAGAAAAACAGTTCTGGAAGGGAGGAGGAATCGGATTAGATAGACAGATTAACTGGGAGCTGTTGAGTAATGAAGGTCTACAACAAGGCGAGCATCTACTATTCAAATGGTTATGTTGACATATGTTGACCAACTCTATTTGCAGACTTCACTTCCCTGAGACACAAAATACACCGTCGAGGGAAGTAGAACATGTGACAGCAACATTTGATGGTACATCAACACGTTCCGTGCAAGCTTCCATGGGAATAAACACTACACCAGTGTTTTGTGCGAAGTGGGCCGGAAAGCCTTCGCTGAGAAATATTGAGCATCACTGCGGAACTGCAGAACCATTGTGTTTTGACGCGTCAACGGGTTCACCCAGAATACATGGCTTTCAGGCAGGGTAGAAGCTATACAAGAAACACTTAGAAGTACCTGGTATAAAGTTCCTAAAATTTGCTAAAGACCTGGAAGGAACCATCACTATGACGTTTGTGTATGCTTTTTTTTTGTGTGTGTGTGTGTTCTGGCTCTTGGGATATCGATAGGGCTTGGGACTCGGACAGAAGCCATGCTTGGGACTCGATCCGCTGCGGGCCGCCTGCTTGGTGCTTCATTTGAGGGACGAGTGGGAAGAGCACATACAGATTCATTTCAGGGTTTTAGATGGTTTTACCAGCTTCTTCAAAGTGACCTTTTGAAGGTTCCTTTTCGTGACCCTGTTGGAAGCTTAAGTGACCGAACCAACCAGGTTATCAAGTACGGTCACTTTGAAGAACCAGGTAGATGGTTTTAGGGTTTGGATGGTTTTCGGGTTTTAGGGTTTGGAGGTCCCTTTTTTGCAGCTTTGAGAGATCCGGTCAGTTGCCTAGGAAACGATCTCTTCACGTTATTCGAGCGGGGCCATCGGTCGGTTCGACACCAGGTGTGCAGGTGTGAAGGTGCCACGGTGTGAAGGCGTGTAATTGGTCCGTTCGTTTCTTGCTTGTTTCATCGCCGAGGTGGAAGAACTCATGAGGATTAGGTCCTAAGGTCTGGTTGACGTCCGTTTGAAGGTGGATCAGTTTCGTTCGAGTGGTTCCCTTTGAAGGTTGCAGCAGCAGTTGCTACGACTGGCAACTGGGAACGTGGCTTGAAGCTTTTGGAGAAGCGTCAGGCGGGCGTGGTCACACCACGTGGGGAGAAAGCGACCGGAATCATCGCGTGTTTGTTTTGTGGCAGACAATAGCAGAGGGCCAGCGAATGGATCAAATGGATCAGCGATGGGCTTGCTTGCGAGGTGCAAATCCATGGAAGGTTTGCTGGAGGGTACTTTTAGAATCTTAGAATCTTATCATCAAATCAAGAGGGATGATTCTTTCATATTCTTTCATATGGCTGGGTGCTGATTTCAGATATGTTTAGTGTATATCTATATATTGTTATGAATGTTGAACCATTATTTGGGGTGATTGAAACCACTGAACTGAAACCGCCAACCAGATAGCTAACGTTTGCCACTGAAGTGCCACTCATGTGGAGGATTTCCAGCAACTACCCTGCTTGGTGGCACATACTGGACATTTGCGCCAGACCGGCGCCTTGAAGTGGTGAATCTGGTGGAGACCACTGCAGATCAGACCAGGTTCTTGTACCACAGAGTATTGCACTAAGACACTTGCTATGTAAGGGCAGCATCCAAGGGGCCAGCTCCCCTTCATTTGCGGGCTGATGGTAAGGCATTCGCATTCCACCATGTGGGGGTGAATAAAACAACCAAATACCACTCAATTGGCGTTCTTAATCCTTCGCGCTGTTGCCTCAGCTTGACGCAGATGTTCTATTTGAGTGTCTGTGGCCGTGAGGACAGCGCGGAAGTCATTGGTAACGTGGCAAGAGCTTGTGCCGAAGGACATCAATGGCAAAAAGTGTTGGAGCTGCTGGAGGACAGATCATTTCGATTTGAATGTCTTCGGAAAGCCTCGCTGTGCGGCATCAAGCATTCTCCGACTCTCTCAGATTGGCGCCAACCTCGCATGGTAGGGAAGTGACCCTTTGATCGTGGACAAAAGTGCGGCTCAAGGCATTCCAGCCTCCATCACGAACGATATTGCATATAGCTAGCTGTATACCAGTGCCGCCAGTAGTAGCGTCCATGGCTCTACAGCAGGCGTTGCTGGCTTTTGCTCTAGCACCACTTGCAGCTAGCGTTGGTGTGGAAGGTGCAGCGGAGTGTCCCTGCATCTCAGGTAGCGGGTGTCTAGGTGGTTGTCTTGAAACATGTTGTATATTTTTCTTTCTCCATCGACTATATTGACTAATTAAGAGTTGTTCCCCACTTACCAGGTGATTATTTTCGTCAGTTTTAACAAATGTGCTACTCCTTCCTTCCGCCGTTCCTTCCTTCCTTCCTTCTCCTCTCTTCCTGCCATGTTCTCATGTCACAGCAAGTGCCAGCTCAGTGGCATGCACGGACCTGGGCGCCATTGAGAATGCCAGAAGATATGCCTGATAGAAATGCCAGGAGATATATGCCAGTTAGAATGCCAAACATGTGCCGGAAGATATGCTAGATTGCCGGACAATGTTCCAGTTAAAGAGCCTGATAGGATTGCCGGTTAAAGGGCAGAAGATGTGCCAGAGAGAATGGCAGACGATATGCCGGATGAAATGCTAGATAGAACAAGATATTGGAAGACATTCTAGTTAGAATGTCAAGGTATGCTTGTCAGAACGCCAGAAGGTCTGCCATGTGGAATGCAAGAGAGAATGTCAGAAGACATGCCAGGTAAAGTGGCAGAGCGGATACGAGAAGATATGCCAGATAGAACACCAGACAGGATAGCAGACGATATGCCAGATAGAATAGGTGACAGGATGCCAGAAGAAATGCCAGCTAGAATACCAGAAGATATGCCAGTCACAAGATACGTATGCCAAGTAGAATGCCAGAAGACATGCCAATTTGAGTGCCAGATCGGACGTGAGAAGGCATGCCCCCAAGCAGCAAAGTGCTAATTAAACAGCCAGAAGATTTGCAAGAAGGGACGAAGATGCAGCGGTGAGAATGTCAGAACATATGCCAGCTTTGCCAGATAGAATGCCGGAAACGACATCAGAGGACATAGAATTGCCATAAAGGATATTGGAACATCTGTTGGGGCAATTTTGGGCACAATAAATGCCCACATACATGGCAGAACACATACAAGAACCAAAGTTTGACCATATGTCCCAGCACATATCGGAGCACTCCAAAAATATCCCAGCTCTTTGTTATACATGATGTGTGAGAGCACATCGCAGACTTGATGCCAGAGCAATTGTCAGAGCATTGCTTCAATGCGCATGTCACGCAGAGTTTGACAGCATAGTCTGTTAATACATGGCCTACCTTACCTTCTTTCAAACTGCCTGTTGGGGTCGGGGTCACTCGAAGTAAAGTAGCCCTTTTTGCTGCCATTTGAAAGAGCAACCAGGTATGGTTTTGGATGCTACGCTCATGACTTCAATGGCAGCTCAGGCTCACCACAATGCGCCGCTGGCAACCCTGCCGACTGGTGCGAGGTTTGTTCGTCAAGCAACCCTGCCGATTGGTGCGATGACCAGTGGTGCTATGTAGATGAGAAGAACTGCAGTATCACTCATGAGGAAACACAACCTCTTGGCAGATTTTGGTCCTACACGACATGTGGCTACCGGGACCTGTTCTCCTTGGAGAACATTACCGAGTCGATCCGTGGTAAGACTCTTCGTGTTCTCTACATTTCAAACACCGGCGGCTGGAAGGGGAACTATTGCACAGGTGTGAAAGGCCAACCCTGCGTGCCTTGCACCCAAAATATCTGTGGCACTTGTCATCACTCTTTTACAGGCTGCATGCCTGAAGCCAAGTTCTTTTGATCACAGAATCGGTGAAAAACGTTCAACATACCGATTTTGGGAGCGAGCGTGCGTCAATCTGAAATGTTCATGTCCTTGTTCTTGTTCTTTAGAGTTGACCTTGTTCGGGGCGTGTAAGCGGTATTACTGTAAATCAAACAACCTCTTAGAGGCTGTCTTAACCGTCCGCGATGGTATTCGACATGGAATTCAGTCCTGTGGTGGGTGGAAGTGTCCCCACATGTCCCCACTCCCACAGTCACAAACTAACGAACTGAAGCCTCAACGTTTACCTAGCCCAGCCCCTTCAACTCGTAAAGATTTTCCGATTCCTGTCCCTGCACAGGTCATAACTTTAAAAAACTGACAACATCTGACAACCCAACTTGCCCTTGCACAGCCCTAACAGTGCCTACAGAATGTTCTTCCCAACTCGATATCCAACATATCATCCTTTCACAGCCCTTTTCCAGTGAGACAACGATCCGCAGACAGACTGCAGAGCATTTTCCGGGATATCACCAGTGAAAGTTCGCGAGAGATCCGCGGAGATCGTTCCGCAAATGTCCAGCCTCGCTGGCGTCAGGGTTGGGTTGATTTGTGCTTGACTCAGTTTTCTAAGACTCCTCTATAGGTTTGTTGCACAGGTGTTGCAAATGACCCTAAAGTAGCTGTAGCAACTCTCAACCTTTTGTGTGTAGGTCATGCTGCAAGATGCCAGCCACTAATTGTTGATACTAGTTGCAACACATGTTAACTAGACATTGGCTTTAGGGCCATGCTTCGCGATGAGGCCGCAAAAGATATTTTTCCGCCAAGAACGGCAATTCCATTCTATCATGAACATGTAAATGTGGCGCCACATCTACCAGGACCTACTTAGAGACTCCAAACAGGTCACTTTGAAGGTCCTGGTATGTAATTACAACACCACAAGAGGAGTCCAGTTCACCTTTGCAGTTCGCCTTGAGTGGATCTCAGGTGGGTGAGCGAGGGTTTGGCCCCGTGCAACGGCTTTTCCAAGTGACCAGCGCTTCGGCGGGTTTTCACGTGGAGCAAAAGGAGCTGGTTCCTTCAGCGGTCAAAGACCAGTTGGAACGTGTTCTCCCTGGCGGGGGAACCTTTGACTTGTGCCCGTGGGGTACTGGAATGGGCTACTTCGATGTGTGCATGACCTCTACGGTGATGCTTCCCCGTCGTGTGGATGCCTCTCATTTCATTGCTTTGTGGGCTGAGCCAACGATTCTTGTGGGGCCTGTGTCAACCAAAGAGCAGGACATGGACTTCGGTGCCATGATTGTGACAGCCTTCAAACCCTTTAGTCTTAGTCTTTGGCTCGTGTTCTTGAGCGTTTCCTTGTGTTTGGCTTGGATCATCTCGATCATTGAGCTTGATACTGGGGGTCAGTTTGGCGATTCGGACGAGGATTCGGACCCAGGTTGTTTGGGGTTTCTTGGTGATTGTCTCTACTATTCCTTCCTCGGCACAGTGCAGTTCAGCACAGTCTTAGAGCCAAAGACCCTCGGGGGGCGCATTCTGTCCCTGGGTCTGGCGTTTTGGCTCCTCCTTGCAGTTTGTGGCTACACAGCCTCCTTGGCTTCTTTCTTCGTGGTGTCACAACGTTTGCATTCTCCCATCGACGACCTCTCGGATGCGATCCGACTCAATTACAAGATTTGTGTGCATCGGACGGAGACCTGGCTGATGTCATGGTCTTGCTGGAATCGAATCCCTTTACAAGTGTTGTTTTAAAGAGTTTCTCACCTTCTTCAAAGTCAACCAGTGACCTTGTTCCCTGAGCAACCAGTGGTTTTTTTCAGGCCCGTGTGATCGTTGTCAAATGGTCGTAATGAAGAACCACAGGTGTTATTAACGGCACTTGGGTATTTGTTCATCAATAGATCTTCATTATTGCACATCGTTTGAAGACATTTTGTTCGTTGAGCACAACACAGTAGTTGACGTGAGCAACAAGATACCAAACTTACGCATCTGGCGTGCCACAATCTTGTTGTGAAAGAACATTTTACTCATCCAATTCCCAATCTCACAGATCACCTGGTGTACTTTGCCTTGCGTGTTTGACGCATGCACGCTGTTCAATTCTCCCACCCTTTCAGCAAAGAAAAGACTGGCCCGCTCTTCTTGAGACTTGCCTGTGTGCAGGTTGATTTGACAACGGCATAAACCTAGCAAGCACGACGCAACTAGACCAGTTCACATGAGCAAAACAGCAAAGTAAAGGAGCATCTGAGCAACTCAACTGCGTATCACTATGGTTTTGCTTACAGTTGCCGGACACCATCTTAGTTCAGTTGTTTTGCATCTTGCACGTTGTTCAGTTTTTGTTTGTTGACTGACAAAGCCACCCTGTGATGAGCCTACCTGGGCCTACCTGTTGAAAGAAGGTCGGGTAGTTTGCGTTTTCTGGATTATTTGTCAACGATTCAGGAGAGAACTTTAGCCTTGGACACGGGCGTGCTGGAGTCCAACCTAGTGATTCTAAGCCAACGCTCTGATGTCCTCACTGGTGTGGGCAGTTCCTGCCAAGCAGCTGTGCTTCGCCAGGAGGACTTTGAAGCGGCGCAAGCGGCCAATGGAGGGAGTTTTTGCCACCTCGGACGGATCGGCGATCCGGTACACTCTGCCATGATAGGCATTCCAGTGTCAAAGCAATGGGTGTGGCCGCTGCGCCATGCCATCATGACCAGCATTCAAGCAGGAGAATGGCAGAAGGCCCTCGACAACTACAGGCCCAAAGATTATTGCACTGCTTTGCAGGTGCGAACGTCAGGGGAGATGCAAACAGCACCATCCTGAAAGCTTGATTGTTTTGTCATCAATGTGAAAGCATCCTTTAAACACACAAGTGCCCATGCTGATTGATACTGACCTGCCGCGACTGCCCTAAAAAGAAGTAATTATCACTGCACCAAGCAGCAAACAAGGTTCCTGAGGAAACGCCTTAGTCCTCACGCGTGAGTTCCGAGGCCGAGGCTGAGGCCAAGGCAGAGCCAGCAGCTTTGGAGGTTGCGGGCATGAGTGGACCTTTGATGATTACGTTGGCCATTACAGTTCTGGGCTGCGCGCTGCAAGGGCTGTATTGGTGTTACCGGGAGGACCCACCATGTTGGCGGCCCCGACGGCGGGGGGAGGAGCAACCCAAGGCTGGAAGTTGGTGCGCGCGTCTTTGTGTATACTCCAAAAAAAACTCCAGGATATACAGTTGTATGCCTTGTATAGTCCGTTGTTCGTTCATTCACATGTCATCCTACTGCGAATCACACTCTGTAGAATCGAGTACCTTGTGCTCCAAAAACCGTTTATTGATAAAAGCACGGCTAGACCTAAAGAAGTAGCCTACGCTGCAAGTTGGGCCACCTGTTTTTTTTGTAGTGATAAATATCTGAACAATACGTATATTATTGTCAGTGTTCGTTTAAAAAAGGCTCAGTTCCTGTGATTCTATAGAAATGTTTGGGTTGAAAAGGAAATGCACTTCAGTCTAGAAAGAGTTTATGCTGTTTTTACAGTTCTTCGCTCTGCATCTGGTTTGCAAATCCATTCCAATTCTTGGCTCTGCATATGCTTGGCAAATTCATTCCAATCCCACAACCAGAAAAGTTTATCATACATGTGTAGGCATTTGTCCTCTTATCCATTTGTGAAGCACTAACACACCAGTTTCAATCCCGCCACCAATCCCAGTGTTTTCTTGTTGTTCGCTTTTACCCCCTCACCCTTACCGGCCCACCAGTGGCCAAACCCTAAACCCAAAACCTAGAGAAAGGCCTACATGTTCTCCAAGTGTTATCGTTTGATCTTGTGACGTCGGTCCTATACTACCGTATTTGTTGTTGTTTTTTTCTGTGTAGGCTCATGTACTCAATAAAAAAAAGCTTCACCCAAGTGGTTTGTGCTTCCTATCTGATTTAGCTAGGGGGATAACATGTTTTCATGTTCTCCCATCTTCTTCCCAAAGCTCAGCTCCACGCTGTGCACGCTCTAGCACTGACCAGGTGCAGCTCAGCAACGAGGCGCTTCGGCAAGTTCAGGAGCGCCGTTGCCAGAAGGGGGTGCCGAAAAGGCCCTGTTGGCACCTGCGACAGTAGATGGCAGTAACAGAGGGACATACATGACCATACCGTGAGAAGAATGTGTGCTTCCTTTTGGAGTTTCGTCCATCCCAAAACCTTTGCCAAGCCTTAAGTCTGACCAGTATCCCTCCTAAAACAAAGGAACAGCATGGAAAAGCTCTACTCGTAGCTGGGAGGAGATGCACAAGGGCCTCAAGAAGGACCTCCAGAGCGATCTCACTGAAGCCTTGCGCAAATTTTGCCACGCCATCGCCGCCAAGGCCACCGGGCGGAAACGATGAGCCGACCTCTTTGTTTGTTGTAAAAACGCATGACCAAATGGCGTGTGACCTTCGCTGACGAAGGTGTGATACTGGGCTGGGGTGGGAGGAGCGCAAGTCACAAGTCATTCGACAAGAAATGCAAAGTTTGTGTTCCATTTGCGTACGTATAGTGCTTGGCGGCCCAATGTTCATGTTATACGCGGACGTGTCATTCATTGCACGTAAGCTCGCAGGAACTGATTCAATGCATCTTCAACGCGTGTTGATCAAGACCAGTTGTGAATTACACGCTGTGTAACATGCGGTTGAGATGAACCATGCACCATCCGGAGAGGGTGGGCTCAATGAGCTTAAAAGGGCGCCCCGGCCGCGGTGACTCCGGTCACCATCCAATTCGTTCGTGTGCCGTTCGAACCTTGGCTTTTGCTTTGTTCACGCTTTGCAGCACCTTGGTTTGGCACCCCTGTCAGCGGACTTCGTTTGCCACTGGCATTTCTATATTGGTAGCGGAGCCCGAACCCGGTCTGGGTGAGGGCTCCCGCGCACTCTGCTACGACCCCCTCGAGCTGATCGCTGGGACCAAGGTCTTCGTCACCTTCCCTTTGAGGGTTCCTTCCCGATCCTGTTTGCTGAGTTCTTTGTGGAACACCCTACGGGGAGGATCGTGGCATTCGCCACATCGGCGCATGTCACAAAAGAAGGGCCAACAACGTGGAAGAGGACAAGCCACTCAACCCGGCTCCAGTTCGATGACATCCAAAGAGGAGAACAGCTATGCCGACTTACGGGACTCCTTCGTTCCACTGTTCTCGGGACAACCAGCTGACTACAAAGAATGGCGACAGCGCATCCAGCTCGACCACCGGAAGATGAGCATTTCCAAAAGAGCTCAAGAGAGCGTGCTGAATGTCGTCGGCAGCTTTCGCGGTGCTGTCTGGCGCCTCTTTGAGGATTGGAGTTTGGAGCAACTCGAGAAGGACGACGCCTTTGAGAAGATGCTGGCGATCCTCGATGGCAACTATGCCTACGATCAGCGTGTACAGCTGCCAACGGACTTTGAAGGCTACTTCAATTTGTTGCAGCGCCAACCTGGACAAACCCTGCTGATGTATGTGGGCGACTATGAGGAGTCCTACCGCAAGCTCCTACAGCACAAGATCTCTCTTCCTGATCCTGTTCAAGGATGGCACTTGCTTCGCCGTGCATCGCTCACCAAGGAGCAAAGACAACTCGTCATGCTGAAGGCTCCCTCCTTAGAGAAGCAGGCCGTCATCGAAGCGCTCTATCTGATCCTCGGTCAAGACTATAAGTCTGGTGGTTGGAACCATGACAGAAACAAGCGTTTCGGCAAATGGTCTGGTCGAGCCTATGCTGCACATGATGAGTGGGATTGGGAGGAGGAACCATGGCCAGAAGACACCGGCTACTATGAAGATGATTGGCCAGTTGAAGAGTATGAAGAAGAGCCAGCCTTCGATGATGATGCTGGCTACTACGGTGATGATCCCTGGATGGCTGAAGACTCCAACGAAACAAGCCCTGAGCACCTGGCTGAAGAGTTTGACACAGCCGATGCTCGTAAGCGGTTCAACGACCTCAAAATGTCCAGAGGATTCCTCCCGGTGGTGGCCTTGGCCGATCAACAACAACCGATGACAGTTGCACCTGCCTCATCATCCTCGAGCTCAACTACCTGGCGAAAAGGAAAAGGAAAAGGGGGCAAGAACAAAGGCAAGGGGAGCAACACCATCCGGTATCCTCCTCAGGGTGCTGGAAAGTCAGATCCCAAGGGACGTGCCAAAGCAGCGATGACGTGCCTACGCTGCGGTCAACAGGGTCACTGGGCTGCAAACTGTCCTCAATCGGCCTCACCAAAGTCAAGTGGTCAAAAGCGACCAGCTCCAACTGAAAGCATGGCCCAGGCCCGTGATGATGAAGCCTCCGAGATCACGATGTTGACCTTCCAAGACAGTTCCGGCAATGAGCGACCGGACTGCGTCATGTTGGACCCAGGCGCTAGCGCCTTTCTCTCGGGGTACCAGCCCTTTCGTCGATATCTTCAACACCTACAAGAGTGTGGCTTCCCCGTGGAGAAGATCTGCATGACTCAAGGTCGACGCCGGTTCCAATTTGGCGGCGATGCTGCATCGTGGTCCAACTGGTCGGCACAGTTACGTGTGTTTGTGGATGGGCGCTATGGAACCATTCAGCTTTTCCTGTTGCCCGGCAATACTCCCATGCTTTGTGGCAGACCAATCATTGAGTCGCTCGGCGTGACGGACTTCGCCATGAAGCGCATTCGCATCGGAAGCTCTGGCTGGACTGAAGCCACTATTGGCCGACAAGGAGAATATCTGTTGTCTCTCACCTCCGACCATGACTTCATCCACTATGACCCGGAGAGACCAGAGTTCACCTTGAGGACAGCTGAACCTGATATGGATCAGACTGACGGCTTCCTCCTTGCCGACTTTGAGCACTCCGAGCACGGCTTCGTGAGCCTTGACCAGGTCAATGACGAGCCCAACGAAGGCATGCGACAGCTCAAACGTCACGAACTCAAGACCATGGACGTGCAGCTGACCACCCATCTTCAAGAGATGTCTGCCTACGTGACCAGTCAGCTTCATCAACCAGAACAAGCAAAACAGCGAGTCCTATGGGAAGTGTACTGTGGGGCGGCTCGCACTGCTGAAGTGGCCGAAGCACTGGGCATGACTGTTCGTAAGTTTGGTCCGGAGACAGGCTGGAACTTCGAACTCCTTCACCATCAACAAGCCTTCCTTGACCTTCAGGACCAGGAAATGCCCGATGAAGTGCTCCTGGCACCTGAATGCAAGCTCTGGAGCCGCATGCAGACTTTAGCAAGACGCACCCCAGGAGGAATCGGATCATGAGATGTCTCCACCTCGACGGCGACCACGGTTGATGGTTCACGAGCCTCCTCAGAGTGAACCTGCTATCACTCCACCAAATGCCTCAGCTCCAGGAGCACCAGAAGCATCATCGGCGGTGGCACCTATGGACGATGAGTACACACCAACATCACCGGCAGCCTCACAAACAGAGGCAGCAGCGGAACCGGCAGCTGCAGACACGGCAGCGGCAGGAACAGAACCACACGCAACAGCAGATACAAACGATTTGCCACGAGTGCCAAGTGAACTCCTTTCCATCTCTGAACCTAGTGAGGAGCCACCAGCAGCACAATCCACACCGCACTCCACTGTGGCACCTATGTCAACAACGAATGCTGAGCGGGCTCAACCACCGACGTTGGACCCTCACACAGCCTCGCTCTATGAGCCGATCGATGCCGAGACTTTCCAACAACGACGACTACGCTTCAACCGTCAAGAGACGATGAGCTTTGCACCACTTCGACCCCGTCACTCGGCAGAAACTGCACCATATGATCCGGCTCGACGACCTGTGAGCTCAGCAGATGACACCTTTGAAGGACAAGCATTCTACTTGGACGACCTCGACACGAAGGTCTTGCCTGTCGGCTGGCACATGGACGAGCACGGCTACCTCCAGCTCACTGACCGGAACTCCGACTACTGCAGATCAAAGCCGGCTGTCTCATTCGACACCATTGTGTGCCACGACGAGGTCGCCTCCATATTGAACATCTTCCAAAAGATTGCCCAGTTGACACTGCAAGGCTTGATCGGATTCGGGTGACGCTCATCCACCAAGCCAACGGCAAGAGCAAGCTCCACACTGATCCTGGCAACGACAGTGCACCACCTCCTGATGTCAACACCACCTGGACAGGAGCAACAATCTTCCAGATCAACGGGGAGACCCGGAAAGAGCTGGCCATGTACACTGGACATCAACAACATCAGCACTTCACCAGTGCGAAGCAGCAGGCCAAGGAACAGAAACTGGCCAAGACGAAGAAGTTCAAGAAGGAGAAGAATGCTGTCAATGAACGCCTGCTCGGCCCACATGAACGGGCGATGCTCAAAGAGGCAAAGGTGAAGGAACTGAAAAGCTTCTTCGATCACCATGTCTGGGTCTTTGAAACCACAAAAGAAGCCGACCCAGCCCGGACTCTGACGTCACGGATCTTGCTCAAGTGGTCACGCAACCCCGATGGAACTCCACGAGCAAAAGCTCGCCTCATCGTTCGAGGGTTTGCCGACCCTGATGCTTTGGCAGGCCGCATCGAAACATCCAGTCCAACGACTACACGCCTCTCCAGGTCAGTTGTCCTATCCTTGGGGGCGACCATGGGCTGGACTACTTGGACGGCTGATGTGAGCACCGCTTTTCTACAAGGTCGCGAGCAAGACCGAAAGCTGTGGGTCAAGCTTCCTGCAGAAGCTCTGGCATTGCTTGGCGCTGACGAAGAAACCCGCATGCTCCTGCTGAAGCCATGTTATGGGCAGATCGATGCACCCCGTGGCTGGTATCTTGAAGCTGTTGATCGACTCCGCCGTGGAGGACTACGCCAGCATGCCCTGGACCCTTGCGCTTTTCTGATCTACGAGACCGACGATGTGAACTACAACCCTGAAGACCCGGTCCATGCGAAGGTCAAAAGCTTGGCAAAGCTTGGGGCCACAAAAGCTGGTTGGCATGGTCATCATGCATGTGGATGACCTCCTTGGAGTTGGATGCATGGACAGCCCACGATACCGTTCTGCGGTGGAGCAGCTTAAGGCCAACTTTTCGTTCAGGGAGTGGAAGGAGGATCAGGACAGTCTCGAGTACTGTGGTTGCGAGATTGAGAAGACTCCCGAAGGAGGCCGAAAGATCCACCAAACCAAATACCTGGAGAAGGTGATGCCCATTGTGGTGAACAAGAAGCAGTCGCCAAATGACAGTCTTCGTGAACGTGAAGTCACTCAGCTTCGTGGCCTGTTGGGGTCACTGCAGTGGCCGGCAGTTCAAACCTCACCACACTTGCAATGCAGCGCCAGCTTGCTCTCCGGCTTGGCCAACAAAGGAACGATCCAAACTCTCATGGACACCAACCGCCTTCTCAAGTTCGCCAAGGCAAACAAGGACATAGGCCTCACCTACAACTACATCGGTGAGTGTGACAGCCTGCGGTTGCTGTGCTTCTTTGACGCGGGATTCTCCACCCGCAATGATGGATCGTCTCAAGGTGGCTACATCCTGATGCTCATCAACGGCAACCTCATGCACTCAGACGAAGAAGGCCAGTACCATGTGCTGGACTGGAGGAGCTTCAAAACTCCTCGGGTTGCCAGGTCATCACTTGGAGCGGAAGCCCAGGCTGGCGGTCAAGCCAGCGATGCGGTGGACTTCACCTGCCGCTACTGGCACCATCTCCTTGAGCCGGACATGGCATTGAAGGACCTGCTCAACATCAGGTCGACTTTGAAGCCCGTGATGGTCACGGATGCCAAGGCATTGTATGATGCCTACCATCGTGAATCCGCTAGCTCCTCGGTCATTGACAAAAGGGTCAGCCTCGAGATCCGCGTCATGAAGGAGCGCCTCCAGGAGATTGATGGTGTTTTGAAATGGATGAGCAGCGACCGACAGATCGCTGACGGCTTGACAAAGGAAGCTGCTCGTGTTCTCTTTGCAACACGCCTTCGGCATCAAAAGTTGAAGCTAACGTGGGACCCCTCCTACAAGGCCATGAAGAAGAAAAGTAGGGGAGAGAAGCTCAGCGCTTTGGCTGAGACACCCTCGGTGCCAAAGGCTGCTGCACATGTTTGGCACCGACAACATGAAGAAAACTACATCCCCGAGTCCGAGGAGGTCCAAGAGAACCCGGCAGGTGACCCTCACGTTGACCCTCACGAGAGTGTCAACTTTGTCACGAATGCCCTCGCTGTCACGTATGTATACGCCACAGCTCGCCATGTCGAAAGCCGCAAGAAGTATGTGAGCACCGGTCGCATGAAGAACATCGTGTTTTGGTTGACATGTTTTGCATTTGTTTTCTCTTCCTGCCACGCTGCAGAAACGTGCGATAAGCTGCCCGTCACGACCTCAGAGCCTGCGAACGACGATGGTTGGTTGTTTTGGATGATTTTCCTTTTGCTCACCCACCTCCTGGTGATGACAAGCAGCTGCTGCTTGTGCAAGTGCCTGCATTGGGCACCGGTGAAGGCTTCAAGTGAAGCCGGAGTGCAGAAGGATGAGGCCATTGTCTCGGCCCGACTTCGTGAAGTCTTGGAGAAGGAGAAGCTGAAAAGTGAAGAGTCCCAAAAGGCCGCTCGAGAGGCTCGCAAGGCCTTGGATCTGTGCCTCATGGAGACGCACCGATTCACTGCGGAGATCTTCGATCTCAAGGCTCTGGTGAAAGATGGAGCGATGTTGCTGCGCCGTGTGCAAACGGCCATGGACAACCACATGGAAGCCTGTCCCCACCGTGTGGTGATTGTCTCATCACGCCAAGGAGACTGCTGGCACTACCCTGAGTGCCAGATGGTTGAGCAGATGGCGGATCGCAACCGCCAGTCCCTGCGCTGCTGCGCCTACTGTGGCGACAAGTGGTGCCCTTTGGATGTCAGGAACCCGACGCTTGGAGGCACCCTCCGAGCGGAGATCCATGCTTGGTTTGCCGACGCGAACCTGTCGGCAGACTAGTTTTTTTACTACTTTCCTCCCGTGTGAATTACACGCTGTGTAACATGCGGTTGAGATGAACCATGCACCATCCGGAGAGGGTGGGCTCAATGAGCTTAAAAGGGCGCCCCGGCCGCGGTGACTCCGGTCACCATCCAATTCGTTCGTGTGCCGTTCGAACCTTGGCTTTTGCTTTGTTCACGCTTTGCAGCACCTTGGTTTGGCACCCCTGTCAGCGGACTTCGTTTGCCATTGGCATTTCTACACCAGTTACTATAAAACAACAACAACAACAACAACAACTACTACTACTACTACTACTACTACTACGACTACGACTACTACTACTACTAC